>JAQPPZ010004712.1:0-25367 GCA_028583015.1 Wollemia nobilis
CATCCCCAAACAACTTGGCCATCTTCGTGGCCCTATCTCATCCAACTTCCACCCGTGCCCCCTCCACGAGCACCTTGAGGATGCGGTATACATCCTCAAGTGCCATCGTCATCTCTCCAGTCGGGAGCTGGAACGTCCCCCGATCTGGATCCCACCTCTTGGCCAAAGTCGAGAGGTACCCCTCATCCGCCCGAACTACCTCCAACCGGGCTGCCTCTACCAGCCCTACTGCCTCCAATATCTCCCGGTCTACCTGGGACAATGACCTCCTCAACCCCGGAATGATAGGGGAGAACTGGTGTCGTGCCTCTAACACCCTAAGCTGCAAAACAACAAAACAAAAATTTGTTACAAATTTTTCCCAAAAAAAAAAAAAAAAAAAAAAAAACACATAATAAGTACTTGCTTAAATGAACAAATACCTCAGCTGGATGCACTAGCGCATCCGCTACCACCTCCGCCATAGCACCCGCGTGCTTCACTCTCCCACACAAACCTTTCACTCCACTCCCTCAGACGCACTTCTCTCAAGCTCGAACGCACAAATGAGCGAAATTCTCGCTGAAACTGTTTAAATAGCTAGTTTTGGCACCCTGAAACATAGTGGGGCATTTCATGGCACATTTAGATGTAGTCCTGCGTTTGCAGAGCGCCTAAACACCGACGGGCGTCTCTGCCAACCACAAATGCAGACCGACGTTTGGTGTCAGTATTGAATAAAGGAACAAAACTTGCAAAATTGAAGCTTACCTCCTTCAAATTTCATCAAATTCAATTCATCCATTCTTCTTATCATAATAAAACATTTTGTGAAGGTTACAACAAGTTTTGGACACAAATTTTGTCATTTCGCTCAAAAAACGCATCATTCATCATTTTTTTACAAATTGGGTTAAAAATATTCAAAACCTTCACAAAATTAACCACATTCATCAATTTTTCTGATCTATCGTCAATTTCATTCATTCTTATTTCATCATGCATATTTTTGCCAAATCAAATTAAAGTAAACCTCGTATCTAGTGGTATATTCTATCACCTTGGCGATTGCAGCGATTTGAATCCATGCAATTCGATAAGAGGATTAAACCACCATAAGGACACCTACCATTTATCATAATCAACTATTTCATTGTTTGAAAATTGGAAATAAATTTTGGATATTCTACTTTTCAAGTGACCTCATACCAAGATTAATTTGCTCAAGCGTTGTCATTGATGGCCTAGTTCATGGGGCCTTAAACATGGACAATCTTTAATATCATCATTATTTTGAGTCTTGCTAGAGATTGAGGCTACCTAGGTTGATTTGTTCTAACCCGAGGAATTATCCATACAGTCACTAGGAGCATCTCTGAGTTCTGGACTTTTTTCATGCATATTTCATCTTTGCATATCAATGGCGCCAATAAGGCAATTTCATTAACAGTATGGACTCACACACAGGAGTTGGGGCATCCGTTATCAATTTCTAATTTTCCTAAAGTGGAATTCATCTTACATGATCATGGAATTTATAGTTTGGCAAAAATCCCTTTATAACCGTTGGGGCAGAAAACGGTCCATCTTTCACATCACTCATATCGTCTTCAATCATATTCTTTTCTGGTTTGTACACCAACCCCTTTCCTTTTGGGACATAAACAGATGGTTCATACACCAACCCTTTTTTTCACCGTTGGGGCAAAAACGGTTCATTTTCTTTCGAATTTCTTCCAATTGGCTTGTGAGAACCATTCTCGCTCACCAATTGAGGGGGTAAGCTAAAATTTTTTAAATATTCTTTTATTCTTTGGTCTTCAAAGTTGTGCTTTAATCTTGAGAGAGAGTTGCGTCTGATCCAGCTTTTCAAGTGTCCTAAGTTTTTGTGCTGCATTGTGTCTTCACACAAAGCAGCTCAAAAAGGGGCATCTGTAGACACCAAAATCCAGCCACTTGCAATTCATCTATACCTTCCTGTCATCCACGTGTCAGTCATCTATACTTCCCGCCATTATTTGGCCCAAATCCACACTTTCCCGCCATTATTTGGCCCAATTTCACCTTTCCCGCCATTTTTCATCTCCAAATTTATTTAAATTAATATTTATATATATTTTTTAATATTTTAATATATTTTAATATATATATAAATATAGTTTAAGTGATTTAATCTAAGCCGTCCATATTTCATTTAATCTCATTCGTCCATCCTTCTTAATCCGTTTCACAACCTAGATTTATTCTCTACCCTTGGATCCACTTTAATCTTAGCCACACGTTCAAAGTGTCATTAAAACCCTAAAGTGTGCCCTAAGAGTAGATTATAAATAGAGCCACCTTGATGGCTCAAACACTACTTCTATCTTGGCTATCTTTGCTATCTTTGCTATCTTTTGGACCTATCTCTTCTATTTCATCTATCTCTTCAGCGATCCATTGTCGCCACTTATCTGAGCTTCTTCGAACTCATGTGATTCCAAGCACCAGGCCACCTGATGTTCTCTTCTGGCAACTCAGCCAGTGTGGGAATTTCTCAGTCAAAACCGCATATATGGCTATGACTGAATCTGAAGATGATTGGTTCCCCTATAAGAGTATATGGATCAAAAATCTTATTCCTAAGATTTCTCACTTTTATTGGTTGGCAGCAAAAAATAGGCTATTGACCATCGATAATTTAATAACCCGTGGTATGATCTTGCCCAATAGATGTTACCTCTGCAAATCTGCATGGGAGTCAGTCAATCACCTGTTTCTAGAGTGCCCCTTTTCTTGCATTGTCCTGTCCTCTATCATGTCAAGTGTATCCATTTCTTGGGTTGCTCCTCAGTTTATCAGTGATCTTATTATTCAATGGCCAAACCCCTTTAAGTCCACTCGTCTGAAGTTTTGGTGGGCGATCATTCTCCCTCACTTTATGTGGCAAATCTGGATGGAAAGGAACAATCATGCTTTTTGATATTTGTGCCTTGACCCGAAGTCGATTTATTTGAGAACTGTCATGTTTACCTCAAAAAATGCTAATATCATTCCTTCGGACAACTGTCCTTCATCCCCATTTGAGATTCAAGTGGCACGTTCTGCTAATCTATCTTTTGAGGTTTTTGGTCATCCCCAAGTTGTTGTGGACAGATCCTTGGTTTCATGGATTCCCCCCTCCTCATTGGTTCAAGCTAAATTTTGATGGTGCTTCAAAAGGCAATCATGGCGCTACGAATTGTGGAGTGATCCGGGATGACAGAGGTCAACTCATTTTGGCATATGCGGAAAACTTGGAGTCCAATCTAATAATTTTTTTGAGGCTTGGGCAGCTTTTCGAGGCATCCAAATGGCCATCGATCTCAATATCCAGTACCTGATAGTCGAAGGAGACTCCTTAAACACCATAAAACAATTTTAAGGGGGTCTCAAATCCTCCTTGGAATGTGGGACCAACCATTGAAGATTCCATTGTACAGCTAAGTGCGATCATCAATAGGTGTATTCAACATGTGTATCGGGAATGCAATCGGGCAGCAGATACAATGGCACACTTTGGCTTAACTGTTCAATATTTTTCGACGTGGCAGGGGAATCTTCCCCAATGTATTGTTGATTCATGTAGTGAACTTATCGTTTCCAATGATGATTAATGCCATAATTAATGTATTTATGGATGATCCCAAAGATGACAAGGACTACATCCCAGAGTAAAACAGTTGGTCCTGAACGGGATTATCCCCTTTTGTTTCCTGGGATGGTCTTTGTGCTCTCCCTGTCTCTTTGTATGCGGTTGTTTGGGAAGGTCCCTGCGATATCTATATTGTTTCTGTTTTATGTTTGTGCCCATGGGCAATATGTTTGTAATAGATTAGATTGTTTTAGTTTATGGATTCTGCGAATGGTCCAATTTTGGCTTGTTCTGTAGCGAGTTGAACCTTCACAGGATCCTCCTTGCAACATGTTATAAGGTTTTGGATCCCTTTTAAAACCCGTTACTAATTAAAAATAAAAAAATTTATTAAAAATTAATTGTCGCCTTTATATATCTCAGGTTTATATACAATTTCATAACCTCGCTTCTCGCTTGTGTTAAGATAACATATCCCCTCTCTTCGAAAATGCCTACGGGGAATAAAGATTGCGGTGCGGAGAAGAAGCAGAACCATACTTGCGGAGGTCTTTGCAGGCTGATGCAGTGCGTGCATTCCCTCGAAGATCTGCTGAAACTTGTGCGATGGGAACGAAATGCGGTGCAGGACAGCCATAAGCACACAAAAGTTCTCCCTTCAAATTATTCTGCTGTCCATGGCAATGACAAGAACCGATCAGAGGAAGGGCCCTCTACGTTTCAGATGCCTCTGCATTACCCGCGGTACTCCAAGGAGGAATACGAATCCATGCCCGAATGGAGGCTGGACCTTCTCTTCCACCAGTATGGTTTGGCCGTTACAGGAGATGTTGCGTACAAGCGAAATTATGCGATCAGTGCCTTCGTTTGGCCTGACGAGTACTAATGACTTTCGAAGTTGGGATTACTTTGGCTTTGCTAGGGTTACCAATATGCCTTTTGTGGGGTGTATTAAGCAAAGACCGCTTTGTTGTCCAACCCCATTGGCTTAATCCACGATATGTACCGTTAAAATTAGTAGCATTATATTTTATAGTTATGATGTGTGTTCCTTTGCGGTGTTTTGCTGCAAATCGGTGAAATGATTGCCATCTCTATGATTTAATTTTTGGTTATAGAACTCTTTAAGACAAATCCTGTAGAAAGCAGAAGAATGCAAACATCAAAATGAGGGATCATATGTCTTTGATCTGGGAATTGAGATCCATTTTCTGCAATAACGATTCTTTTGGCTTGGTATAGTTGCATAATTTTAGAATTTCTTTGACTTGATTTTAATAATTTTAGAATTTTTTTGAATTTCTTGATTTTAATAAATTGAAGTCTTGACTCAAAGAATGGCTAGAAGATTCCACAACTTGTTTTACCATGTCTATTTTTCTTGTTAAGGGTCGGTTCAGAGATATGATGGTCTATTGAAGAAGCGTGGGTTCATAAAATATGATGGTTTATGGAAGACCTCTAAACGAATGTGAGATTCCTGAGGAGAATTTAACAATCCAAACAAGTTCAATGGGAAAAATAGTAAAACACATTTAAAAAAAAAATTGTCATACCTTATAGTTCTAATATTTTGAAATGAATTTTGAAAAAGTATAAGAGTAGAAGATTAAATTTTACATGAATATTGAATAAATAATATGATTAAATATAAAATCTCTTTTTGAAATTTTATCTCAGATATTATATAAAAATACATGGCAGATATAGAATAAAATACATGAGAGGGTAAGAAAAGGGCGAAGGCAAATGGTTGAAGCAAATATAATTTTTTATTTTTATTTTCTTTTTTCCGTATCTATAACCACCACCGTATTGCGCTCTATCGACGTATTCCGCTCTATCGAAGCAAATATAAAATTGAAAGACAAATTTTCTATTTTTTTTCTTCTCTATGCTCTTTTTAAAGCTTTGAAAAAATTATAATTTTTTCTATATCCGTTTTAAAGTTGTGAAAAAATTAGGTTAAGTATTTTTGAGTTTTTTTGTTTGAGTAATATTTTTTTTTTGGTAAATAAAAGTCTTCATTAATTACCGGGTTTTGCAGGTTAACCCAAAACCTATTACAATATCCAACCTTCTGCTGAGATTGTAGATCCTAGTCATCCTTGAAACTTTCTTACCAGAAATTGTGTTGAATCCCCTACAACACCTTACTAACAAAGCACACCCATACCTAAACATAACTGTAAACATTACTTACATTGACAGGAATTGAAGTTTGGAACTTTGCACTTGTGAAACCTGTTGCTTGCCCATTTCCTATTCTCTGTCGGAATCTTCCAAGGCTTACACCCTGTTACCTTCATTTCCAATTTGGTATGATTTAGAGGGAAACCCCATAGTTATTACCAGCTCCATGGGGAAAGAACACCCATTCATCTTTCTCCTTAAAGGGTAGGTTTCTTTTCATGACTAATAATGTTTTCCACTTCACGTGGCACACCTTGTGTCCATGTCACAAAACTACCAACATCAACACCTATGTTGGCTAATTTGTCAGCTGACCTGTTGGCCTCACGGTACACGTGACGAGCCCTCCTATTCTATCTTGCCGCAAAAAGGATCCTCACTTCATGGATGACTCCCTCGATTCTCCATGGAGGTTTTTTGCCATTGGTTAACAGGTTGATGATGTTCATAGAATCACCTTCAATCATCAAGTTACCTTGAGTTTCTTGGGCTACTTGCAACCCTCTCCAAAGGGCTCTAGCTTATGCTTCGTTATTAGTTATGATTCCCAATGGTTCAGCGAAGGCCTTGACCAGATTTCCTTGATGATCCCTGATTATTCCTCCAACTCCAGCTCTTCCCGGGTTCTCCTTGGCTGCACCATCAAAATTTAGTTTAAACCAACCCTGGGGGGTGGCTCCCAAGAAATCCCATTTTTGGGATTGGGCAAAGGAATGGAAGGTTTGTCCTCAATACCTAAGGCCCGAGATAATTATTTTTCTTGGGGAATAATTGAGTGGTTCTCATCCACTAAGGTGCTAAGGTTTTCTTTCGCAAAGACAATAATCCTGTTGAGGATGGTTTTTGGGTTGTGAATGGTATCCTTAAAGGATCTATGGTTCCTTTCTAGCCAAATCTACTAGAGAAAATGATGCCAACAAATTTTCCATAGGTACTTAAGTTTTAGGCTAACAAAGGGTTGAGGCCATTGATGGAACACTTCGGATATAAGAGCAGGCTTAACCCACGAGATCCTAAAGGCTTGGAAAAGTTCATCCAGGATGGACTCCGCTACCGGACACTCCAGAAACAAGTGTTGGGTAGTCTCCCATCCTACCCTGCACATGTAGCAATGATTAGCAATAACCATACCTTTGGATAACATATTGTCCATAGTGAGGATTTTTCCTTGAATCACCAGCCATGAAAAAAAGGATATTTTAGGAATTAAGCCTTTGATCCAAACCAAATTTGGTTGAAATTGTTGACCTTCCACATTGAGAAGCAAATTATAGGCAGACTTAACTGTGAAGTCACCACTTTCAGTCTCAGCCCAAACAATGTGATCTTCATCCTCTCCAGAGGGAATAATTTGCTTGAGTTAAAATGTTATAAAGCTCTTCAGACTCCGCTTCAAAACCCTGTACTATGATGTGTTTCCACCTGTTGATATTTATATCCTGCCACATATAATTTGCAACCTTCTTCCCAATATGCTGCTCCATATGCTCTTGAATCCTAGCCAAACGAGGATTTTGGGATAACTCCTCAACTCTCACCCACCGATCCTTCCAAAAGTCTATTGTTTGCCCATTTCCTAGAATCCATCTAAGACCTTTCTTGACAAGATCCCTACTCGTGAGGATTGCCTTCCAAAAAGCAAAACCCCTGCTTGCTAAGTTGTCATTAAGGAAGTTCACACCTTGGAGGTATTTCCTCCTAACTATGGCAATCCATTCATTATCGACCTTAGTCAATAACCGCCACGCTTGTTTGGCTAACAGAGTTGTATTGAGATGAGCAACTCTCCTCAATCCTAACCCCCCATCAGCTTTAGGTTTGCAAACCTTGTTCCAACCTACTAAATGGATCCTTTTATTATCCTCAGTCCCTGACCAGAGAAATTTTTTTTTGAAGCTGCTCAATTTTGTGATACACCTTGTTGGGAGCTCTGAAGACTGATAGGAAGTAAACGAGTATACTTTGAAGTGAAGCCATAGTTAAAACTGCTTTTCCTGCTTGAGATAACAGATGTCCTTTCCAACTTTGCTAGCTTTTTTTGGATCCTCTCCAGAACTATGTTCCACATTGATCCTTCAAGTTTCCCCGTAAACAGGGGAAGACCTAAATAGGAGGTGGGAAGGGATGCAATCTGACATTCCATGATCCTTGCTATGCTTTTTTGCCTAGGAATGGGGGTATTGATGAAATAAAGTTTTGCTCTTATCAAAATTCACTTTCTGTCCAACCGCTTCTTCATACATAATGAGAATATTTTTAATCCTTCTTGCCTCAACCACAAAAGCCAAAGTCAGTAGCAATGTGTAGACACCAAAATCCAGCCACTTGTAAGTCATCTATACCTTCTTGTTAGCCACGTGTCAGTCATCCACCTTACCGCCATTATTTGGCCCAAATCCACACCTTCCCGCCATTATTTGGCCCAATTTCACCTTTTCTTGCCATTATTTGGCCCAATTTCACCTTTCCCACCATTTTTCATTCCCAAATTTATTTAAATTAATATTTATATATATTTTTTAATATTTTAATATATATATAAAGATACTTTAAGTGATTTAATCTGAGTCGTCCATCCTTCATTTAATCTCATCCATCCATCCATCTTAATCCGTTTCACAACCTAGATTTATTCTCTACCCTTGGAGCCACTTTAATCTTAGCCACACGTTCAAAGTGTCGTTAAAACCCTAAAGTGTGCCCTAAGAGTAGATTATAAATTGAGTCACCTTGATGGCTCAAAATCTGGCGATCTCTTTTACTATCTCTTTTTTTGTTATCTATCGCTATCTATCTCTTCAGCTAAACCTACCCATCCATCGCCGTCCCTTTTCGTCGCATCCATCGCCGCATCCGTCGCCAACTTCGCCGCCATCCCTTCGCAGCGTACTGAGAATCCCCCATTCTTGTCGCAAGTGCCCGCGAGCGTTTACCCGCAGCCGCAGACGCAGACCGGCGTCTGCAACCCCGATCCAGAAGCACGCGGGCGTTCAGTGATCGCACCAGGGTGCCTTCCACAGCCGATTTGACAGTTACATCACTTCCAGGTGCCGCCTGGTCTCGCCGCGTTAACAGAAAATAGGTATAGATTCTAAAGCAAGTAATATTTTTATGTATTAATCCGCCGTTAGATTCTGCATTCTATTTATTTCATTTCTAGGGTTTTAGACTATTTCTGAGGGCTCACATAGTGGAGCCCTCTTACTAGTTTCTAACCTTTTTGTAGTTTTAATGTGTGCAAGATTTTAATGGCAGATTCGATTGGATGATAGCAGCTGCTTAAGCTGGAGTGGTCCGAGCCAAAGGATACAACGAAGCCCACTCATTCTGTTGAGGTTAAGGATACATTCTTCGGAGACGCCACCACATTGTGCCAGCTAGGGTTTCGGAGAACCCTAGCACAAATTGTAATCTTGTATCATGGAAAGGGTTACAGGTCCTGTTGTACTCAAAAGGAGTTTCTAAACTCCATTGATTAATAAAAATCGTTTGTTTTGTACAACTGTGTTCTGCATTACTTTTTATCGTGATTTATTTATCTTTTGTTTGGCGTTGTATCTTTAATCTACAAATGGCGATCACGGTGGGACCCCCTAGGGTTTCATATTTTTAATACTTGCTTTAAACTAATTTATACCTGTTCTCTATTAACGCGGCTAGACCAGGCGGCACCTGGAAGTAATGTGGCTATCAAATCGGCTGCAGAAGGCGCCCTGGTGCACTCGTTGAACGCCCGCGTGCTTCTAAATCAGGGTTTCAGACGTCGGTCGCGTCTGTGGCTGCGGGTAAACGCCCGCGGGCACTTGCGACAAGAATGTGGAATTCTACAGAGTGCTGCAGAAGAGATGGCGACGAAGTTGGCGACGGATGCGGCGATGGATGCGGCAAAAAGGATGCGGCGATGGATAGCTGAAGAGATAGATGAAATAGAAGAAATAGGTCCAAAAGATAGCAAAGATAGCAAAGATAGGAGAAGAAGAAAAGGGGCATCTGTAGACACCAAAATCCAGCCACTTGTAAGTCATCTATACCTTCCTGTCAGCCACGTGTCAGTCATCCATCCTTCCCGCCATTATTTGGCCCAAATCCACACTTTCCCGCCATTATTTGGCCCAATTTCACCTTTCCCGCCATTTTTCATCCCCAAATTTATTTAAATTAATATTTATATATATATTTTAATATTTTAATATATTTTAATATATATATAAATAATAGTTTAAGTGATTTAATCTGAGCCGTCCATCCTTCATTTAATCTCATCCGTCCATCCATCTTAATCCGTTTCACAACCTAGATTTATTCTCTACCCTTGGATCCACTTTAATCTTAGCCACACGTTCAAAGTGTCGTTAAAACCCTAAAGTGTGCCCTAAGAGTAGATTATAAATTGAGTCACCTTGATGGCTCAAACCCTATCTCTTTTGCTAAATCTTTGCTATCTTTGCTATCTAATCTGGACCTATCTCTTCTATCTCATCTATCTCCTTTACCCATCCATCGCCGCATCCATCTTTCGTCGCCATCCATCGCGCATTCTCGTAACTCCCCCATCTCTTGTCGCAATCCCCCCAAAAAACCCCTGGTCTCAGCCGCGTTAACGGAGAAGAGGTATAGATTGTTTAAAGCAAGTAACTTCTTTTCTTTTATTAATCTGTTGTTAGTTTCTGCATTCTATTTTTTTTAGGGTTTTAGGCTGTTTCTGAGGGCTCACACAGTGGAGCCCTCATATTAGTTTCTAACTCTTCGATGCTTTTAATGTGTGCAGGATTTTAATGACAGATCTGACTTGTTGATAGCAGCTGCTTAAGCTGGAGTGGTCCGAGCCAAAGGATACAACGAAGCCCACTCATTCTGTTGAGGTTAAGGATACATTCTTCGGAGATGCCACCACATTGTGCCAGCTAGGGTTTCGGAGAACCCTAGCACAAATTGTAATCTTGTATCACGAAAAGGGTTATAAGCCCTGTTGTACTCAAAAGGAGTTTTTAAACTCCATTGATTAATAAAAATCGTTTATTTTGTACAACTGTGTTCTGCATTACTTTTTATCGTGATTTCTTTATCTTTTGTTTGGCGTTGTATCTTTAATCTACAAATGGCGATCACGGTGGGACCCCCTAGGGTTTCATGTTTTTAATACTTGCTTTACTGATCTATTCCTGTTTTTGTTTTATTTTGCAGGTTCCAAAAATCGTGAAATTCGTTGTTCCGACGAACTAGGGTTTCTGAGGAGTTTGCAGAAAACGCAGCAAGACGCGAGCGGCGTCCGGAAGTCCGATCCGAAACGCAGAGGTGCGTTTCAGCTGCTGCGAGACTCCCTTGGGCGTTTGAAGGCGGTTTACGAAAAAAGCGTAGGCTTCCAAGTAAGTGCGTTTTTTTTTTCTTTGTTAAACTATACTTTTTACGTTTTTGGTTTTTCTACTGTATTCTGTTTCTTTTTCAGATCATTACTTTAAAATGAACAAAAACTAAGTAATCTGGAAAAGAACAGTTAATTTTTTAATTACATTTTTCTTTGCATTGCATTATTGGTTGTTGCTTGCATAAAAAAAAAAAATTTGCATACCTAGTTGCATATTAGAATAGCTACGAATTATCCGTTTTAGTTATCTAAGTAGGACTATTGATTGGATGTCAATAGTACTCCTGCCATTGGGTGATTCCGAGCGAGAGAAGTGGACGAACCTTCCGGTTGCTCCTTTGATATCCGATATCATTGGTAGGCGGGGGGTTTTAAACGGTGTACTCCACTTCTTCGAGAGGAAATGGCATGTTTTCAGTAGCCTCTTGCTTAGATCATTAGAACTTTTGATTTATAGCTTTGTATGTATACATTAGACAACTAAAACACTTAAAATAAAATTCACTGCATTTCATATTGCATTTAAAACAGTAATATCTGGATTTCATCACCAGGTATTGCTTGAAGTTTAGTGACGGTGGAATTCATCTCCATCCATTAAACTTCTGCCTTAGACACCATAGGTCACCCCAGAGCAAACTTGCTGGATTTCATCACCAGTAAGAATCTCGTTGTCCTTTCCTAGCCATAGTTTTTACCTTTTTTGTGAATAATTCAAGATTAGATCACATGCAAAACTCATAAACCGGACACTTAAAATTTACTACAGATTAAGATCAGAAAATAATTAATTAACCGCAAGGTAAGACACATTGGTTGAAACCTAGGTTGTGACTGTTTTCTGATAATTTCTTTAGTGTAAATTTATCATTCAAGTTTTGCATTCTTCTTTTCTGAATTTGTTTAGATTTATTGCGTTATGGTCTTAACAAGGAATCAATCTAAAGTGTTAAATCTAAATAATCAAATGGGTAATTCACAGAACATCCCCACCACCAACATGGCCACTTATCCTAGTGAATTTCAGGCAGGTTCGCCTGCAGGTCTTTCACGTCCTTCTACCGTCTATCACATGGCCATGCCCATGGAGGAAGACAATTCCTGTCATATTACCCACATTGATATGGCCCAAGTGCAAACTCACTTAAGAGATGGCACTGGTTATGTCCTTGAGCCAATCCAAGATTCCCCTATGCAAGATTCTATTTTTCAGCAGGATATTGCATCAACCATACCCGTTGGTTTCACTCAGGTCTACACTAACCCTTTTTTTGAGGCTAATGTTGTATCTGCTCAGTCGGCTTCATCTCCAACATCTTCCCAGATGCTCAATTGTCCTCCTTTGGAGACAAATGTAGTGTCTTCCCGACCACTTTCTCCTCCATTTACCGGGTGTACACCAATTCTCTCTATGAGGCTGGTGGAACCTCCTCTAGCCATGACCAATTTCAACCCTCTTCTTCCCAAACCATTTATGGTTTCACCCTACCTAGGGCACAGTCTACTGTTTCTTCCCAGGTACCGCCTACTTCAGCCACCTTCATTGCCCCTGCTATGCAGTCTCCTGTGACTACCATGGCAGCCTGCCCTCCACCTTCATCCAATCATCCCACCTCCCTTGGGTTAGAGATTAATAAGGTTAGGGAGTACCTCGACAAGTTGCTTCAGCAACAACAACAACAAAATGCTCAACCACCTGTCGTAGTAAATCCTACACCCCAACCAATTTCTACCCAGACAGCTTTTCTTAGCTCAGGCCCCACCTGGGTACCCCAATCTTCGGTGGTGTCCATTCCTACCCCACCTTTCTCCCAACCTAGTCCAGTTCATCATTCACCCCAATCACCTTCTTTTCGGTATCATCCATACCAACAACCTGTCCATTCCACACCGCCTAATCCAGGCAATTTCATCCCATCTCATCATTTTTCCACTCCTCCATTGCATCATCATAATCATCAAACGAATCAAAATTTTCATGAAGATTCTCGACTCCATGCTATGCAACAACAGATTGACAACCTTATGCTCAACATGCCTGGCTCATCTAGTCAGAAACCTACGCTAAGGTCGTTGATCAATCAACCAATTCATCCTTCGGTACCTTCACCGCCATATCCGACTGATTTCACATTACCGAAGTTTGACAAATTTCGAGGAACTGAGGATCCTCATGAACATGTGAGCTCATTCATGCATGCCTGCTTTAGAATCCAAAATAATGATGCTCTTATGCTCAGAACTTTTCCTCAGACATTAGGAGGAGATGTTGTACAATGGTACAATCATTTAGCTCACCATAGCATTTATGCTTACGAGCAATTGATTAATCTATTTTTAGAACGATTCTCCCTAAATGTACAAAGGAAAGTTTCATTGTCCGACTTATACAAGCTCAAGCAACATGACGATGAGACTGTTTATGACTTTGGAAACCGTTGGAGGGCTATCATTAATAAACTGCCATTCTCCCTACCAATGGAGGAGTTAACCAAAATGTTCACCCGAGTTGTCTAAAACCTATCTCTTGGTTACTCCAATTACAACAATACGGGACTTTTGAAGAGGCTTTGGCCCAAGCAAGTATCATAGAAGAAATTAAAGTCCAAGAGGGTGTTTTAAAACCCCGTAGAAAAGAATGGCAACAAAAGGGCCAACAACGAAATAATAATTATGGCCAAAACAAACAAACACGGGCTAGTACAGCCTCAAATGTTAACCAAGTTAATCAAGTGGTGGCGAGTCAGCCCGTAATGGCTCAACAACAACAAGTAATGCAAAGTCAACCGCAACCAATTGCTTATCATGCGGTACCCGCCCCTCCTCAACCAGATCAACCAACTCCCAATCTTGGACCAACCATGGAAACTTGACCTTGGCAAAAAAATCGTCCCAAGCGACAGTTCACACCTTTAGATGAACCATATGCGGTCATATTCAACAAGTTATATAGCACAAATCGGTTAACTTTACCGAGTTTAAACCTTTAGAACCATCTAGAAGGGGGAAGTATTACAAGGAGTACCTATTTTGTCCTTATCATAGGCAAAATGGGCACGATATCAATAATTGTACAGCTTTCAAACATGTGATCCAAGATCTTATTGAGATTGGAGCCATTAAATTGGATAGCCCCTTAGCCCAACAAAATCAAAATCTTGGTATATTTCAAACACCCCTTCCACATCGGGAGGAAGCTCCAACAACTTCAGGGGGAGTAACTCAGGTAACTCCTCCTAATCAAGTCAACCATGTACAACAATACCAAGGTTTTGTGGGTACTATTAACGTAGTAACCCGGGGTCAAAGGGCGAACCAACCAAATCAGGCTGAACCACAGCCACCTGTACAAACTCCCAGTCCACCTCAGGTAACAGTGACCCAACGACGTGCTAGTACTTCTCAACAACCGCTAAATCATTCTACTCAATGCCAACGACCCATCATGTCATTGAGTAGCCGATTAACTACCAGTTTAAAAATGGCTTATGCCAAGTTATCGATCTATGACCTCATTCAACAATCTCCCCCGCATAGAGAGGCATTAATGGAAATATTAAAGTCAATCGAGCTTCAAACTCAAGATACTAATGCCTTCAACAACTTTGTGGGGAGTATTCAAACATGCATGGAGCCCTCCATCACTTTCTATGATTTTGAAATCAAACCTATGTCAACAGAAAGTATAGATCCTCCACTGCATATCATGGCCAAGATCGATCACAAGCCATTCAAGAGAGTCTTAATTGACACCGGTTCCTCAATCAATATCATTACAACATCGGCGTTGAGTCATCTAAAGTTGTCGCCATCCCTTATCACAAAGTCGACTTTTACTCTTAAAGCATTCAATGATGCTTTATCTTCCACGGTTGGCACGGTTATCTTGCCCATTGAGGTAGGGGCCCGAACTTTGCATACCTTGTTTCACATCTTGGAAGGGTCCATGGCATACAATGTATTGCTTGGACGGCCTTGGCTTAGGGAGATGAGATGTGTCCCTTCTATACTGCATCAATGTCTGAAGTATGTATATGAGGGACAAGTTCATTGTGTACCTGCTGACATTGAACCCTTCAAACATTGCAACTATGTCTCAAATCCTTATGAGATTGTGTTGCCATCCACTCATATTTTCTTGACCCCATCTACTTCTTCTATACCATCTTCTTCTAAAGCTCCCATTCCCGAGGAGCTACCCATCATATCGCAACCATCTTCCTCTTCCGCTATTCCATCTCATTCACCACTTTCTTCATCTCCTAATCTTCCTTCTTCTTCATCAGTGACCACATGCACATGTGGCCATGACCAATCATCTCTTTCCACGTCATTACCCCCTTCTTCTACACCTTCTTCAACATCACCTATTATTCCTCCATCTTCCCAACCATCACCAGTTGATGTTTCACAAGTTAGTGAAGCATCAACCCAACCAAATCCTTCCAATTCTTTTATCCCACATTCTTCTATTCCATCATCTAGTCCATCTCCCTCCCAAGTCAAGGTCCATCTCATCGATGCGGGTATTGGTGAGTATGCCATCCAAGATGTCCACATCACACCGTTCAATGTGCAAACGAGTTAAAGATTTTGGTCGTCCACATGACCAACATTTATCCATTGGATCGGTTTATAACATGGGTTCTATGCCAAATTCCATTAATTTTGTATATGGGGGAATAGAGTCATCTTCTAGTCCTACCACCATACTAGAACCTAAGCATCCGAGTCCCTGCCAATATCGAAAGGATGGAGGGTTTTCCCTCTCGCTATTTCCACGGACATAATTGGCAGCAATTTGGCCTAGGTCGATACGAGCAAGGGGTAGCTGAACGCATCGATATGCCATATCGGAGACCCACCGAGCGTTTTGGTCCGGGCTACCAACCACTTCCATCCATTTCTTCTTTTGAACGAGCTTTTCAAAGCATTAATCTTAATTCGAAAGAAGAAATCCTCCACCCCGACGAATCCGAAGATGAAGCCTATGAAGAATTTGACGTCATGTCAAATGGTGATGAATCTGAAGAAGAGTCGGCGCCCATTGTTCCCCTCATTAAACAAGACGAGTTTTATCTCCAATTGTTCCCTCTCCAAGAGGCCATATTTCGCTTGCTTCTTCCACAAGAACGAGGTGAACCACCCCCTCCGCCACATCCATAAGCCATAATCCAAACCTGTATTATATGTATATACTAAAATAGTGGTTTTCACCACTACCAAAAAAAAAAAAAAAAAAAAAAAACTGAAAAACTATGTTGTTTTGCATCTCAGGTCTTCCGAGGTCTTCACCGGTTTTCCCTTCCATTCCGCCCATCCTTTCTTCCATAAGTCGACAATGAATTTTGAAGACTTATTCACCCCACTCCATAATCCATATGATCCGGATAACCCTAAGAAATGTGTCTTTGGTGTTACCTCAGGCAAACTCCTAGGTTTTATTATCTCTAAACGAGGTATTGAGGTGGACCCAAACAAGGTCAAAGCCATTATGGAAATGTGTCCCCCAACTAATTTGAAGGAGTTGCGTAGTTTACAAGGAAAGATTAATTCAATCCGTCGCTTTATTGCACAACTTTACGATAAATGTAGGCCATTTTGCCACCTACTACAAAAGGGGGTACAATTTTCATGGACGAGATGAGTGTCGGAAAGCCTTTGATGACATCAAGCAGTACTTAGCGTCTCCGCTGAGTCTTAGCTCCGCCTCGTCCAGGGGTCCCTTTCAATCTTTATATCTCAGCAACGGACTTTGCCTTAGGGACAATGCTTGCACAAAAGAATGAACAAAATCGTGAGCAAGCTGTCTATTATATTAGTCGAACATTGGTAAGCTATGAAACCCGATATGCTTATGTGGAAAAGTTGTGCTTAGCAGTGGTTTTTGCCACTAAGAAACTTCGTCATTATATGCTTAGCCATACAACATATGTCATAGCTAGAGAAAACCCTCTGCGTTATATGATGTCTCGCACTTATAATAACACTCGTACCGCTAAATGGATAATGTTGCTTACCGAATTCGATCTTGAATTCATTAGCCAAAAATCCGTTAAAGGTCAAGTTATAGCCGATCAACTTGCGGAAGCTCCACTACCTAGTGATCATCCTTTGATTATTGAGCTCCCAGGATGATTCGGTATTTGCTATCACTGAACAAGAAGAGGACATCATTCCGGAGGAAGATGTTGACATCACGCTATTCTTTGATGGCTCTAAGTGCGCGAAAGGTCAAGGTGTTGGAGTTGTGTTTCATACACCTCAAGGGATTCCCATCCCTTTATCATTCAAACTAGACTTCCAATGCACCAATAATACAGCAGAGTATGAAGCCTTAATTTTAGGTCTTCAATCAGCCATAGCTATGAGCATTAAGCGTATTCGGATATTTGGGGATTCTCAACTCGTGGTTAAACAAATTACAGGAGAATACCAAGCCAAAGAACCTACCATTAAGCTTTATCATGATGTAGCAATGAAGTTGCTCTCTAAGTTTGATTGGTATGAGATCACTAGTTTGCCTCGTTCGACTAATAGATTTGCGGATGCCATGGCCTCTCTTGGATCATTGATTCCAAAGGACTCCCTTGGAGAGGTACAACCCCTAATCATTTCCACAATCTCTAAGTCTGCAATTGTCCGTGCTGAGTCTAAGGATGAAAAAGATGTTTGCTTTATCCATTCGGATCCATATGAGCCTTGGTCTAGTGAGATAGTAGCCTTCCTCAAGTTTGGAACACTCCCATCTGATTTGTCTCGAACTGCCCATCGTTGTTTTAAGCAAAAGGCAGCTCGTTTTGTTCTTTTGGGGGATGTGTTGTATAAACGTGGATATGATGGAGTACTCCTCCGTTGTCTAGAAGCAGGTGAAACACATAGAGCTATTGTTGAAGCCCATGATGGTACTTGTGGTGGTCATTTTAGTGGAATGGCCATTGCGAAGCGTATTTTACGTATGGGGTATTATTGGCCCACTATGGAACAAGATTGTTGCAAATATGTTAAACAATGTAAAAAGTGTCAAGAACACGCTAATTTAACCCATATACCATCACAAGCTTTACAGCCCATCCAAAGCCTTTGGCCCTTCTCACAATGGGGTCTCGATTTAATTGGCAAGATTTCACCTGCCTCTTCAGGACAACATACTTTCATCATTACGACCATTGAATACTTCACAAAGTGGGTTGAAGCTATTCCTCTAACCAGTACTGACGAGGTCCTAGAATTGTGGAGTTTATACTTCACCATATCATTTGTCGTTTTGGTATTCCCTCTAAAATCATTTCTGATAACGGCAAGTCTTTTAAGAATAAGGATGTTCGAGCTCTTTGCGAAAAGTATAATATCCAACATAGTTTCTCAACTCCTTACTACCCACAAGCCAATGGACAAGCTGAAGCTTCCAATAAGACCATAATTGCTATTCTTAAGAAACTTGTTAAAGAAAATCATAAAGATTGGCATACACAAATCCCCTTGGCATTATGGGCTTACAGAACAAGCATCAGAACTCCCATTGGGGCAACGCCATTTTCTTTGGTCTATGGAGCTGAAGCAATCATGCCTCTTGAGCTCGAGATCCCTTCCTTGCGAATTTCTTTGCAGGAATTTATCGATGATGATATTGCTAGACAAGCACGTCTTGATCAACTCACACTCATAGATGAAAAACGAATCAATGCTTTAGAGCATTTGCGAGTTTATCAAGACCGATTGAAACGTGCTTACAATGCCAAAGTTCATCTAAGAGAATTTCAAGTAGGGGATCTTGTCCTTAAAGAGAATCAACAAAACACCAATGCATTGCCGCATCTTCGAGATAAATTCGCGGCTAATTGGTTAGGTCCATATATGGTCACCGAAAGAGTGGGTAATGGAACTTATAGACTTGCCAGTTTAGAGGGAGAGGAAGAACCCGAACCACTTAATGTTATACACTTGAGGGCATTCTACGCATAGTTTGAATTTTATATGTACATATATACATGGCTTGTACAACAAAAAAAAAAAAAAAACAAATAAAATAAAAAGAATTTGCATTTCATTGTTAGTTGCATACATCTCATTCAAAAACATTGCATTTCATGTGCATACATCTCATTGAAAACCATAACATTTCATTTTCAGCCATAGTTGCATATCATGTTAGAGACCATTCTATCTTTTGGATATAAAATTTGGTCAAGCAAAAGTCATGTTGCCTTAATCGGGGGCACCTTCATAAAATCCATCAAACCGAATTGTCATTCGTACACCCATTTTCCATTTGCACATATTTACATTGCCAAAATGTTTTCGGTCACTCAGCCATTCCTAGTGTTTTAAGCAAACTTTGAAATGCATGTCAAAGTTCTCTAGGGCCATATCACAAATTACACTAAATAAAATCTTGAGTATTGGGAAATGATTTCAAAAGCGGTCTTGAACCTATCACATTTTCACATCTTAAAAACATCTTGTGTCAAAGAGAGATAACACCATCCTTGGGTTGTGCCTTGAAGTGAAAAGGGTAATCCTCGTTTGTCCTATCATGCAAACATAGTCCATAAAACAGTGGTTCTTACCACTATCACAAGCAATCACAAAATATAAATATAAACAGAGTAGTAAGGATAGGGTAAAATTCTCATCATACTTCGGTTGAGAATCCGATTCCCCAAAGCTCTAAGGAAATGAACATTTTTCACACACCACTGATCCCAAATAAGTTGTAAGGATCGTACTACTTGTCCGATCGGACGGATAGGTAGTCATCCCCAAGGCTTACAAAGGTCAAAAACAACATGGACTATGGAGTTAACCTTCACCGGGGCTATAGACAGCTTGGTGGCAGGTGGAGTATACTCATTGCGTGGCGACATGTCTCTCCTCAAAAAGAGACCTCCGAATGCTCATACGGACAAACTAGCTTCGGGGTCTTCTCCATAACGGGGTTACCTAATTTATGCAAGATGAGGTTAATGAACACACTTGCACACACACAGGTTTTTGATTGCCTAGAGTCACTACCATGCTTCGGATTTGGTTAATGAACTCGCATGCACACACATTTGGTCCTAGTTGAATTAGGCGATATTAGTAAGTTTGTTTGATACCACTAGCATGTTTGAGTCTTTGTAAAACAGTCTTCCTCCATATCTTCTTCCATATCACCCTCCATATCTTCTTCCATATTCATGTCATTCCATACGTCATCCATTCACAAGCCACCAAGTTCGGTGCCCCTGATTAAACAATTATGATAACGGTTGGCTAAATCTAACTATCTAAAAGTATGAGTGCTTCTTAGTGCATATTTCATTTACTTAGTCTTGCATTAATCATCCATAGATTTGTATGTTATATACTTAGTCTCGCATTAATCATCTATAAGTTTGCATTCCATTCCATCACATATGCATCAAAAACATTAAAACATATAAAAACATGCATCACAAAAACATAGGCATTCACACAAAAGAGAGTAAAACACCAAATAAATAAAAGCCATGTATATATATATATGTATAAAGGACAAATTGTACGAGGAATGCCAAAAGGCTACAATATACAATAGAGCACCAAGGCTCATAAAGAGTGCATCTAAGCACTAAGCTAACCATCAAAAGAGGACCCCTGAGACCTAGTAGGAGCCCTAGACCTAGTGGTGTGTCTAGACTCACTACGCCTAGAGACAGAAGAGGATGGAGGATCAGGCAACACAATGTGATGCCTAAACAATGTGTCCTCCAGAGCCTCAATGTAACGAGTCCTCGACCTAAACCTAGCTATGTCTATCCCGTGTCGTCGCTCCCGCTCCGCTAGCTCTGCCTGGAGTCTCGTCACCCTGTCATCCTGGGGCACCCTGGTCGCTCTATCCAAGTCCGCCTGCAGCTGGGCCATCCTCTCCTCCTGAGCAGCTAACCGGGCATCCCGCTCTCGCCTGCTGCTCCAGTCGAGCTATCCTCTCATCTCGGGCAGCTAACATAGCATCGCGCTCTGCTATCTGCTGCTGCAGCTGCGTCAGCTCGTTCTCGTGCCCGCTAGGGGGTACCTCCCTAGCCTCTCCTACGGCCTCTCCTAGGCCCTCTCCGCCATCCTCCCCGTCATCTTCGCTCCCCGGAGCCTACCATGCCATCTTCCCCTTTCGCCTTCGACTATCAGATCGAAGGCGGGGACCCTCCCTACGCTTGGGAACCTCCACGGTTCCCTCGCCCTCTCCAGCCCCAGCCTCGGGCTCTCCGGCTCCACCAGCCACCAATGGTGGCTCCCACCTCGGCTCTGCGGCCATCCATGCTGCATACTCAGTTGTCACCCCGACGTCGTCCACGTCGGGGATCTCCATGTCCTCATCGTCCTCTGTCGCCTCCCTCCATGGCTCGGCACACGGCAAATCACCCTCTGATCTGTGCCTCCGGTAGCGCACTGGCTCACCGGGGACATCCTGCCTCAATCCGACCTGGCGGAGTACTCGAGACATCTGTATGTACTCCGCCTCGCTATGGCCCCGCCCCACTACCCATCTGGCCTGTCGCACCCGTCTCAGGTGCTCTCCATCCCCGATCCACCTCGCCTCCCGCCAGGGCCTCCAAATGACTTGGGCATCTGTCAAGTCTGCCCATAATCTCCTATACCATTGCCCCGATCTCACGGGGCGGCTAGGCTGTCTCTCCTCCGCCACTGGCCATCTCCTACCATAAGCCTGGCTCATGTCCCAGTGAGCCCATGGCAACCCCTCCGGTCGAGCCACTCTGAAGTGCTCCCAGCCCCAGCACTGGAGAACCACACTGCAACCTAGGCCCTTTCGGCCCCGTCTTCGAACCTCATACAACTCCCGGTACACCTGCGCCAATAAAGCGGGCGCCCAGGCATACACTACCCTATTAGTGAGCATCTCGCTCACTACACCCATCAGGTTCCATGGGAACCTGCACCCAGTGCTGTTCGGGGCCACAATGTTGGTCAACACGAACATCATCAGAGCCTCCACCGCTACCAACTCCTTGGCCGTATACATGGCCAAGTATGGGATCCCCCCGCTCTCCGTCCGGATCTCCCTCCAGTCATCCCCAAACAACTTGGCCATCTCCGTGGCCCTATCTCGTCCAACCTCCACCCGTGCCCCCTCCACGGGCACCTTGAGGATACGGTATACATCCTCAAGCGTCACCGTCATCTCTCCAGTCGGGAGCTGGAACGTCCCCCGATCTGGATCCCACCTCTCGGCCAAAGCCGAGAGGTACCCCTCATCCGCCCGAACTACCTCCAACCGGGCTGCCTCCGCTAGCCCCACTGCCTCCAATATCTCCCAGTCTGCCTGGGACAATGACCTCCTCATCCCCGGAATGATAGGGGAGAACCGGTGTCGTGCCTCTAACACCCTAAGCTGCAAAACAACAAAACAAAAATTTGTTACAAATTTTTCCCAAAAAAAAAAAAAACACATAATAAGTACTTGCTTAAATGAACAAATACCTCAGCTGGCTGCACTGGCGCGTCCGCTCCCATCTCCGCCATAGCTCCCGCGTGCTTCAATCTCCCACACAAACCTTTCACTCCACTCCCTCAGACGCACTTCTCTCAAGCTCGAACGCACAAATGAGCGAAATTCTCGCTGAAACTGTTTAAATAGCTGGTTTTGGCGCCCTGAAACGTAGTGGGGCATTTCATGGTGCATTTAGACGCAGTCCTGCATTTGCAGAGCGCCTAAACACCGGCGGGCGTCTCTGCCAACCACAAATGCAGACCGGCGTTTGGTGTCAGTATTGAATAAAGGAACAAAACTTGCAAAATTGAAGCTTACCTCCTCCAAATTTCATCAAATTGCATTCATCCATTCTTCTTATCATAATAAAACATTTTGTGAAGGTTACAACGAGTTTTGGACACAAATTTTGTCATTTCGCTCAAAAAGCGCATCATTCATCATTGTTTTACAAATTGGGTTAAAAATATTCAAAACCTTCACAAAATTAACCACATTCATCAATTCTTCTGATCTATCGTCAATTTCATTCATTCTTCTTTCATCATGCATATTTTTGCCAAATCAAATTAAAGTAAACCTCGTATCTAGTGGTATATTCTATCACCTTGGCGATTGCGGCGATTTGAATCCATGCAATTCGGTAAGAGGATTAAACCACCATAAGGACACTTACCATTTATCATCATCAATTATTTCATTGTTTGAAAATTGGAAATCAATTTTGGGTATTCTACTTTTCAAGTGACCTCATACCAAGATTAATTTGCTCAACAGTTGTCATTGATGGCCTAGTTCATGGGGCCTTAAACATGGACAATCTTTAATATCATCATTATTTTGAGTCTTGCTAGAGATTGAGGCTACCTAGGTTGATTGGTTCCGACCCGAGGAATTATCCATACGGTCACTAGGAGCATCTCTGAGTTCTGGACTCTTTTCATGCATCTTTCATCTCTGCATATCAATGGCGCCAACAAGGCAATTTCATCAACGAGTATGGACTCACACACGGGAGTTGGGGCATCCGTTATCAATTTCTAATTTTCCTATAGTGGAATTCATCTTACATGATCATGGAACTTACAATTTGGCAAAAATCCCTTTATAACCGTTGGGGCAGAAAACGGTCCATCTTTCACATCACTCATATCGTCTTCAATCATATTCTTTTCTGGTTTGTACACCAACCCCTTTCCTGTTGGGACATAAACAGATGGTTCATACACCAACCCCTTTTTTCACCGTTGGGGCAAAAACGGTTCATTTTCTTCCAAATTTCTTCCAATTGGCTTGTGAGAACCATTCTCGCTCGCCAATTGAGGGGGTAAGCTGATAAAATTTTAAATATTCTTTTATTCTTTGGTCTTCAAAGTTGTGCTTTAGTCTTGAGAGAGAGTTGCGTCGATCCGACTTTTCAGGTGTCTTAAGTTTTTGTGTTGCATTGTGTCTTCACACAAAGCAGCTCAAAAAGGGGCATCTGTAGACACCAAAATCCAGCCACTTGTAAGTCATCTATACCTTCCTGTCAGCCACGTGTCAGTCATCCACCTTCCCGCCATTATTTGGCCCAAATCCACACCTTCCCGCCATTATTTGGCCCAATTTCACCTTTTCCCGCCATTATTTGGCCCAATTTCACCTTTCCCGCCATTTTTCATTCCCAAATTTATTTAAATTAATATTTATATATATATTTTAATATTTTAATATATTTTAATATATATATAAAGATACTTTAAGTGATTTAATCTGAGCCGTCCATCCTTCATTTAATCTCATCCGTCCATCCATCTTAATCCGTTTCACAACCTAGATTTATTCTCTACCCTTGGATCCACTTTAATCTTAGCCACACGTTCAAAGTGTCGTTAAAACCCTAAAGTGTGCCCTAAGAGTAGATTATAAATTGAGTCACCTTGATGGCTCAAACCCTATCTCTTTTACTATCTCTCTTTTGTTATCTATCGCTATCTATCTCTTCTTCAGCTAAACCTACCCATCCATCGCCGTCCCTTTTCGTCGCATCCATCGCCAACTTCGCGCCATCCCTTCTGCAGCATTCTGCAGAATCCCCCATTCTTGTCGCAAGTGCCCGCGGGCGTTTACCCGCAGCCACAGACGCAGACCGGCGTCTGCAACCCCGATCCAGAAGCACGCGGGCGTTCAGCGATCGCACCAGGGCGCCTTCCGCAGCCGATTTGACAGTTACATCACTTCCAGGTGCCGCCTGGTCTCGCCGCGTTAACAGAAAAAGAGGTATAGATTCTAAAGCAAGTAATATTTTTATGTATTAATCCGTTGTTAGATTCTGCATTCTATTTATTTCATTTCTAGGGTTTTAGACTGTTTTTGAGGGCTCACACAGTGGAGCCCTCTTACTAGTTTCTAACCTTTTTGTAGTTTTAATGTGTGCGGGATTTTAATGGCAGATTTGATTGGATGATAGCAGTTGCTTAAGCTGGAGTGGTCCGAGCCAAAGGATACAACGAAGCCCACTCATTCTGTTGAGGTTAAGGATACATTCTTCGGAGACGCCACCATATTGTGCCAGCTAGGGTTTCGGAGAACCCTAGCACAAATTGTAATCTTGTATCACGAAAAGGGTTACAGGCCCTGTTGTACTCAAAAGGAGTTTCTAAACTCCATTGATTAATAAAAATCGTTTGTTTTGTACAACTGTGTTCTGCATTACTTTTTATCGTGATTTCTTTATCTTTTGTTTGGCGTTGTATCTTTAATCTACA
>JAQPPZ010004713.1:0-21953 GCA_028583015.1 Wollemia nobilis
ATCTTAGAATTCAAGATATTCAACTCTTTAATATGTGGAATCAGTTGTGTACTTTATATCGAATCAAAATTGTCATAGATGATTTGATATATTGAAGTGTTGACTCTCTTAACTTTTAAGATTTATAATGACAACTTATTCTCATATATATAACAAAAATATACTTTCCATTAAAATAAAACATAAAAGTATATAATAAAATCATGAAAAAGGTGATATTGAGTGCATATACCTTTAAGCTGATGCTTGGACTTGGGATATTCCCCTTTACTTTCAAAATTTTCGACCTCACACCTAGATCAAAATACGTAGTCTATATTACATTCCATATAATACAACAATTCAAAAAATGATCATTTTAATATTGCATTAAGAATATAAATTTTGAATTAGCATTATGTGGAATGTAAGACAAACTATATTTTTCTAAGAATGAAGTAGAACATTTTAAAAGGACATGGAAATATCCTAATTCCAAGTGAAAGTTTAAAGGTATATGCAAATTACATCATTCATATATCTTATATACCCATTTTTTTTTATAGAATGAGTTATCATTATAAATATTAGAAGTCAAGAGATTCAAATCTTTAATATATGGAATCAGTTGTGTGCTTTATATCAAATCAACAATATTACATATGATTCTATATATTCAATGGTTAAGTCCCTTAACTTTTAAGATTTATAATGACAATTCATTATCATATATATAAACACTATGTACTTTCTATTGGAAGAAAACACAAAAATAAATAATCAAATCATGAAAAAGGACATACTAAGTATATATAACTTTAAGTTTTCTCTTGGATCTAGAATATTCCAATATCTTTTAAAAATGTTCTACCTCACGCTTAGAGCGAAAAATGTAGAATGTCTTAAGTTCCACATAATACTAATTCAAAAAATGATAATCTTAATATTGCATTAAGATTATCATTTTTTGAATTAGTGTTTTGTGGAACGTGAGACATGCTATATTTTTTGCTCTGAGCGTGAGGTAGAACATTTTAAAAGGACAAGAGAATATCCAATGTCCAAGAGAAAACTTAAAGGTATATTTAAATTACATCATACATATATATTATATACCCATTTTTTTTATAGAATGAGTTGTCTTTAACAATCTTAGAAGTCAAGAGATTCAACTCTTTAACATATGGAATCAGTTGTGTACTTTATATCGAATCAACATTGTCAGAGATTATTTGATATATTGAAGTGTTGAGTCTCTTAAATTTTAAGATTTATAATGATAACTTATTCTTGTATATATAACAACAATATACTTTCCATTGAAATAAAACATAAAGGTAAATAATAAAATCATGAAAATGAGATATTGAGGGCATATACCTTTAATATTTTTCTTGGACTTGGAATATTTCCCTTTCCTTTTGAAATGTTCAACCTCACACCTAGATCAAAATATGTAGTCTATCTTACATTCCACATAATATAACAATTCAAAAAATGGTAATTTTAGTATTGAATTAAGATTATAATTTTTGAATTAGTATTATGTGGAATGTAAGACAAACTATATTTTTCTATCTAAGCATGAGGTAGAACATTTTGAAAGGATAGGGGAATATCCTAATGATGCAGGAGCATCCAACGGTGTAAGAGTGATCTTGCATCACCCAAAATTTATTTATTTTATTTTATTCTAGTGTTTGTTTAAGTTGTTTAGAGGATGGAGAAGTAGACCCAATGTCGAAATAATCATCCCAATATCCTGAGAGGTTTGGGAGATATGTAAATTTTAATGCCTCCTACCCTATCAAAACTAGTGAAAATTCCTGTTAGTAAAACTTGTAAAACTTGGAGGCCAATTTTGAAGGTCTTAGAGGCCTTTTTAAGGGTTGAAATACGATAGTATTTTATGAAAGCACAATACTAGGCTTTCTAAATCTTCGAGAGCTTTCCAAAAATGTTCAATAATAGTCATTTTGAGCAACGAGCAAGGAGATATGACCTCGGTAAGTTTACCCCTAAAATTTAAATTTGAAATAGATGGTTTTATATGGGAAAAGGGAGAACATGGTAAAAATGGGGGAATTTTAAATTTGTAATCATTTAGTCTTTGTAATCTCCATTCTCCTTAGCAAGAAATATCAAAAAAAAATTGGCATGTTCTCTTTTTTCTCTATTTTTGTGGATTTTTTGTGTTTTTGTTAATGCAAATCTACTTCAAGTGGTATTAGAGCAAGATTTTTTGAGTGTGTAAACAGATAATAATATGAGATGTAGTTTAAACCAATATTTGTGGTTAGGTTTTGTGAGAGACATGATCAAAATACCTCCATGAAGAAACTGTGGTGGTAAGAGAAATGTTATGGTGCCAGAAGAAGTTTTAGAGCTTTGTAGAGCCAATGTCAAGCTCTACAAGAGGAACTACATAAAGAGTTTGAGCCAAGGAGGGAAGATGGAAATGAATATGAAGTTGAAGAAGAAGAGGCCCAATTTGAGGAAGAAGAAGAAGCAGTGGATCCTGCACAAGTCAGGTTATATAAAGCCATATCCCAGATTGGGAAGAGACCAAAAATAAAGGTTTCCATGTATTATGGAAATCTTAATCCAAAAGAGTTGATCGACTGGATCAATGATATGGAAGAATACTTTGAGTACGAGAAGTTTGAATATCCTGAGAGGATCAAGTTTGCTAAGACCAAGTTGAAGGTTCATGCTAGTATTTTGTGGAAGAGAGTGTAGTTGAATAGAAACAAAAGAGGGAAGGAAAGGATAACAAGGTGGGAGCGAATGGTGGAGAAGTTGAAGAGGCAGTTCATTCTAGCTAACTATGATTTGGATCTGCTAAATAAAATGTAGGATTAGAGGCAGTCAAGCAAGTCTATCAAGAAATACACAGAGGATTTCTATAAGATTCTAATCATAATAGGCCATTTTCAGGTCAATAAGGAGAAGGTAGCTTGTTACATAAATGGGTTGAGAGAAAGTATTCAAGAGGAGATAAGTTTGGTCAGGATGACCACCATAGAAGATGCTTACCAGTTTGCCCTGAAGGTAGAATATAAGTTGAATAGAAGGTTTGAGAGCAATCAAAGAGGAAGATGTCATGGTGGAAGAACTGGTGGGAGAAAAAATGGAGGATAGAATGAGGACCAAAAGAAGACTAGGGAAACAAGCAATAGTCAGGACCAGAAGGGGGAAAACACTTACCACCCTTGTGAGTAGAATAATGGCTACCAAATAGGAAGAGGAATGTCTGTACAAGAGCCTGGAAGAAGAGTATTTTGTGGAACCTACTTCCAATGTGGAGAAGAAGGACATTGGGCATACAAGTGCCCACAACACCAAGGAGGAACAAATAAGATATCTAAAGGTAATACCTGAGCTGCTATTATAGATAAATGTGTTGAATTTGAGTAGTCTATAGAAGAAGAAAGATGATAATTTCTAGTCACAAGAAGAGCCTTGCTAAATTAGGAGAAGGATCCAGATCAGAGGAAGAGCCTATTTTATACAAGGTGTAAATGTGTAGGTAAGATGTGTAATATTATGATTGATAATGGTAGAATTGTTAACCTAGTTACAGAATGAATGGTTACCAAGTTACAGTTAGAGAGAAGGAGTCACCCGCATCTATATAGGATTACTTGGTTGTATAAGGACCATAGGGATTTAGTTAGTGAGAAATGTTCAGTAAAGTTCCATATTGGGAATTACCATGATGAGGTCCTATGTGATATGTTTCCTATGGATGCTTGTCATTTGTTGTTGGTAATGCCATGGCAGTTTGATAAACATGCAATACATTATGGGCATGCCAACACTTACTCCATGACAAAGGATGAAGTGCGCCACAAGCTAAAATTCTTGAAGGAGATGGATGAAAAGGTATGTAGCAATGCCAAAATCTATTTAGTATATGGTAGAAAATTTTTGGATGGCCTAAAGCATGATAATGTGTGTTATGCATTAATTCCTAGAGTTAAGGATGAGCAATGCAAATATATACCATTAGAGGTCTTAGGTCTATTAGAATAATTCCTAGATATTATATTGGATAATGTACTTGAGGGTTTACCATCAGTGAGGAAGATCAGTCACCACATAGATTTGGTACCAGGAGCTAATTTACCCAATAAAGCAACCCATAGAATGACTCCTATAGAAAGTGAGAAGATAAATAGACAAGTCCAATAGCTACTAAAAAAAATACTTATTTAGAATACCCTAAGCCCCTACAACTATTATTACAGCATGGTTGAAAGGTATACTCATAATCAATCCTTAGACTGTCAAAAGAAAGGATTCCAAGAATGTATGCTCTTTCCATAATGGAGGCATCTAAATTTGGTTAGGTTAATGAATAACCTCAATCGTTTAACAATTTAGTCATCTATGTTTGCTTAGTGCTTTATTGCACATAGTACATCCCAAAAAGAGGTATCTGTAGGCATTAAAATTATGTAAATCAGATAAGAGTGCTAATGCACCACTTGTGCCACTCTTATCGACATCATATTCCCCTATTAGGAAAACCTCTAGGGTAACATAAGTCTATAGAACACTTTTGGGAAGGTTTCCACCAATTTTGGGAGGTTTTGGATCACATTTTCATAACCGTCCCACCTTGGTATGGTCATAGAAAGTGATTGTCCCACCCAAGGATGGTCACCAAAAATCATCCTTAGGTGGGGTGGTCCCAAAATAGACCTTTAAAAATTCAAAGGGGATGATAAATGACAATAAATTCCTACCATTTCTACCCCCAATCATCCAAAATTGATTTGGAGGCTACCATAGAAATCAGAGACTCCAAACTAGAGGTCCCAAATGGGCAACCTCTTCCACTAGTTCATGGCAAGGGATTTTACAAGTGGTGGCACATTCCTTACATTCTAAGACTTACTCCTTTGCCTCTTGTGCTCTATTTGGGCTATAAATTGAGGTGTTCTCACCCAATTTCAAGAAGAGAAGAGTTCAAGCATAGACCACAAAGTGCTGCTTGATTCTAGCCTCGCTTTTGATTTGTATTTTATCTAGTATTTTCCTTGAAACCCTCTTCATTTGAAGGTGCTTTTGGGGGTATTCCAAAATTCTCCCATTCCATTCTAAAACCTATCAAATTGTAGATTAATTTGACCACATTTTCTAACACAACTTATAAGAGACTTCCAAACCAAATCCCCTTGGAATTGGTGGTAAATTCCACTCATATTGGAAACCATCCCACCCTAGGACGGATAACAATGGTAGTTGCACCTGCTAAGTATGGTTACAAAATAGTTAGTAATTTTAGTGCTATTCCACCATAGATAATTTCTAAATATTTATATTAGCCTTGCATTAAATTTTTGTCAGGTTTTGAGTAGTTTTGATGGGTCAATTTGAAGTTTCATGATCATAGTCTTAATTGCTCCTGCTTGGAACAGTTATAGGTTTTGCTCAAAATTTTCCTTTTATTCATGTTCAGATATTCCTAAAATAATTTATATAACATCATACTTAATTTTCAAATCATTTCGAATAGTTTTGGTTTGTTACAAATTATATTTATGGTTGTTATTGCACTCTTTTCAAGGTTTCCCATTAAAAATACATATGCTTTTAATCCATTTAAATATCTTATGTGTAGGTGTAGGTATGCTAAGCATGAGGGAGGAGCTAATAGACACACTAGGAGAGGCCCAATATTAGCTCTCAATTGTAGGTTATGAGAAGAACACTAGAACACACCATCAAGATCATGGAGGGATTTGATCCCTTTGTAAAATTGTAAATTGAGATGTATCAAATTATGAAGCCCTCAAGGGGATGTATTGTAATATTATTGAATATTATGGATTAATAAAATACAAGGATAAACCCCCATTTTTACCTCAAACAATCCATATTTTGCAATATATTAGACATTTACATCTTTATGCACATTTCCATTTGAATGCTTGTTTAAATCTACTTTTACATTTCAATAATGAACACTCAAGGCGTGCAATTTTTCATGCTTCTTCAATCATACATATATCTTATATACCCATTTTTAAAGAATGAGTTAGCATTAACAATCTTAGAAGTCATGAGATTCAAATCTTTAATATATGGAATCAGTTGTGTACTTTATATCAAATCAGCATTGTCATAGATGATTTGATATATTGAAGTGTCGAGTATCTTAAATTTTAAGATTTATAATGAAAACTTATTCTCATATATAACAAAAATATACTTTCCATTGGAAGAAAACATAAAATTAAATAATAAAATCATGAAAAAGGAGATTTTGAGTGCATATACCTTTCAGATTTCACTTGGACTTGGGATATTCCCATTTCCTTTCGAAATGTTCAACCCATACCTAGATCAAAATACGTAGTCGATCCTACATTCCACATAATATAACAATTCAAAAAATGATAATTTTAATAATGCATTAAGATTATAATTTTTGAATTAGTATTATGTGGAATGTAAGATAGACTATATTTTTCTATCTAAGCATGAGGTAGAACATTTTGAAAGGACAGGGGAATATCTTAAGTCCAATAGAAATCTTAAAGCTATATGCAAATTACATCATTCATATATCTTATATACCCATTCTTTTTTATAGAATGAGTTATTATAAATCTTAGAAGTCAAGAGATTCAAATATTTAATATATGGAATCAATTGTGTGTCTTATATCGAATCAAAAATATTACATATGATTCTATATATTCAAGGGTTGATTCTATAAACTTTAAACATTAATAATGTCAACTCATTCTCATATATATAAACACTATGTACTTTCTATTGGAAGAAAACACAAAAATAAATAATCAAATCATGAAAAAGGACATACTAAGTATATATAACTTTAAGTTTTCTCCTAGACCTAGGATATTCCAATATCTTTTAAAAATGTTCTACCTCATGCTTAGAGTGAAAATGTAGAAACCCAGGTGTTGTAGGTGAGTTGGAGAGGAGAAGGCAATCCTCCAAGGTAGGTCCCAGGTTCAAATCTCCACCCTACCAAAAAGCTGAATTGGGTATCCAAAATCCAATTGATAATGTTGGTGCGGGTAGGGTTGGGTGCGACTCCCGGGTGACTTTGACGGTGTAGAACCCCCTGTTTGTGGTCTCTCAGACCAAGGCGGCTCCGCAAGGGGTTTTTCACTTAAAAAAAAAGAGTGAAAATGTAGAATGTCTTAAGTTCCACATAATACTAATTCAAAAATGGTAATATTAATACGACATTAAGATTATCATTTTTTTAATTAGTATTTTGTGGAACGTGAGACAAGCTACATTTTTCACTCTAAGCGTGAGGTAGAACATTTAGAAACAACAATGAATTATCCAAAGTCCAAAAGAAAACTTAAAGTTATATGCAAATTACATCATAAATATATCTTATATACCAATTTTTTTATAGAATAAGTTGTCGTTAACAATATTAAAAGTCAAGAGATTCAACTCTTTAATATATGGAATCATTTGTTTACCTTATATCAAATTAGCATTGTCATAGATGATTTGATATATTGAAGTGTTGAGTCTCTTAACTTTTATGATTTATAATGACAACTTATTCGCATATATATAACAAAAATATACTTTCCATTGAAATAAAACACAAAAGTAAATAATAAAATCATGAAAATGTGATATTGAGTGCATATACCTTCAAGTTTTTGCTTGGACTTGGGATATTTCCCTTTCCTTTTGAAATGTTCAATCTCACACCCTGATCAAAATACATAGTCTATATTACATTGCACATAATACAACAATTCAAAAAATGAAAATTTTAATATTGCATTAAGATTATAATTTTTGAATGAGTATTATGTGGAATGTAAGACAGACTACATTTTTCTATCTAAGCATGAGGTAGAACATTTTGAAACAATAGAGGAATATCCTAAGTTCAATAGAAAGCTTAAAGGTATATGCAAATTACATCATTCATATATCTTATATACCCATGCTTTTTTATAGAATGAGTTGTCATTATAAATTTTAGAAGTCAAGATATTCAAATATTTAATATATGGAATCAGTTGTGTGCTTTTTATCAAATCAACAATATTACAGATGATTCTATATATTCAAGGGTTTAATATCTTAACTTTCAAGATTTATAATGATAACTCACTCTCATATATATAAACACTATGCACTTTCTATTGGAAGAAAACACAAAAATAAATAATCAAATCATGAAAAAGGACATACTAAGTATAGATAATTTTAAGTTTTCTCTTGGACCTAGGATATTCCAATATCTTTTAAAAATATTCTACCTCACGCTTAGAGTAAAAAATGTAGAATGTCTTAAGTTCCACATAATACTAATTCAAAAAATAATAATCTTAATAGTTCATTAAGATTATCATTTTTTTAATTAGTATTTTGTGGAACATGAGACAGGCTACATTTTTCACTCTAAGCGTGAGGTAGAACATTTTGAAAGGACAAGGGAATATCCAAATTCCAAGAGAATACTTAAAGGTATATGAAAATTACATCATACATATATCTTATATACCCATTCTTTTTATATAATGAGTTGTCATTAAAAATATTAGAATTCAAGAGGTTCAACTCTTTAATATATGGAATCAGTTGTGTACTTTATATCAAATCAACATTGTCATAGATGATTTGATATATTGAAGTGTTGAGTCTCTTAACTTTTAAGATTTATAATGACAACTTATTGTCATATATATAACAACAATATACTTTCCATTGAAATAAAACACAAAAGTAAGCAATAAAATCATGAAAAATAAGATATTAAGTGCATATACCTTTAAGTTTTTTCTTGGACTTGGGTGTTGAGCAAGGTGCAGAAACAATATTGTCATTGTTGTCAACACAGACAGATAGATCAGTTGATGCAGTGGACAGGAGTTTAGAGGTCAGTCAGAGCATGTACAGTGAATTTCCAAGAAGACAGAAGTGGCCTAGATTCAAAGGATCAAAGAAAAAGACAAGTAAGAAAACTGTCGCGATATCGCGACATGTTTTTTGTCACGATTTCGCAACATCTCGAAGGAGAGAGAAAATGTTGTCAAAATTGTCATGATTTCATGACATATCGGAGGAGAGAGAAAATGCTGGAAAAACTATCACGATTTCATGACATCTCGGAGGAGAGAGAAAATGTTGTCAAAATTGTCGTGATTTCGTGACATATCGGAGGAGAGAGAAAATGCGGGCAAAACTATTGCGATTTCGTGACATGTTGGCAAAGAAGAAAGCAAGTGGAAAAACTGTCACGATTTCACGACATGTTCAAAGAAGAAGCGCATACAGGGAAAACTGTCATGATTTCACGACATGTTGGATGAAAGAGAAAGCGCAAGGAAAACTATCACGATTTCGTGACATGTTCAAAGAGAGAGAAAGCGCAAGGAAAACTATCATGATTTCATGACATGTTGGACGAAAGAGAAAGCGCAAGGAAAACTGTCACGATTTTGTGACATGTTTGGAGAGAAGGCACAAGAAAAGAAAACTATCACGATTTCATGACATGTTTGGAGAGAAGGAGCTTGCAAAGGAAAGTGTCATAATTTCACGACAATTTGCAAGAAGGACTGTATGAGATGAAAAAGTGTCACGATTTCACGACAGGTTCAAAGAGAAAGCGCCAAGGAGAAAAAGTGTCACAATTTCGTGACATGTCAGGTTTTCGCGACCCAAAGAGGAGAGAGAGTGTACGGAGGCAAATGTGTCACGATTTCATGACATGTTATATTCTCGCGGGGTCAAGGCAAGAAAAGAGACAAGGTAACGAGAGTGTCATGATTTCATGATGTGTTGTATTTTTGTAGGCCAAAGCAAGGAGAAAGAGAGAGATGAAAAAGTGTCACGATATCATGACAAAAGTAAAGAGGAAGAGTACAGAGACAAAAGTGTCATGATATCACGACATGTTGTGTTTTCATAGGTGTCATCCGAGAAGAGGACAAAGAGGTAGAAGTGTCGCGATTACGTGACAAGTCATTTTGGCACGAGCTAAGAAGAGAACCCAACTGAAATAAGATATGTGATAGTTAACTAAAGTTATACAGTAGTTACAGGTGCAGTTGTAGAAGAAAATCATGCAGCTAAAATAAGAAGAGTTAACTAAAGTCAGTACGACAGTTACAGGTGCAGCTACAGAGAAAAATCATGCAACTAAAATAAGAAGAGTTAATTGAAGTCAGTACGACAGTTACAGGTGCAATTTTAGAGAAAAATCATGCAGCTAAAATAAGAACAGTGAACTAAAGTCAGAACGATAATTACAGGGCCAGTTGTGAAGTAAAATCATCGAGCGACAGTTAAACTGAAAGTCATCAGTCAAAGACCAAACAAAGAGTCGTAACTATTAATAGGACGCATGAGAGAATACTATGTGATAAAGAAGTTACATATAGAAGTTTCTATTAATAAGTTGCATGCAAAAATATGGAAGCTAAAAATAGAGTCAGAACTTTGTTATAAAAGGAGGTCTGCATGGAGAATTACTGTGCAGCTGAGAAAGGAGTGAAAATGCTGCAAAAAGAGGGTTGGAAGAGTGTCATAAGAGTGCATTAAGTAGAGCCGTGAGAGTCGTAAGAGTGCAGTTAGAAGCACAGAAATAGGGCTATAAGAGAGTCATAAGAGTGCAATAAGAAGTGCAGCAAGAGGGTTGTAAGAGGGCCATAAAAGTGTAGTAAGCAGAGCATTAAGTGTGTGTGGTGTTTTGGTGAATAGCGAGAGAGGTTGGGTTAGCAATAGACCAGTCAGGGTCTTGTATAAGCGGAGGCATTTTTATGTCATTCTTATAGTTTCAAAATTGTAGTCCATGTTGGTGCTTATAATTAGGAGTTGATGCTCCTTTTTGTTGGTGCAGATAAATTAGGGGTTGGTGCTCCTTTTTGTTGGTGCAGATAAATTAGGGGTTGGTGCTCCTTTCTGTTGGTGTAGATAAATTAGGGGTTGGTGCTCCTTTCTATTGGTGTAGATAAATCATGGGTTGGTGCTCCTTCCAGTGGGTGCTGGTAAATTGATTGTAAAATTTATATTTTACAAAGGCTGGATTTGGATGGGAGTCCAAACAGTCAATTTTTGAGGAGTGGCCAAAACTGGTGAACCTCGGTACATCTTGTGTTGTGTGATGCTCTCTTGTTATATTTTCTTTATGTGGTTTTAAGTTTTCATTATTTTGGCTTTAAGAGTTGAATTTTATAAGTTTTAAAGAGCCACACTGATTCACCCCCCTCTCAGTGTCATTGTGAGACTAATAATTGGTATACGAGCGAGGTTCCTGAACAAGCTTAATCAGCTAAGGTGATCTTGGAAGGAACACAATGGCAGGTGGTGAATGATTCTCATCAAACAAAGCTCCTTTGTTTGATGGAACTAATTACTCATTCTAGAGACTCAAGATGCAGACATATCTGAGTGCATTAGGATACAACATTTGGGAGTCAGTAGAAAGTGGATACACAGTACCCACTACTCCTCCAATAGATACTATTGAGAAGAAAAATTTTGAGAATAACTCCAAAGCAAAGAATGCCATATTGTGTGGGCTAGTAGACAGTGAACTGATTATCATGAGCTATAAATTGACAAAAGATATGTGGGACAAAATGAAGAGCATCCATGAAGGAGATAGCAAGATCAAGGAAGCCAAGCTGCAAATGCATCGAGCTCAGTTCAAAGCATTACAAATGAATGACGATGAGAACATAGAGGCCTATATGCTGAGAGTCAATGGAATCATTAATGCAATCAGAGGACTCAGTGAAGAAATCAAAGATGTGGTTGTCGTGAAAAAGGTACTTAGAACTCTTCACAAAAGATTTAATTCTAAAGTTTCTACAATAGAAGAGGCTAAAGATCTAAATAATTTTAGCATGGATGAGATGCATGGTTCTTTGACTGCATACAAAATGAGAATAGGACAAACTAAGCCCATAGATAGAGAAGCTACTTTTAAAGCACATAAAAATATAAAATCTGAACAAGAATCTGAGGATGAAGAGACATCGGATGAAACGGAAGCTAACTTTGTTTAGAAACTTACAAAAGGAAAAGGAAAATATAGAGGAAAGTTACCATTTAAGTACTTCAATTGTGGAAGGGTCGGTCACTTTGCAGCTAAATGTCCAAAGAATGAGAAAACCAAAAGTGATGAAGGGTCACACCAAGAAAGAAGTGACTAGAATAAGAAACCAAATTTTAGAAAAAGCAACTTCAAAAAGAAAAGTTTCATATCCAAGAATGTTAGCTCTTCTGAAGATAGCTCAGGTGAATATTCTAAAGAAGAAACAAGTGAAGCTCTGTTCATGGCATTTGAAGAAGACAAAATAGAAGAAAAATAGGAAGGTGACACAAACAGTAAGGATGAGGTTGAAGTATATCTAGAAGGAGAGTTGGTTGCTGCACTTAAAGAGTTGAGTATAGAAAGGAAAAAGAATAAAAAGGTCTCAAGAAAGCTTGAGGATGTGAATGACATAATAAACACTTTGAAAGTACAGACAGAAGAATTTATGAAAATGTCTAAAGAACTCGAAGTGCAGTTAACCATGAAGATAGATGAGTGCAGCAAACTAGAAGAAGAGATTGTTGTCTTAAGAATGCGGCTAGAAGAAAAGAATCAAAAATTGAGTTGCTATCACAAACTTGAAGGAAGTTCTGCGAAGCTTGAAAAGATTATAAATAGTCAGAGGACTACAGACATCAAATTTGGCTTGGGCTTTGTCGAAGGAGAATCGTCAAGTGCATCAAAGGCCATAATTGTAGAACAAGTAAAGAAAGAAGATAAGATCAAGGTTGATTAAGGAAAAACGAATCAAGCAAAAGAAAGCAACAGTGCCAGGCACGAGAAGAGTGTTGATAATGAGGGATTCATAAAAGTCACACATCAAAGGAGAAGAAAATTTGTGGCTCCTACTACAAAATGGCAAAGACCAATTCCTAGGTTCAATCATTCATTTTCTGGTTATTGTTTTAAATGCAATGCTTATGGTCATAAGATTTTAGACTGCATTCATAATATAGGACAAAGAAATTTCACCAATAGAAATGTCTTTTCACCCTTGATGGATTATGCAGTAGAATTCTATAACTGTCATAACTTTTGACACATTACAAGAAATTGTAGAAGCACATATGTAGCAAACAAATATCAGGGAAGAAGGGCTCAACCAAATAGTTTAAGGCAAAATAGAAAATTCCTATAAAAACATGCACAGGCTACTGACAAAGAAAAGTCTAAACAAGTGACCAAAACTATAGCCAAACCAGAGTGGAAAGAAAATAAGTGACCCAAGGAAGAAAATGAATCCTTGATTGTTCAGACAGAATTCAAAGCATAGAACAAATCTGCACCATGGATATTGGATAGTGGATGCTCCAGTCACATGACAGGAGATAAACAAAAATTTGAAAAATTACAGAAATATGAAGGGGGCTCTGTAAAGTTTGGAAATAATGATGGAAAGATCAATTCCAAAGAAGTTCTATTTATGATTGGTTTGAAGCACAACTTACTGAGCGTAAGTCAAATCTGTGACAGAGGTCATGAAGTCATCTTTAAGAAGCGGGGCTGTGAAGTCAGAAAAGCACACAGTGGGAAGCTGATAGCTACTGGATCGAGGACTTTTGGAAATCTATATACTCTCTCAGAAACTTTAGAAGGAGCGTGTTTGATTGGACAGGAAGATGAAAATTGGTTGTGGCACAAGAGGCTCGGTCATATTAGCTTTGACAATCTGGTAAAAATAAGTTCAAAAATGGTTGTAAGAGATATACCCACCATTGTCAAACCAGTAAATAGCATCTATGCTTCATGCCAAAAAGGGAAGCAAACTAGAGCCACATTTAAATCAAAGGAATACTTCACCAGTAAGCCTTTAGAACTAATACATACTAATTTGTGTGGACCCATGAGAACACAAAGCATAAATGGTGACAAATACTTTATGTTGTTCATAGATGACTACTCCAGGATGACATGGGTACTATTTCTAAAGCTTAAATCAGATGTCTTTGAGATGTTCAAGATTTTTAAAAAATAGTTTGAGAGTCAAACTGGAAAAATAATTAAATGCCTAAGATCAGACAAAGGAGGAGGGTTTATCTCAGAAGAGTTTGTAGAGTACTATCAAAAATATGGGATCAGAAGACAGTTTTTAGCAGCAAGGACACCTCAACAGAATGGTGTTGTAGAAAGGAAGAATAGGACAGTGCAGGAAATGGCATGGACAATGTTGGCTAAGAACAAAATAGCTAACAAATTTTGGAAAGAGGCAGTCCATACTGTGGTTTACATCCAAAAAATGTGCATGCTAAGGACGCATGAAAGCAAAACACCTTATGAGCTATGGTTTGGTAGAAAGGCAACAAAAAGATATTTCAAAGTGTTCGGCAGCAAGTGCTACATCAAACGAACTGAAGATAATCTTAGTAAGTTTGAAGATAGATCTGACGAAGGTATTTTTCTTGGTTACTCGACAAAAAGCAAAGCCTACACATGTTACAACAAGAGGCTAAAGAAAATTGTGGAGAGTGCTGATGTTAAATTTGATGAAGGTAGAGAACGAGAAATTACTTATCAAGAAAACTACCCTATTTATGAAGAAGTCATTGAAGGAGATGAAGAAAAGGAAACAGAAGAGAATCAAAAAATTGACCCAGATGATTTAAGAATTGACTCAGAAGAAGAAGAAAACAAGAAATTCAAAACAGGTAGCTAACAAAAAAATCATCCCAAAGAGTAAATTATTGGGGACCCCACAGTTGGTATTCAGACAAGAAGAGTAGTAGTACGGAACTACTCTCTATTATCCAACATTGAGCCCAAAAATGTTGTTGAAGCAAGCATAGATGAAAGTTGGATGAAGGCAATTAATGAAGAGCTAGATCAGATTGAAAAAAACAAAACCTAGGAGTTAGTACCAAGACCAGCAAATAAAAATATAATTAGTACTAAATGGATTTTTTGAAACAAATTGAATGAAGATGGATAGGTTGTAAGGAATAAAGCAAGACTGGTCTGTAAAGGCTATGCACAGGTTGAAGGTATTGATTTTGAGGAGACCTTTGCACCAGTAGCTAGACTAGAGGCAATCAGAATGTTTCTGGCCTTAGCTGTTCATAAAAATTTCAAAGTATATCAAATGGACGTGAAATCAACATTTCTAAATGGAAAACTAGAAGAAGAGGTTTACATTGAGCAGCCAAATGGTTTCCAACTAGGTGATAATCCCAACTTTGTTTGCAAGTTGAAGAAAGCTTTGTATGGCTTGAAACAGGCACCCAGAGCATGGTATGCAAGGCTAGATAACTATCTTATTCAACAGGGGTTCAAGAAAGGTTTGGTGGACAACAATCTATATGTCAAAATAGAGAATGGCCATCTTATTGTCCTTGTTGTTTATGTAGATGATATCATTTTTGGAAGCAGTCATGATAAGTCTTGTAGAGACATAGCAAATAAAATGAAGAAAGAATTTGAGATGTCTATGATTGGTGAACTTTTTTATTTCCTCGGACTGCAAGTCAATCAAAATGAAAAGGGCATTTTTATTTCTCAAGTTAAATATGTGAAAGAAATGCTGAAAATTTTCACAATGGAGGATTGTAAACCTGTTAGCACTCCCATGACAACAGGTTGCAAGTTGAGCAAGGATGACAAATCTCCAGATGTAGATCAAACCATGTACAGGTCTATGATTGGAAGCCTATTGTATTTGATAGCTACTAGACCAGATATCTTATAGGCAATATGCATGGTAGCAAGATTTCAGGCTAGTCCCAAAGAGACTCATGTGACAACTATGAAGAGGATTTTTAGGTACCTCAAGGGTACTATGGAGTATGGGTTGTGGTACCCAAAAGGTAAGGACTTCACTCTTATTGCATATTCTAATGTAGATTGGGTAGGATGTATTAATGATAGAAAGAGTACCAGTGGAGGAGCATTTTATCTTGGAGACAGGCTGGTAGCATGGCACAACAAGAAACACGAATCAGTCTCTCTATCCACAGTAGAGGCAGAATACATTGCAGCAACAACATGTTATACACAGATATTATGGATGAGAAAAACCATGAAAGATCTTGGTATTCACTTCAAAGAGCCAATTTCTGTTAAATGTGATAACACCAGTGCTATTAACATCTCAAAGATTCTGGTTATGCATTCTCAAACCAAACATATTGCAATCCGGTATCACTTTTTGAAGGATAAAGTTGTAGAAGGTGAGGTTAAATTGGATTTTGTTCCAACTATAGAGCAAGTAGCAAATATATTCACAAAACCATTGCCCAAGGAAGTTTTTGAGTACCTTCGGAGTAAGTTGGGAGTGGTCACGTTTCCCAAGAACTGACTATCAATTGGGACCACATTCTCAGGGGGAGTATTTATGCCTATGTTTATAGTTTTGCTCATATTCATGATTTTTGCTAACTATAACAATGTGTGTCTGAGAATGTTGTGCATAGACTCAGGGGGAGTCTGCAGCAGCCCTTTGGTATTATTGTCAAATGGGGAGAAGAATTATAGGAAATTGCATGTGTTGCCAACAATTCCAAAGGGGGAGATTGTTGAGCAAGGTGCAGAAACAATATTGTCATTGTTGTCAACACAGACAGATAGATCAGTTGATGTAGTGGACAGGAGTTCAGAGGTCAGTCAGAGCATGTACAGTGAATTTCCAAGAAGATAGAAGTGGCCCAGATTCAAAGGATCAAAGAAAAAGACAAGTAAGAAAACTATCGTGATATCACGACATGTTTTTTGTCATGATTTCATGACATCTCGAAGGAGAGAGAAAATGTTGTCAAAATTATCACGATTTCGTGACATATCGGAGGAGAGAGAAAATGTTGGAAAAACTATCGTGATTTCACGACATCTCGGAGGAGAGAGAAAATACTGTCAAAATTGTCACGATTTCATGACATATCGGAGGAGAGAGAAAATGCGGGCAAAACTATCACGATTTCATGACATGTTTGCAGAGAAGAAAGCAAGTGGAAAAATTGTTGCGATTTTGCAACGTGTTCAAAGAAGAAGCGCATACAGGGAAAACTATCATGATTTCACGACATGTTGGACAAAAGAGAAAGCGCAAGGAAAACTGTCATGATTTTGTGACATGTTCAAAGAGAGAGAAAGCGCAAGGAAAACTGTCATGATTTTGTGACATGTTGGATGAAAGAGAAAGCGCAAGGAAAACTGTCATGATTTCATGACATGTTTGGAGAGAAGGCACAGGAAAAGAAAATTGTTGCGATTTCATGACATGTTCGGAGAGAAGGAGCTTGCAAAGGAAAGTGTCATGATTTCGTGACAATTTGCAAGAAGGACTGTACGGATGAAAAAGTGTCACAATTTTATGACAGGTTCGAAGAGAAAGCGCCAAGGAGAAAAAGTGTCATGATTTCATGACATGTCGGGTTTTCACGACCCGAAGAGGAGAGAGAGTGTATGGAGGCAAATGTGTCATGATTTTGTGACATGTTATATTCTCGTGGGGTCAAGGCAAGAAAAGAGACAAGGCAACGAGAGTGTCGCGATTTCACGACGTGTTGTATTTTTGCGGGCCAAAGCAAGGAGAAAGAGAGAGATGAAAAAGTGTCACGATATCATGACAAAAGTAAAGAGGAAGAGTACAAATACGAAAGTGTCACGATATCGTGACATGTTTTTTTGCAAGCGTCATCTGAGAAGAGGACAAAGAGGCAAAAGTGTCGTGATTACACGACAGGTCATTTTGGCATGAGCTAAGAAGAGAACCCAGCTGAAATAAGATATGTGACAATTAACTGAAGTTATACAGTAGTTACAAGTGTAGTTGTAGAAGAAAATCATGCAGCTAAAATAAGAAGAGTTAACTGAAGTCAGTACAACAGTTATAGGTGTAGTTACAGAGAAAAATCATGCAGCTAAAATAAGAAGAGTTAACTAAAGTCAGTACGATAGTTATAGATGTAGTTTCAGAGAAAAATCATGCAGCTAAAATAAGAACAATGAACTAAAGTCAGAACGATAGTTACAAGGCCAGTTGCGGAGTAAAATCATCAAGCGGTAGTTAAACTGAAAGTCATCAGTTGAAGACCAAACAAAGAGCCATAACTATTAATAGGATGCATGAGAGAATACTATGTGATAAAGAAGTTACATATAGAAGTTTCTATTAATAAGTTGCATGCAAAAATATGGAAGCTAAAAATAGAGTCACAACTTTGTTATAAAAGGAGGTCTGCATGGAGAATTACTGTGCGGATGAGAAAGGAGTGAAAGTGCTACAAAAAGAGGGCTGGAAGAGTGTCATAAGAGTGCGTTAAGCAGAGTCGTGAGAGCCGTAAGAGTGCAGTAAGAAGTGCAGCAAGAGGGCTATAAGAGAGTCATAAGAGTGTAGTAAGAAGTGTAGCAAGAGGGCTATAAGAGGGCCATAAAAGTGTAGTAAGCAGAGCATTAAGTGTGTGTGGTGTTTTGGTGAATAGCGAGAGAGGTTGGGTTAGCAATAGACCAGTCAGGGTCTTGTATAAGTGGAGGCATTTTTATGTCAATCTTATAGTTTCAAAATTGTAGTCCATGTTGGTGCTTGGAATTAGGGGTTGGTGCTCCTTTCTATTGGTGCAGATAAATTAGGGGTTGGTGCTCCTTTCTGTTGGTGTAGATAAATTAGGGGTTGGTGCTCCTTTATATTGGTGTAGATAAATTAGGGGTTGGTGCTCCTTTCTATTGGTGCAGATAAATCATGGGTTGGTGCTCCTTCTAGTGGATGCTGATAAATTGATTGTAAAATTGATATTTTGCAAATGCTAGATTTGGATGGGAGTCCAAATAGTCAATTTTTTAGGAGTAGCCAAAACTGGTGAACCTCAGTACATCTTGTGTTATGTGATGCTCTCTTGTTATATTTGTTTTATGTGGTTTTAAGTTTTCATTGTTTTGGCTTTAAGAGTTGAAGTTTTTAAGTTTTAAAGAGCCACACTGATTCACCTCCCCCTCTCAGTGTCATTGTGAGACTAACATTGGGATATTCCCCTTTCCTTTAGAAATGTTCAACCTCACACATAGATCAAAATACATAGTCTATCTTACATTCCACATAATACAACAATTCAAAAAATGATAATTTTAATATTGCATTAAGATTATAATTTTTGAATTAGTATTATGTAGAATGTAAGACAGACTACATTTTCTATCTAAGTGTGAGGTAGAAAATTTTGAAAGGATAGGGAAATATCCTAAGTTCAAGAGTAAGCTTAAAGGTATATGCAAATTACATTATTCATATATCTTATATACCCATTATTTTGTATAGATTGAGTTGTCATTATAAATATTAGAAGTAAAAAAATTCAAATATTTAATATATGGAATCATTTGTGTGCTTTATATCGAATAAATAATATTATAGATGATTCTATATATTCAAGTGTTGAGTCTCTTAACTTTTAAGATTTATAATGACAACTCATTCTCATATTTAAACACTATGTACTTTCTATTGGAAGAAAATACAAAATAAATAACCAAATCATGAAAAAGGACATATTAATTATATATAACTTTAAGTTTTCTCTTGGACCTAGGAAATTCTAATATTTTTTTAAAATGTTGATGTAGGAGCATCCAAAGGTGTAAGAGTGATCTTGCATCACCCAAAAAAAATTGTAATTGTTTAATTAAAACTAGTTTAACTTGCAAGATATTTTTGAAGGTATTAGAGGTTGAATTTGGGTTTTTTAGTTTTATATTGCATTGCCCCGCTTAGTTCGTCTCATGCCCTTTCCAAAAACATGTTGTAATAGTCAATCGGGTCAATGAGCGCGAAGTTATGACCTCGGCAAGTTGCCCCCAAAATTTCAAATTTCAAACTCATAGTTTTAGGCGGGAAAGGAGAAAACAGGGTCAAAAGGGGGGAATTTCGAATTTGTAATCAGTTAGTCTCTATAAGCTCTATATTTGGGGAATAGAATGCAAGAAATATTTGGCTCATTGGTCACTTTCTCTATCTTTTCTGGATTGTATGTGCTTATTTAATGTAACTCTGCTTCAAATGTTCTACCTCACGCTTAGAACGAAAAATGTAGAATGTCTTAAGTTCCACATAATACCAATTCAAAAAATGATAATCTTAATACTACATTAAGATTATCAATTTTTGAATTAGTATTTTGTGGAACATGAGACAAGCTACATTTTTTGCTCTAAGCGTGAGGTAGAACATTTTGAAAGGATAAGGAAATATCCAAAGTCCAAGAGAAAACTTAAAGGTATATGCAAATTACATCATACATATATCTTATATACCCATTATTTTTATAGAATGAGTTGTCATTAGAAATCTTAGAAGTCGAGAGATTCAACTCTTTAATATATGGAATCAGTTGTGTACTTTATATCGAATCAAAATTGTCATAGATTATTTGATATATTGAATTAGTGAGTCTCTTAACTTTTAATATTTATAATGACAACTTATTCTCATATATATAACAACAATACACTTTCCATTGAAAGAAAACTCAAAAGTATATAATAAAATCATGAAAATGGAGATATCGAGTGCATATACCTTTAAGATTTTCTTGGACTTGGGATATTCCCCTTTCCTTTTGAAATGTTCAACCTCACACATAGATCAAAATATGTAGTCTATCTTACATTCCACATAATACAACAATTTAAAATTTGATAATTTATATATTGCATTAACATTATAATTTTTAAATTATTATTATATGGAATGCAAGACAGACTATATTTTTCTATCTAAGCGTGAGGTAGAATATTTTGAAAGGATAGGAGAATACCCTAAGTCCAAGAGAAAGCTTAAAGATATATACAAATTACATCATTCACATATCTTATATACCCATTATTTTTTATAGAATGAGTTGTCATTATAAATATTAGAAGTCAAGAGATTCAACTCTTTAATATATGGAATCATTTGTGTGCTTTATATCGAATCAACATTGTCATAGATGATTTAATATATTGAACTATTGAGTCTCTTAACTTTTAATATTTATAATGACAACTTATTCTCATATATATATAACAACAATGTTACTTTCCATTGGAAGAAAATACAAAAAAAAAGATAAAATCATGAAAAATGAGATATTGAGTGCATATACCTTTAAGCTTTGTCTTGGACCCTGGATATTCTCCCTTCCTTTATAAATATTCCACATAATACAACAATTCAAAAAATGATAATTTTAATACTGCATTAAGATTATCATTTTTGAATTAGTATTATGTGGAATGTAAGATAGACAATTTTTTCTATATAAGCATGAGGTAGAACATTTTGAAAGGACAAGGGAATATCCTAAGTCCAAGAGAAAGCTTAAAGGTATATTCAAATTACATCATTCATATATATTATATACCCATTATTTTTTATAGAATGAGTTGTCATTATAAATATTAGAAGTCAAGAGATTAAAATCTTTAATATATGGAATTAGTTGTGTGCTTTATATCGAATAAACAATATTACACATGATTCTATATATTCAAGGGTTGAGTCTCTTAACTTTTAAGATTTACAATGAAAACTCATTCTCATATATATATATATATAGATAAATACAATGTACTTACCATTGGATGAAAATAAAAAAATAAATAATCAAATCATGAAAAAGGACATACTAAGTATATATAACTGTAAGCTTTCTTTTGGACCTAGGATATTTCAATATATTTTAAAAATACTCTAGCTCACACTTAGATCGAAAAACATAGCTTGTCTTATGTTCCACATAATACTACATTTCAAAAAATGATAATCTTAATACTACATTAAGATTATCATTTTTTGAATTAGTATTATGTTGGACTTAAGACACGCTATGTTTTTGGATCTAAGAATGAGGTAGAACATTTTGAAATAACAAGGGAATATCCCAAGTTTAAAATAAAACTTAAAGGTATGTTGCAAATAACATCATTCATACATCTTATATACCCT
>JAQPPZ010004714.1:0-22797 GCA_028583015.1 Wollemia nobilis
TCCACTAAAATTTCTCAAAAATTTACTATGAAAATATGCTAAAGAATGGAAGCTTCTCATATCAAACATAATTCTTGGTGATGGCTAATGCACAATAGCTTTTAAATTTATTGGATTCGTCTAAAATATATGTTTATAAATAACAAAACCTAATTATACCAAATCTTCCTTCAAAAAACTAAATTTCTTCAAATTAATTAGCAAGTATTCCTCCTATTTTTGTGAAACTAACATCAAATGCATTAGGTGTTCCTATTTCATCTTGCTAAACAACAAAATATCATCCAATTTAACCACCAAAAACTTACCAATAAAAAATTTCAAGACTTCATTCATTAACCACATAAAAGTGTAGGGTTCATTTGGTAATAGAAAGGACATGACCAACCATTCATACAAGCATTTTTTGTTCTTAAATGTACTTTTATACTCATATACTTATATTATTTCAATTGTATGGTAACTAATCTTCAAATCCATCTTTATGAAGTACTTTACTTCACTTAAACATTCCATCAAATAATCCATACAAGGTAATAGAAAATGGTATTTTATTGTAATCTTATTAATAGCTTGGGAGTTTATACACATATGCCATTATCCATATTTATTTGGTATTAATATGGATGGTACTAAAAATGGGCTCAAGCTCTCCCTAATCAACCCCTTCTCAAATAGTTCTTGAACTTGTCTTTTCATATCTTCATTTTCCAAGTGTATCATCCTACAAGTTGCCTTGTTTGGAAAACTTGACCTAGGTATGCATTCTATGTTATGTTTAATGATCCTCATAGGAAGTAATTCATTCAACAACTCTTTAGTGAGGATTTTAGAAAATATTATTTACTTCATGAGGAATCTCATCCCTTTCATCATCTATTTTATCTTAAATAAATTTTATAGTGAAGGAAAAGCACACTCCTTTCTTCAAGTCTTGTAGGAATTTTTTTCTGGAGAGTAGGAAAATTTTATAACCGCTATCCACCTCTTATATTTTGTCCTTAAATGGACTCAATGTATAACATATGCCATATTTGACAATTGAATAATTATTCATTCTTAATTTTTTTATCACCTTTTTGTAAAAATTCCATGGTATAACCAATAAAATATGGTATTCATCCATCAACATGATGTCACGTAGAATTACATCCTTATAAGAACCAATATAAAAATTCATCATACATTGTTCAATTACCCAAATTTTACATCCATTATGCGACCATGACATTTTATAAAAATTCAAATGCTCTATTCTCTCCAAGCTAATTTTCTCCACCATATCGATTGATACTACATTGTCTATGTTGCACTATCCACAATTATCTTACAATATATACCTCTAGAATTAAAAATAAATAGGTTCTTTCTTTGCACTAGTTCCTACACCTCCTTCACTAGTTTTAAAAATATCCTTCTTGTCATAAGGATTCTCATTATTTTGATTCCTCCATATGCTTCGCTAAAGTGATATTTTATTAACCTACTTGCGCAATTTCTTTATTGGCTTTCTTCCCTCATCCATTAATTTTTTGTACTTGAAGGAATTTATATTATTTATTCCCTCCTTTAAAGCATCTATAACACTTTCTAGTAGAACGATATTCTCTACCCTCACCAAATCCAGCTCATTCTCTTGGTGATTCACCATTTTATTTGGTACTTTAGCTAAAACTATTATTTTGGTAAAATTTTCTATTGCATCATGAACTTGTTGCACTCTTCCTCCATGGAATTTTCCTCTTCCTCTTGAATACTTTCCTCCCCATCTAGAGTGGTTTTTTCTTATGTTTCAACTTCTCTTCTACCTTGAGTACATATTGATATGCTTCTTCAACCATTATAATTAGAATAATACTAATTTAACCTTGTATGGATGACCTTAGTCAATTTGTGTATCTTGCAACTTTATCCTCATGATATTTGATATGACCTATTCTTATGGTTAATTTATAGAATTCATTTGTATACTCTTTCACTCCCAACTCATTTTGCTTAAGGTTTTGTATACTTCTAAGTAACCCACTCTAATAATCAGTAGGTACAAATTTAGATTTCAACTTGGATTTTATCATTATTACCTCTCTATTTGGAAATTATTCCACCAAATTGAAGCATGTCATTTTAGCCCTCTACATAAAAATTTGACCCATTTCAGATCCTCCTTAGATTCATAGTCAAATAATCTCTCCATGTCTATTATCTAGTCGATCAACTCCTTAGTATTTAAACTTCCATTAAAATTTGGAGTATACATCTTTGGCTTACTTCCCATGCTAGAAATTACCCAAATCAAGTAATTCAATGATTCTTCTCCTCCCTCTTCATCTCAAGATTCTAGGTGACTAGTTTTCTCCTCTTCATTATCACTAACTTCCTCAAGATGAATGCCACTCTTTTGGGTAATATTTATTGCATCTAATATAGAAAAACATACTCTTAGTATTTTAGCTATATCTATTGGTCAACACACAACAAATATCAAGTTCTTCTTGTTGTATCATATCTCCTTTGATGCATATTACAAACCTCTAAAAAAAATATAACTTTGATACCAAATGATACAATGATAATAGAAAGAGGTCAATTGAATGACTACCTTCCAAAGTAGAAACATTTTATAGACAACCATAAACTATATGTACAATAGTAAGGGAACTACATCCCTACTTAAATAGCACAATATCGTTACTTGAATAACATTGTGGCCACCATAGAAAGTATCACTAATTTTCCCCCACCATCTACCACTCTCACTTATTTTTCTATTATTTATTCTTTTATTATTACTTCCTCTTCTCTCCCTATCTATTTCTATTGCACTTCTCTTATTCTCAACTTGTGTAATCCATAGTTATCCTAGGGGTACTTTCCTTACAATGAACTCCATCACGCTTGGGACCACACCTATCACTTTATTCTTATTGTGTACTATGTTTATTCCACTTCTCTCACCCTTCACTAGTGCAACCCATAGTTCTCCTAGAGGCACTCTACCTTCAAATGTCTCATCATGCCTGGGATAATACCTATCAATTTTTTATCACTGCACACCATTCCAATATCCATCACATAATCATTAATATCGTATACCACATCACCACTATTAACCATTATTTCACCTATAATATCACCATTAGCTAACACAACTAGTAGTTTCCGCATTATTTCCTTCCATCATCATGCAATTCACTTTGCTTACCCTTTGCTTGCTATTCCTTCGACTTCTACATGTTTTCCTCATCCATCATATTAAATGAGACAAATCGTAGTATAAGCAACAGTGCCTAAGTTCATTATTGTTTTAATTTTGACTTTAGTTTTAGTTGTCCATAGAGTCGTTTCCATGATTTTCATGGGTTTTTTAAAATATATTAAGGGAATGTTTTAATAAATAATAGTAATTCAACATAGTTAAACCTGATGTATGCATTTGGATCTGATTTTTTCCTAGATTCCATCTAAACATAGGTATATTTTATTAAGAGATGTTTATATCTCTTTAAACTAAAGTAATTGCACTTAAAATATTTGAAGTATTAAAAATTGTTTAAAATATTATTTGAAGCTTTAGCTAAATAAGTTGATTCATTACAAAAATAAAATGACAAGAGGGAGTCCATATTTAAATAAGACTTAAAGAATGTAGGAACGTACAGAGGGACTAGCATAATAAATGCCAGTACATACTGTAGACACCAAAATAGCACCAATCCGATTATGTGACTGCAAACACTGATCGCTTTGGCAAACATAGCCCCCAGGGCAGCCCTGAGAGGTCAAACGGTGGTCTTAACCACTTTCATAGCAATTTTGTGAGGTCAAGAAGCAATTTGGCACACTTAGACACTTTGCCTAGTACTCGTCTCACCCGGGGACGATTGCTAACTTGAAATCGTCTCACCCGGGGACGATTTCTGAAATCGTCTCCGATAAGGACGATTTCCAAGTTTAACGGGCAAAAAGACAAATGAGGCCAAGTGGCAGCCCAGAACAGTCAGTTGATGACTCCTGCCTCGCACGCGTGTGTGAGTGGACAAATAGGCCGTTTGAGGACTGTCACAAGGGCAATTATGAAAGCCCAAGTCAATGGAGGACTCCCCTCCCTCATGGGAAGACAAGGCTGCCACATGGCGCCTATGACCAACACATGGCATTTGTGCTTCCCTCCCAAAAAGAGACCCCTTGGGTCTATAAAATGTGGGACTTTTCTCACCCAAGATATACAGGTTGAAGGAGTTTTCAAGCAACGAAGTGCTTGCCGAGTTGAAGACCCACTTGCATCCCTTTTGGTTCACCTTCCCACATCCACCAATCTCTTTTGCAAGGGAGGTTGTTGGGTGGCTTTTGGAAGCTTGAATCGGACCTAAATCCAACACATGGACACCTGAATCAACCAATTCGCCGACCCCCCAATCCTAAGAGGTTTTGGGCCCATCCCTAGTGGATTGGCGCTGGAATCAAGTGCCAACGGTGGGAGGCCCACTTGGGCATCCCCGCACTTTTCTTAAGTTTTATTTCAGAAGCATTCTAGTTTATTTTCTCATGCTTCATATTGTGTTTTCAGTTTGGTGAATTCATAGCTGCAATTTCGTAACCTTTGATCAGATTCTAGTATGTTTTGTGTCGTTTTGTAGTTTCACTAACTTGCGGGAGGCGATATCAAATTCCCGAGGGTAGAGGCCAAATTGGGAGAATCCGACCATCTGGGTCGTCCCAAAATGGCCCCAATTACATAACCCCTCTGTCTGCGGGTGTTTTGGAGACCTCGGGAGTCGACATTGGAGCGTGTCAGTTCGGCTTCCCCAACACAGAAGAAATCGTCCCACCCGGGGACGATTTACGATCGAAAATCGTCCTACCCGGGGACGATTTCCAGTTGAAAGCAGATTGGCCGACTGTCTCAGTGGCAATGGCCTGTTGGTAACATTTTCTGTCTTCTGGCAAGTTTTCAGGCTGTTTAGAATCATTTTGTTTACTGTTTTAGATAAATGTTTGCATGCATCTTTTGATGATTTTAGAAGAACGAACACTTTTCACTTGCGGCGGGTGCTACGACATCTTGGTTGTTTCTTTGTTCGCGGGAGAAGCGGCGGAGGTGAAGAACTCATCGACATCGGCGGCGGCATCATCTTGGCCCGCCCATTGCAATCGTGGGCACGCGGAAAGAGGAACATTGAGTGATTGTAATCGAATTCTTTTAACGCTCCTAGCCCCCGAAAAGGGAGGAGACGTCATTGTAACGGAGATCAAGGGATATTAATGAAAGGGCTGTGTTTTCTCCATTTGCTTGTGTCTCTTCCAATGCGTTTCTTTTCCATTTCATGCACTTTACGTTTCTAGGACTTAAGCGCATTTGGTTTTGGTTATATTGCAATTAGTGTTTCCTTTGCCCGGAATCTCGTGCTTTCAGTGGCGATCACGGTGGGACCTGTTCCCTATTTTTTAAGATCACAGAAAACTAATCGGGTTTTTGTGTTTTGTGTTTTACAGGTACATTTTTTTTGCAGACTGTTAATCGTCTCTGACTGTTACGATTACTTTACTGGAAATCGTCTCACCCTGAGACGATTTTAAAATCGTCTCTGCCAGGGACGATTTTTGTTCTGTAAATCGTCTCACCAGGGGACGATTTTATGTCTGCAGATTTTCAGAGCAGAAATTCAGAGGCAACTGGAGCAAGCAGAGAAGAGGTAGGGATTTTATCATCTCTGTTAAATTTTCTGTTTCTGTTTTCTGTTTCTTTGATTGTTTTCATTTTATCCTGCATACTTAGGGAAAATCATTCATGCTTGTTTCATTTTCGCTAAATAAAATGAACCTCACACACTCCACGTAACAATTTTAAACCAAGGAGCTGGTCGTAAGACCCCAGCCCTTTATCAAGACCATTGGTGGATTTCATCACCACCTTGGCTTGATTTGCATCCATTTCCCGATTGTCAACTGTTGTTAGGCGTAAATCCTGACGAAGACAGACCGAGTGTCGCTGGGGTGATTCCCATGCGCGCGAGGATAAGTTTTCTATGGTAGGTGCCATTAACAGGACAATCCCCCTTCCGTACCGCCTACGTACCACGTACCTTCTGCTCTCACGTACCTATAGTCTCCCTCTCGTAAGGGCGGGTATATAGAGAGGTTGGTATATCGGCCTGGTTGGTATATTGAAGGGGCTACCATTTTGGGAGTTATATGAGCCGTCATAATGCATTTAAACGATCTTCAAAACCTACAAAAACAAAACAAAACACCAAAATGCACTAAACCGGTTTAGGGCACACCAATAATCCTTAAAAGAGATAATCACGGTTTTGTGAATGTGTGTGCTTAATTCTGCTTAGTGTAGACAAAAAAAATCATAAACGAGATAAAAACTTATTTAGATAGCATAGAAGCACCGCAATGGTGTACACCCGCAGTCAAGCCCAATCAAGGGCAGAAGCTCCGGAAGGTACACAAGAAGCAGGCACAAGTCGCCTTCGCTTCAGTCCTGAGGATTTGGTCATACCGCCTTATAGGTCTAACCTACAAAAGAATCCAATTCAGAATCCTCGGTGGGGTATGCCTATTCAAAGCGGCCCCTTTCGGGAAGATGCCTTACATGTAGACCTTGACATAAATAGAGAATCACCTCTTGAAGTTAGGCATGAGTGGCCACCGCGCGATGAAGCGCTAGACGGGCACACCGTCCATTTGGAGGGGCAACGTGGATATGGCGTCCCTTCTTTACCTATCATCAGAACGAGAGAGACCAAATCCGGAGCGCGGGGCTCCTTACATAGGGCGACCTAACTCCGCCCACCCCCTTCACACCCGTGAAAGGGAGTACGAGGAAAGCCATCGCATTCCTTGAGGACAACAAACAACGTGGGAACCTTGCATTTCCGCACCGGCAGGATATCATGATCACCCCTTGAGGCCGGAACCTCGAGCACATACCGCTTACCTCGACGGGGGAAGCGACCCATTGAAACCTTAGATCAGCAAACTCGAGGTAAACACATAGGAGAAACATTCGAACCTCTTGAGAAAAATAGGGTAGACCAAATTGACCCAGTTGTCGCCAGATATACCACCCGTCAAGCCCAAACCATGCGGCTTAAACCAAGTTATCAGGAAATAGAGTACCGACACCGCTTGGATAGAGAACGCATGCAACGCGAAGCGGATGAGTTACGCTATGAAATACCTGAGAGGGGGCCAACCCCTCGCATCCAAAGAGCTGAACAGTATGAGAGGCGTAACCCGTTGGTGCAGGACAGGTCTCCATGACCTCGTCAAGCTCTGCCTCCAAGACCTCATAGATTCGAGAGGGAGGCAACTCCCCGAAACAATGATGGGTACCTTCAGCAAGAGCTTGATCAGGGTCATAGGTTTCGCCCGGAGACTCCTCAAGAATTTTACGAGGAGTATGAACCGGAAGAGGAATATGTTGAAACTCCCCATCAAGGCGGGGAGGGATGCCATTCGGCCACCCCTCCATAGGCCTCCGGTTTACCGTAACTTGCAACAAGAGCGAACAAGAGAGGAAGAAATAAAATCTTTCGATGCATACCAAGCGCTATTGGAGCGTTTGGAGTCTGTGGAGACAAAAGCTGCTGGGCATCAAAAACCCACATTACGTCTACTCCGCAGTAATCCGGTGCATCCCTCAGTGCCTACACCTCTTTACCCCGAACACTTCAAGTTGCCTCAATTGGCAGTTTTTAAAGGTGAAGAGGACGCACGGGAACACGTTACACGATTTCTAAGCCAATGCTTCGGCATCCAAGATAATGACGCATTGTTGCTTAGAACATTCATAACCACATTCGCGAGGCCCTGCCTCGGATTGGTTCACACAACTGCCCAAACACGGCATAAGCAATTTAGATCAATTAGTAGACGCGTTTCTTGAACGCTTTGCCTTCAACACAAGGAAGAAGGCATCACTAAGTGATTTAGCGAGCCTCAAGCAATTTGAAGAGGAAACAATGGCAGCGTACGGGAATCGATGGAGAGCTTTGCTTTCTAGGTTACCCTACCGTCCTCCTATGTCTGATCTCACGCAGATGTTCGCAAAAAGTTGCTTAAAATCAATCTACGGTCTATTGTTGCTGCGACAATACGACAGCTTAGAAGAAGCTTTGGCGCAAGCCGAGTCATAGAAGAGATTAAGATAGGCGAAGGCGCAATTGCCAAGCCTAAGAAGAAAGAGTGGAATAAAACCACTAAAGCTGGGACAACGCAACCACAACACGCTGCGATCAACCAAGTTGCGATAAATGTTCCCGCGCTGTGCAAGAAACGCAGCCTCAAAAGGCTAACTACCGAGCGGTGCCTCACCTTATGAAAGAGATAATAGAAGACAGGAGCGAGAATTACCCGCGTCGCCCTAGGCAAAATTTCACCCCATATGCGGAGTCTAGGGACTCCTTATTTGACCGCTTGTCGGCGGCAAATTTAGTCACTCTGCCGGAAATCCAAATTATAGACCCTAACATTCCCAAGCCTAGGGAGTACAGAGAGGAATTGTATTGTAGATTCCATAGGCGCGGAGGACATGACTTGAATGGGTGGTGGAAATTCAAAGACCTAGTCCGAGGATTTGATCGACAAGAGAACATTGGTTGTGGACAACCCCATCGCACCAAACAACCAACAAATGGGGGTATTCAAGGACCCCTTGCCAGCCCACGAGGCACAGACAAAACCACTCCAGATTAACGAGGTGCGACAAGATCTTCCCACACGGGGATTTGTGGGAATGATTAGCATAGTAACAAGGAACAGAAGGTACCCGACAGCTGCCCATGAGGTAGCTACGAGGGAAGTTCCGGCAACATCGCATCCTCAACAACGCCCAACGCAGTTACCTCCGCCTAGACCTGAGGTCACGATACGAACCAAACTCACGCAGAGTTTGCGGACCACGTCGGCTAGGCTGTCCATCTACGAGCTTATTCAACAATCAGCTCCCCATAGAGAAGCTCTTATGGACATTTTAAAAGCCATTGAATTACAACCCCACGAGGCAAATTCTTTCAACGCCTTCGTGGGACATGTGAAACAATGTACGGAGCCGGTCATCACATTCGGAGAAGATGAGGTCAAAACGATATCAAATGACATGGCGAGATCCACCCCTGCACGTTATCGCGCGGGTCAACGGGATTCCGTACAAGAGAGTGCTGATAGATACTGGCTCGTCCAGTAACATCATAACCACTGCAGCCTTAAAGCATTTGAAGCTGCCAACCTCTCACATCACAACCTCCACGTACACACTTGCGAGCTTTTAATGATGCAATATGCTCGACAGTCGGCACGGTCGTTACGCCGGTCCGGGTAGGACAAAAGTCAATACCTACAACTGTGCCATGTCTTTGGAAGGTGAAATGGCTTATAATATCTTGCTAGGGCGGCCTTGGATCGGGGACATGAAGTGTGTCCCTTCGATCGCCCACCGATGCTTAAAGTATGCTTATGAAGGGGAAATACATGTAGTCCCAATGGACTTAGAGCCCTTCAAGTATTGCAATGCGGTACAATTCATACCTCAATCGACCCTCCCTTCAACGCATTTGGATTTCCAATTAAATCCATCTAAAAAGGGTCCAATACCGCAGGCACCACTGGTGGCCAACAAGACAAAATCCTAGCCAGGTGAGACTTCATCACTTGCTCCTTCATCATCAACGCCACCTATCATGGCCCAACGGGAAGGACAAGGGAAATCAAATCATGGAAGAGGTTAAGCCTCTAGAAGAAAGGTTGCCCACAATCTCAACGATATCAACGGAGGAAACACCCAACACAACAGAAACCAAGACTCCTGAACAACCAAACATGGAATGGACTCAGGAAGGACTACCGTTTCCTCCCACCCAATCATCAACAATCACTGTTGAAATGGCCAGTACGGGCACTGGGGAGTACTTAGTGCAAAACATTGTGGCAACCCCCACATTGGAGTCAGTACAGGACATGGGAAGACCTCGCCTTCCCATAGGGACAATTGTTCCTCTAGGCTACCCACCGAACCAGACAAATTTTGTGTATGGGGGCCTTGATCATGGTCTTGAACCATGCCAACAAAAGGAAACAGACGAAGAACCTTTTGTTGAAAACATCAATTATCTGTCAAACCCAGAATTTGCCCTAAAATATCTAGGCCAATGCAATTGGCATGGATACGGAGCTAGGCGAGATATGAGCAAGGGATGCGGATCCTTTGCCAACCAAGATATCGAGATGCCATATGACAAGTCGGGGGTAGGGTTCAACCATCCCCTGCCATTAGACATCTTGGTTGAAAATATGCAAGGCCTAGAAATAGGCAACAAGGGGGGATTGGCACAAGACCCGTATGCCAATCCAAATACAGAATACACATTGGGAGATTACCTCCCATGGTCAACAAACACCCCTAGAAACAACAATAATCCCTCTCCTTTGCTAGAGAGAGGTGAAAGTTCGGATAGTAATCCTCAAAGAGAACATCAATGGCTGTCGGACATCTTTATGAAGTTGTTCCCCTTAGAGGTTCCAGATGAAACAATACGAGTACCAAGAGAATCAGGTCCCTCCACCAAGAGTGGAACAATCGCAATGGGACCAGATTAATTCATTGGAACAAGAAGAGTCCTCAACGTCGCAAGCAACAGATGCTGAAGAGGATGAACAATTTTGGATCTATGAAAGCGATTCAGAAGATGAAACTGAAATGGACTATCTCAGACATGCGCGACGACATCACCGTGCTCTAACTCATGAAGATCTAATGGGACAGATGGGCATACTGTCTGGGGCATGAATGGCATGTAGACCCAGCGAGGTGGGACCAAGTGTTGGATCCATGGCTCCAAATTCAAGATGAGCATCGTCCACCTCGAGATCCCATCATGACAGCAGTGTCGAGGGAAGACCCCGCCCTCCTTTTCACAAAATTTGCACCTAGGGAGGATCCATTCGTGCCTGTTCCCGTAGAGCCAGATCCAGAGTATAGGGAGCATCTAGAAGAAACAAGTTATCACACCCGCGGTTACGGAGACCAAATTCATTCCATCCACATGATCTCCATTGATTTGACCGCACCCATCCGCAATCCGACCGATCCATCACGGTCATTGCATCTAGACATGGATGCCATCGGCCGGGATCGCGTCAATTCACCATTGTCACCATCGAGTATCGGCCTTTCGGTGAAATGCTTCATTTTACCCCAAGGACAACTCGGGATATTTTTCAAGCTGAAGAGGGACCCGAGGTTCCAAACGTAGATCTTAACTCGGTTGATGATATCCATTTAATCCCAACTCCACATCAGTTGGAGGACGGATCCCACATGTCAGTTGAGGAGACGAGCGACGTAGACATCGGCACGAGATCCAATGAATCCACGGATTCTCAAGCTAGGGGTAAGCCTTTCCCCCGAAGAGCAAGCCGATTACATTGCCCTTCTTAAAGAAAAGAAGGAGGTTTTTGCATGGTCGTACAAGGATATGCCAGGACTAGACCCGCGGCTAGTCATGCACAATTTAACGCTTGATCCGACAATCAAGCACTGTAAAGCAAAAACTAAGAAAGATGCACCCAACGGTGGCCTTGATGGTCAAAGACGAATTGCAAAAGCTGTTGGATGCACAATTTGTCATCTGCGTGGATTATCCGCCATGGTTGTCCAACATGGTTCCCGTCAAGAAGCCCGACGGGAGGATTCGCATATGCACCGACTTTCGAGACCTAAACAAAGCGAGTCCTAAGGATGATTTTCCCTTGCCAAGCATCGACGCATTGGTAGACGCTACGACGAGGTCACGAAATGCTCTCCCTAATGGACGGTTTCTCGGGATACAATCAAATTCGTATCAATCCTGAAGACCAACTCAAAACGGCATTCACAACGCCTTGGGGGACATTTTGCTATAAGGTCATGCCTTTTGGCCTTAAAAATGCTGGCGCTACATACCAACGTGCTATGACTTATATCTTCCACGATTACATGCACAAAACTTTGGAAGATTACATGGATGATTTGTTAGCCAAGTCTCTCTTGCGCTCAGATCATCTCGGTGACTTAAGCAAGATTCTCGATCGCCTCATAGAGCATAAGGTCAGACTGAATCCCAAGAAGTGCGTGTTCGGCGTCACATCTGGAAAACTCTTGGGTTTTATAGTCTCAAAACGAGGCATCGAAGTGGACCCAAACAAAGTCAAGGCAATCCTTGAAATGGCTCCCCCAACCACTATCAAGCAGCTCAAAAGTCCGCAAGGAAAGGTCGCGTCGATTAAACGCTTCATAGCGCAATTATCGACAAATGCCGACCAATGAACAAATTATTGCACAAGGGGGTCACATTTCATTGGGATGACGAGTGCCGGTCGACCTTTGACGAAATCAAACAATACTTGGCTTCGCCGCCGGTATTGGCACCACCTAGACCAGGAGTGCCGTTCTACTTATACATCTCAGCCTGCGAGGTGGCATGGGAGCCATGCTAGCCCAGAAGAATGAACTTCACAAAGAACAGGCTACTTACTATCTTAGCCGCACCCTGGTCAGTTACGAACTTAACTATGCATACGTTGAGAAACTCTGCTTGGCAGTGGTGTTTGCTACCAAGAGGCTACGCCACTACATGCTGAGCAACACTACGTATGTTGTGTCTAAGGAGAATCCATTGCGATACATGATGAGTCGTACTTATCATAGTAGTCGCACGGCGAAATGGATCATGTTGTTGACGGAATTTGACATTGAGTTTATTGGGCAAAAATCTATAAAAGGACAAGTCATAGCCGATCAACTAGCAGAGGCTCCTCTTGAAGACGATCAGCCTCTGGTCATAGAACTACCCGATGATGGGGTCTTCCATGTCTCAGAATCGCCAGATTACGATGAGCCTGAGTCTCGAGCCGACATAACCTTATTTTTTGATGGTTCTAAATGCAAGCAAGGGGGTGGCGCAGGAATTGTATTCTTCACACCGCAAGGCGCTCCAATGCCCCTGTCATTTAAATTAAACTTCCAGTGCACCAACAACAATGCAGAATATGAAGCCTTGCTCCTAGGTCTTCAGACAACAATCGCCATGAACATCAAAAGATTGAACATCTTTGGCGATTCGCTGTTAATCATCAATCAAGTCAAAGGGGTATATCAATGCAAATGCCCGAGTCCTGAAGGCCTATAAAGCCCTTGTGGACAAATTCCTGGCAAAACTTGAGTGGTATGACATCGAGGCACTCCCTCGATCATCAAACCATTTTGCGGATACAATGGCCTCCTTGGGGTCACTAATCCCGCAAGACCTTTTCGGTGATATAACAACCATTGAGGTCAAAACCTTATCGCAACCCGCGATGGAGCGCGCAAGCTCAGACTTCACGCCAGGAGTCCACATGATCCAGATCGAACCATCTTCGGATAAGTTCTTTCGAATCCGAGACTGTTTGAAACGGGCCAACTGGGGGTCTTTGTTTTCCCCCACTCCCATTAATAGCAACACAACGCTATTCTTACAAGTTCTATCCCAATCAGCATTTGTTAGGGAAGAACTCCAAAAGGGATTGGTTGTTCAAACTGTCGAGGTATCCGATCAACAGGACTGGTATTTACCCATAAGAGACTACCTCAAGTTAGGTAATCTACCCTTTGGATTGACGCACGCCGCAAAACGAACATTCAAACAGAAAGCGGCAAAATATGTCTTGATAGGAGACATTTTGTATCATCGCAGCTACGACGGAATTCTTCTTCGTTGCTTGGACCAGCAAGAGTCCACTTGGGCAGTCGCCCAAGCGCATGACGGTACATGTGGCGGCCACTTCGGTGGTATGGCCATTGCAAAGCGCATTCTTCGCATGGGCTATTATTGGCCATCTTTAGAGCGAGATTGTTGCGCGTATGTCAAGAGGTGCGTGAAATGTCAACATCATGCCAATTTAATGCACGCACCTTCCCAGGCCCTACAGACAGTCCAGTCTGCTTGGCCATTTTCGTAGTGGGGCCTCGATCTAATCGGAAAGATCTCCCCTGCATCGTCAGGCCGTCACACGTTTATCATAACGGCCACAGAATATTTTACCAAATGGGTGGAAGCAATTCCGTTAACCTCAACGAAAGGACCCCGTATTGCGGAGTTCATCTTGCATCACATCATATGTCATTTTGGTATTCCATCCAAAATAATCTCGGATAATGGGCCATCATTCAAGAACAAAGACGTGCGTGCTTTAACCACAAAGTACAAAATTCAGCACAGCTTTTCAACACCCTATTATCCGCAAGCAAATGGGCAAGCAGAGGCGTCAAACAAAACGCTAGTCGCCATCCTTAAAAAGACCGTCGCAGACAGTCATAAGGATTGGCACATACAAATCCCACTTGCCCTTTGGGCTTATCGCACTAGCATTCGGACGCCCACTGGGGCAACTCCGTTTTCACTAGTGTATGGCTCAGAGGCAATAATGCCTCTCGAGTTGGAAATTCCTTCCCTGCGCATATCAATGCAAGAGTTCATCGATGATAACACTGCGCGGCAAGCCCGATTGGACCAACTTACGTTGCTTGATGAACGACGCGTTAATGCTCTCGAGCACTTACGTATCTATCAAGAGCGGCTTAAGAAAGCTTACAACATGAAAGTTCACCTAAGAGACTTTCGGGTTGGTGATTTGGTTCTGAAGGAAAACCAACAAAACTCTAATTTTTCGTCCCATATGAGGGACAAATTCACGGCAAATTGGTTAGGTCCTTATGTCATTGATAGCAAAATAGGACCCGGGACGTACGGGCTAGCTTCTCTTGACGGTATCAAGGAAACGAGAACCCTTGAATATCGAGTCATTTGCGACCATTTCATATCTAAGAAAGCCATATCCAAAAAAAAAAAAATGCTCCAAGGATTCCCGTAATCTCTTGGTCACCCAAAAAAGCTCCAAGGATTATCGCAATCTCTTGGTCACCCAAAAAGCTCCAAGGATTATCGCAATCTCTTGGTCACCAAAAAGCTCCAAGGATTATCGCAATCTCTTGGTCACCCAAAAAGCTCCAAGGATTATCGCAATCTCTTGGTCACCAAAAGCTCCAAGGATTATCGCAATCTCTTGGTCACCCAAAAAGCTCCAAGGATTATCGCAATCTCTTGGTACATCCAAAAAGCTCCAAGGATTATCGCAATCTCTTGGTCACCCAAAAAGCTCCAAGGATTATCGCAATCTCTTGGTCAATCCAAAAAGCTCCAAGGATTATCGCAATCTCTTGGTCAATCCAAAAAGCTCCAAGGATTATCGCAATCTCTTGGTCAATCCAAAAAGCTCCAAGGATTATCGCAATCTCTTGGTCACCCAAAAAGCTCCAAGGATTATCGCAATCACTTGGTCACCCCAAAAGCTCCAAGGATTATCGCAATCACTTGGTCAAACCCAAAAAGCTCCAACGATTATCGCAATCGCTTGGTCAAAAATAAAAAAAAAAAAAAACAAAACAACAAAAATCATCAAAAACAACAAATATTTGCATCTCAATTCTAGGCATACTCAAATTCATCATAAAATTCATATTCTCGCACCTCATCTTCAACTTCACCAAAAACAATCCATCAAAATTACAAAAATACATAGTTGCATTAAGCATTGCATCCATACATTGCATATTTGTAGTCATACGGGTCAAATACCATAGGCTGCAATAGCTCTGATAGTCCATCTTGTTCCGCATTGTCTCATGTTACAAAAACAACAAAAACACCATGCATAACTTTTACCACACTACGGTCGGTGGTCTAGGAATGTACCAAGAGTTTCGGTGATTCGGTCATCATTTTCCTCTTTAGCCATGTAGCGTATCAAGTCGAGCAGATTTTACGAAGGTAGAGTCATACTTGAAATACACCATGTTACGTAACATCCCAACACAAATCAAAACACTAAAAATTCCCAAATTGTGTGAACGAAAGACGAAACCTCCAAAATAATCTAGGTCACCACAAGCGAAACGGTTATCTTGCTCATCCCCACGTGCGAATGACCCCTAGAATGCTGAGAGTTGGCAAAAGGACAAGCATCCTCCCTACCCAATTCCCTAAGAATCCCTAAAGTTCTCAATAGTTGCAAAACACAAAAAAGTTGCAAAATGTCAAAACTCCAAATTTGACAAACTACAGTGCACACATCAAAAGGCACAAACAACAGTGATTTTCGTCACTCCATGACCCCAATCCCTTGCTCGAAAGAAAAACAAATCAAAATAAACAGTGATCTCATCACTACAATGAGCAAGTATCCCAATACAATTGAAGAAAAGAAGGGAGTTGACCTTGAATCCCTGGAACTCTCAGCATTCTATAGGTCATAAGGCAAGCTTTAGTACCAATTTGGTTGATAGCCTATCGGTAATGCAGTAAACCTCTCGCATGACGATATATCTGTCACATTAACTTGCGTACGGATCAATGTTTGCATGTGGATGAGCTAGCTTATGGCATCCTAGATAACACCGCAGATTAATCTTAGTACATACAACAAAGGAATTCGTGGAGCTAATTAGGTGATCCTCGGTACGGGTTCGGTTGAAAGCCCATTCGGCACTGGCGGTATCTAACAAATACCACTAAATGAACTAATTGACAACGAGTGGCAAGGGTGCAGGAAAAAGAAAGGAGAAGGAAGAGGGAAGGAAAAGGAAAGAAGGAAAGGGAGACGGAAAAACAGCGAAAAAAAACGCACAGGAGGGAGGAGAGAGGGAAGAACAAGAAAGAAAGGACCGAGGCGGGAAAGCCATGGGGCGGTATCTAACAAATACCACTAAATGAACTCAATTGCACACACGGGGATGTGAAAAATAAGCTGGGTCAAAAACAAGTCTGATTCATACCTTGGTCAAAAAGTCTTGTAAGATAAAGTACAGTCATGGATGGTGAGTTAAAAGCCACTGAATCTCAGAAAACCTTACATTCATTCCAAAACCATCTGCGCTACTTATCATCCTTATGATACCATCAGAAAATACAAAAATAGAAAAACCATGTAAATAAAGAGCTTCTTAAACAGCCTACAGTGCAATCACCACAAATATCATTCATCCATTTCACTTCGCATATCACATAGACATCTAAAACATTTGCATTCATCATAACATCTGCATTCATCAAAATGAATAAACATGCATAACAAAAATCACATCATCACATGTACAAAACCACAATAAAATCGGTTATATATATATATATATATATATATATATATATATATATATATATATATATATATATCGTCAAAAAGATGCCCGCAGGCTACAAAACCGGTCCTCAGACCCCGCAATCATATCCAAAAACCCAACCTAAGGCGTCCACCACCATGATCACGTAGGATCGGTGCGACGGGAACTACCCCCTGTGGTGTGGGTCCTACGGGACCCTGCAGGGCGGCTACTACTAGCCCCCGCATCATGCCTGCTACCACCCCCCTCATCTAACCGCCTGCGACGAGATGATGCTGACTGCTCAGTCAGACTATCCCTTGTCCATCGTGAAGATCCACCGACCGAAGGCTCAGGTAGCCACCCACCAAGGCGGATGACCTCCCTCTCCAAGTCTATCCAGTATAGACACCACTCTGCCTCTCACCGATGATAAATAGACAATGCATCATCGCGTTGCACCAAAACTCTATCCCGCTCTGCCAACTGAGCCCGCAGAAGATCCCTCTCCTACCGCGCATCCCCCAGCTCCCGCATTCGTAGTAGCTCTATCAGTCGCGCAATCTCAATGCCTACATCCGACCCCACCTCCTATGTATTTGTCGGATGCATAGGACTCGCAGGGACAGTAGCCTGCTCAGGCTCCCACTGCTCCTCCACATCCTGCATGTCCGGCTGCTCCGGAACACCCAAGTCCACATCCTCATCTCCCACATCCACCATGTCCGCATCATCCAACGGACCCCCCCAATCACCCCTTGCTGCCTCAGCATCCTCCACTACCGCCTCCGCGCCTCCCGGTGGCCCCTCTCCTCTCCCGGCGCCGTAGTACCCACCACGAGTCATACTCAGTGGTAGTCCCGATGTCATCCACATCCGGGACCTCAATCACCGCATCCGACTCCTCGCCCAATGGCACGGTGATCGGTGGCTCCAGATCCCTCTCATCTCCCCGACGTCGATAGACCACGGGCTCACCAGGCAACCCCTGGTGCACCCCAAACTATCGTGTAACCCGACGATACGGAAAGAACTCATGCTCCGTCCCGTGCCGCCCAGTCAACCACCGCTCCCTACGTACCGTCGGAGCCACTCTCCAGCCTCCGACCGGGCGGGATAGGTCCCGATAAGGACGCCAAACCACCTCCCCTGGAGTGAGCAGAGAGAAGGCATCAGTATAGTGTTGTACAACACCTGCCCATCGCCGACTCTGCCCCTGCTCCGTAGACCGCCGCCACAAAGCTACATAGCCAATCTCCTCGTCATCCATCATCGCCCGAGTCGTCCACGGTAACCCGGTCGGCCTCTCCACTGCTATGTGCTGCCAACCCCAGCACTGAAGAAGATAACTACAACTCACCCCCTTCCACTGCCGACAGCGGACGCCGTACAGCTCCCCGTAGAGCTGTGCCAACAATGTCTGTCCCCATCCATAAATCAGCGGTGCCTCTATCGGGCACTCTACCAACTGCCATACCAACTCCAGCAGGTTCCACGGGAACCTCGTGCCTGACGAATCAGGTAGAAGCATGTTAGAAATGAGGCCCATCAAGAATGCGTGCCTCACTCCTAACACCCCCCTCTCCTGCCACCAGCTAACAAAAATCTCGCTATCTTTGACGAGTCCACCTCGATTTGTCTCCACTAGGTTCGTTACACCCGAGCCGCTCCACATGCCCAAAACATCTCGTCGGTATAGCGGGTCCGCGATCACGTGGCGATGTCCTAATGGGCAGTCCATCTATCAAAATCCGAAGCAACCGATAAACATCCTCCAGTGTCACAGTCATCTCCCCTATCGAAAGATGGAAAGTGTTGGTCTGCGGATCCCAAACTTTGATCAGGGCCATCAGATAGGCCTGATCCGGGACCACAGAGCTCCGAGTCGAGCCACCTGCTGAGCCCAAGGGCATCAAGCCATCGCCCGATCAACATCGGTCGGTGCCGACCGTGCCTCGGCGAATGCGGCGGTACACGGTACCGGCTCCTAACCTGCAAAACAATAACACACACAAAAATTCAAAACTAATTTTTCAGATCTAGGGTTTCTAACCTTAACTGATTGAATACAAAAACAACATAAAAATTCAAAAATAAAACTTTCAGATCTAAGGTTTCTAACCTTAGCAAATTTAAAAAAAAAAAAATAAAAATATAAAAATAAAAAAATAAAACATAAAAACTTAGGGTTTACGTGCAGTTTATCCTAAGGTTTACTTCAAACAATAAACGTTTTTACATAGGTTTTATATTACGTTTAATGTACAATAAATCTTAGTTTTTATAAACTAAGTGTCAGGGTCTAAATTTTATTTCAAACAAAGAAATAAACAAAATCAATTCAAATCACATCATCAATTGCAAGAATAAACTCTAGGGAGCACTTACGGGTTTCGCCTCCGCTCTGCCGCTCGAACCAGTTTGTGCACTCATGATGACAGAGAGAATTCCGGCAGCGCTCGCTCAAGAATTACCTCCTCCTCCCAGAGCTCCCAAATCGCAAGAAAAAAATGACACAAATGAGCCCAAATCCAAGTTTTGGGCCTTAAATAAGCCTACCAACTGGAAATCGTCCTTGGCTGGGATGAGCGCTCTGGTCAGTGCTCGTCCCACCCAGGGATGATTTTTGCAATTGGAAATCGTCCCACCCAGGGACGATTTCCAGCCAGAAAAGTCAAAACATCAAAAAATCAACAAAAATGCACTAAAAACAACAAATAAAGTTGCCTAATAGAATGTTGTTACACTCGCAATCCAAGGCAATAAAAATAGACGTTGGGGTCATATATTGTCGCTATCTCACTCCCCAAGAAGGCTACCATAGCCGGACCGCTCCACGGGAAGAAGATTACAACAATTTTATCCCCACATGCGTCACACAAAACAACAAAAACAATAAAAAAATTCAACAAAAACAGACAACAAAAAAAACATTGCCGGACACAAGTGCTCTTCCACTTAAACTCCGGGAAAAGAAAATTGATGTCGGGGTCCAAATTATCGCTCTCCTACTTCCCCAAGAAGGCTACAATAGCCGGACCGCTCCACGGGAAGACGGATTTTTGACAATTTCATCCCCAAACGACGTCACAAGAAAATCAAAACAACAAAAACAGTAATAAACATTGCCAGACACAAGTGCTCTTGCACTTAACCTCTTGCAATAGCAAAGAAAATTGATGTCGAGGTCCAAATTATCGCTCTCCTACTTCCCCAAGAAGGCTACAATAGCCGGACCGCTCCACGGGAAGTTAGATTTTCGATGATTTCACCTCATTACGGCATCACCAAAAGGGTTAACACCCACCAAAAATAGGTCCAAATGTTGGAAAAATTGCACACGCTTAACGGTAAACCCTCTAAAGGCACCCTTGCACAAGTCATCTTGGGTCAAGCGACTCGTCGCTTCTCTCACGAAGGTCATTCCCTCATCGATTCGTCGCTTGAGGGGGTAGTCACACTTAGTCACCAACCAACAATCACACACCCAATTAAGGAAAACGACATGCATTCAAAGAATCATTGACAAAGACAATCACGCTCCTGCTGGGGCGATAAACAAGCAACAATCAAATCAATCAAACACTTGGCATTTCGTGAATCATGAACACAAGGTTCCCCCCGAGGATAAAAATGCCCTTTGCTTGTTCATGAGTGATCAATGTCTAAGTTCAAGTCACACCTCACCAAAACGGGTTAATACTTGAAATCAAATTCCTTAGCTCGTCGGAAGCAAGGATTCAAGAATGCATGCCCTTTCCATACTTGGGGCATCAAAAGTTGGTTAGGTTACCAAGAAACCCTAATCATTAGTGCTTTGGTTATCTATTTTTTGCTCAGCACTGCGTCACCCGTAGCGCTTCCCAAAAAGGGGCATCTGTAGACACCAAAACAACACCAATCCGATTATGTGATTGCAAACACTGATCGCTTTGGCAAACACAGCCCCCAGGGCAGCCCTCAGAGGTCAAACGTTGGTCTTAACCACTTTCATAGCAATTTTGTGAGGTCAAGAAGCAATTTGGCACACTTAGACACTTTGCCTAGTAATCGTCTCACCCGGGGACGATTGCTAACTTGAAATCGTCTCACCCGGGGACGATTTCTGGAAATCGTCTCCGGTAAGGACGATTTCCAAGTTTAACGGACAAAAAGACAAATGAGGCCAAGTGGCAGCCCGAACGAGTCGGTTGATGACTCTTGCCTCGCACGCGTGTGTGAGTGGACAAATAGGCCATTTGAGGATCTGTCACAAGGGCAGTTATGAAAGCCCAAGTCAATGGAGGACTCCCCTCCCTCTTGGGAAGACAAGAATGCCACATGGCGCCTATGACCAACACATGGCATTTGTGCTTCCCTCCCAAAAGAGACCCCTTGGGTCTATAAAAGGTGAGACTTTTCTCACCCAAGATATACAGGTTGAAGGAGTTTTCAAGCAACGAAGTGCTCCGAGTTGAAGACCCACTTGCATCCCTTTTGGTTCACCTTCCCACATCCACCAATCTCTTTTGCAAGGGAGGTTGTTGGGTGGCTTTTGGAAGCTTGAATCGGACCTAAATCCAACACATGGACACCTGAATCAACCAATTCGCCGACCCCCCAATCCTAAGAGGTTTTGGGCCCATCCCTAGTGGATTGGCACCGGAATCAAGTGCCAACGGTGGGAGGCCCACTTGGGCATCCCCGCACTTTTCTTAAGTTTTATTTAAGAAGCATTCTAGTTTATTTTCTCATGCTGCATATTGTGTTTTCTGTTTGGTGAATTCATAGCTGCAATTTCGTAACCTTTGATCAGATTCTAGTATGTTTTGTGTCGTTTTGTAGTTTCACTAACTTGTAGGAGGCGATATCAAATTCCCGAGGGTAGAGGCCAAATTGGGAGAATCCGACCATCTGGGTCGTCCCAAAATGGCCCCAATTACATAACCCCTCTATCTGCAGGTGTTTTGGAGACCTCGGGAGTCGACATTGGAGCGTGTCAGTTCGGCTTCCCCAACACAGAAGAAATCGTCCCACCCGGGGACGATTTACGATCAAAAATCGTCCTACCCGGGGACGATTTCCGTTGAAAGCAGATTGGCCAAGCTGTCTCAGTGGCAATGGCCTCGTTGGTAACATTTTATCGTCTTCTGGCAAGTTTTTAGGTTGTTTAGAATCATTTTGTTTATTGTTTTAGATAAATGTTTGCATGCATCTTTTGATGATTTTAGAAGGACGAACACTTTTCACTTGCGGCGGAGTGCTATCGACATCTTGGTTGTTTCTTTGTTCGTAGGAGAAGCAGCGGAGGTGAAGAACTCATCGACATCAGCGGCGGCATCATCTTGGCACGCCCATTGCAATCGTGGGCACGCGGAAAGAGGAACATTGAGTGATTGTAATCGAATTCTTTTAACGCTCCTAGCCCCGAAAAGGGAGGAGACGTCATTGTAACAGAGATCAAGGGATATTAATGAAAGGGCTGTGTTTTCTCCATTTGCTTGTGTCTCTTCCAATGCGTTTCTTTTCCATTTCATGCACTTTACGTTTCTAGGACTTAAGCGCATTTGATTTTGGTTGCATCGCAATTAGTGTTTCCTTTGCCCGAAATCTCGTGCTTTCACATACCATAAAAA
>JAQPPZ010004716.1:0-20399 GCA_028583015.1 Wollemia nobilis
CTCATTGTATTTGACTCTCTTAGTATAATATTCAAATTACATTTTCCCTAAGAGCTAAGTTTTCTTCTACAAGAACTCTTAAACCAAGACCTCCCCTAATTTTATCATCACACAACTTGCTCCATTTCACCAAAGAAAATTTGTTGTTATCATGTAAACCTAACCATAAAAAGGGTCGTATAATATAGATTAAACTATTTTCAACTAATTTTGGCATAGAATACAAAAACACAAAAGATGTTGGAATGGCTTGTAAGACTGACATAATTAACCGCACTCTTCCCTCTAACAATAACCATATAACTTTCCAAACTAGAAGTTTTTTTTTTTTAACTTTACTAATAACTGGATTCCATAAATCTATCCTCATTCTCCCCTTAGATAAAGACATCCCTAGATAAGTAGTTGGTAAATTTACCTCCTCCATTTGAAGCAACCTATAAATTATTGCTTTGATATTAGCAGGAGTGTTAAGGAAGTAAATTTTGGATTTAGTCCTATTAACTTTTTGCCCTGAAGCTCTTTTGTAGTCTTTTAAAAAGTTATTCAAAGCTCTGGACTTATTTATCCTTGGCATTCCAAAAAGGGTTGTATCATATATAAATTGATGATGGGTGATGTTATTACTAAACTTAAGTCAACTTATAAGCACATTTTTGTAAGCCTTCTTAAAGTTCATAATCAAAACCTCTGCCATAATAATGAACAAATAAGTAGATAGAGGATCTCCTTATCTAAGATATCTCTTAGCTTTAAAATATTTTCTCACAAATCCATCAACCAACACTGAATAAGAAACTAAAGAGACACAAGCTTTAATACATCTAATCCATTTCTTTCTGAAACCAAATTTTTCTAAACTACAAAAAGAAAGCCCCATTTAACCCTATCATAGGATTTATTCATATCAAGTTTTAATATCATTACTTTTTTTTCTTGAAGCTATTGAATGTATAACTTCATGGGCTACTATGATCCCATTCAAAATTTATCTCTCTTTCACAAATCCTCCTTGCTATTCTGAAATAATTTTATATAACAATGGTTTTGATCTATTTACCATCACTTTGGAAATAATATTATAGGTCATATTACATAGGCTTAAGGGTCTAAAAAATCAAACAATTAAATATTATTCTTTTTGGAATTAGGGTAAGATATATTGCATTTATTTTATAAGGTATGTATTATTTTACCCTAGATTGTTTCACTGCCACCAATAAAGAATCCTTCATTATATCTCAATTATATTGATAAAAAACTATTGAGAACCCATCTAGACCTGGGGATTTATCCTTTTCTAAAAAATAATAGAGCTAAATGAACTTCTTCTAGAGTAATAGGCTCCATCAATTTTCTATTGTCTTCATTCATTATAACTAAAGAAACATCTTGAAGAAGTTTATCATTAAGAACTTCGGTCTCCTCTAAACCAAGAATATTATGATAAAAAGACTTTACCTCTTTTCTAATTTTACTCGGATCTTCAATCCAAACCCCTTCTATTGATTTAATTCTACTAATTTTGAAATTTGATATCTGTACTATAGCCATCCTATGAAAAACTTTGTATTTTTATCCCTTGCTTTTAACCAAGTTTGTCTTGATTTTAATCTCCAAAATTTTTCTTCCTTAAAATTTTTATGATATTCACTAAGCAACTTACTTTCTTCTAATCTTGTATTATTATGATCATCCTTTTGGAATTTTGGAATTTTATGTTTTAGTTCTTTCTTCCCAAAAATATTTCCAAAGGTATTCTTGTTCCATTCATTTAATCTAGATGTCATAGTTTAACTTGATTTGGAAGAGCATACAACACACCATTACCTAAAGAATTCCATGTTTGAGTTATCATATTAGTAAATTGAGGATGGTCTTCCCACATCTGCTTGTATTTAAAATATGATATTTTTTAATTCACTTACCACCACTTTAACTCTTATTGGCTAGTGATATGAACCAATCCTTGTTAAGGTATTAATTTTAGCACAAGTTCTTTCATCTAGCCAATGATCAGAGAGAATGCATTTGTCTATTTTTTTTGCTATTAGATTCTAGCCTCTCCTATTGTTGGTTTAAGTATAGTTGTGTTCTTCAAACTCAACTTCCCATAGATTATTGTTTTAAATAAAAGCTGAGAAATATTTCATACTTTGGGGTAATTTTCTAATTCCCCAAAAAAAATTATCCAAATTTGTTGTGGCATTAAAATATCCAATGATCATGAATCATTTTTCTTGGTCTTTACTTCTCATAAAGGCTTAAATCCCATTCCAAAATTCTAATCTACCTGAATGAGTTATAGGCCCATAGACATTGATAAGGATGAAATAAATATCTGCAAAGTAGCAAGTGACTAAAGAGACTATCCAATACCTAGTTTTATGAATGGTTACACAAGAGGTTCTAAAAGGATTTCAACAAGTTAGAATTCTCCCTATCACTCCTTCAGAATCCATAGCATCCGATTCACATCTTGCCCATACTACTTTCATAGTTTTTTAAACTTCTTCTTTTGTCATTTTAGTTTATTGGATACAAATAATATCATGTTTATTATTTAAACATAGGTCCCTAATACACCTCTGCTTTGAGGGGGCATTAGCACCCCTTATGTTGAGCAAGGTGCAACGACAGTATTGTCATTGTTGTCAACACAGTCAGATAGATCGGTTGATGCAGTGGACAGGAGTTCAGAGGCTACTCAAAGTATGTACAGTGATGTTAAATGCTTATGAGGATGTTTACCCACCTTTTTGCATATTTTCCAAGAAGACCAAAGTGGCCCATATGCTAAAGATCAAAGAAAAAGCAAAACACCGCAAAGAAAAAAAGTGTCACGATATCGCGACATGTTGCATTTTCACGGCCAAAAGAGAAGAGAAAATGCAAGGAGAAAAAGTGTCACGATATCGCGACATGTTGCATTTTCGCGGCCAAAAGAGAAGAGAAAATGCAAGGAGAAAAAGTGTCACGATATCGCGACATGTTGCATTTTCGTGGCCAAAAGAGAAGAGAAAATGCAAGGAGAAAAAGTGTCGCGATATCGCGACATGTTGTATTTTCGTGGGCCGAAGCAAAGAGAAAAAGCAAGGAGAAAAAGTGTCACGATATCGTGACATGTTGTATTTTCATGGGCCAAAGCAAAGAGAAAGAGCAAGGAGAAAAAGTGTCGCGATATCGCGACATGTATTTTCGCGGGCCAAAGCAAAGAGAAAGAGCAAGGAGAAAAAGTGTCGTGATATCGCGACATGTATTTTCGTGGGCCAAAGCAAAGAGAAAGAGCAAGGAGAAAAAGTGTCGCGATATCGTGACATGTATTTTCGTGGGCCAAAGCAAAGAGAAAGAGCAAGGAGAAAAAGTGTCGCGATATCGTGACATGTTGTATTTTTGCGGGCCAAAGGAAAGAGAAAGAGCAAGGAGAAAAAGTGTCGCGATATCGTGACATGTTGTATTTTCACGATCCAAAGCAAAGAGAAAGAGCAAGAAGGAAAAAGTGTCATGATATCATGACATGTCACATTTTCATGACTCAAAAAGGGCAGGCAGGAAAAGAAACAAAAGTGTCATGATATCGTGACATGTCGCATTTTCATGACTCAAAAAGGGCAGGCAGGCAGAGAAACAAAAGTGTCACGATATCGTGACATGTCGCATTTTCGCGACTCAAAAAGGGCAGGCAGGCAGAGAAACAAAAGTGTCGCAATATCGTGACATGTCACATTTTTGCGACTCAAAAAGTGGTAGGACCCATAAGGAATCTTTAATGATTTGAATTCATTTAAGATGGTCGTTACACATGGAAAGAAGCGGATGCATGTCCATGTGGAGAAAACGAACAGTCATGGAAGGAGAAAACGAACAGTCATGGAAAGAAGCGGATGCATGCCCATGTGGAGAAAATAAACAATCATGGAAAGAAGCGGATGCATGCCCATGTGGAGAAAATGAACAGTCATAGAAAGAAGCAGATGCATACCCATGTGGAGAAAACGAACAGTCATGGAAAAAAGTGGATGCATGCCCATGTGGAGAAAAGGAAACGAAGGGCCTCAAAATAGAAATGAAAAGTTTTTTTTTCGAAAACCAAAACGCATGCATGCACAAGGGAAAAGAAAACGAATAGACATGCAAGGAGAAAATGATCAGTCATGTGGAGAAAACGAATAGTCATGAAGGAGAAAATGAATAGTCATCGAAGGAGAAAATGAACAGTCATGACCGAGAAAATGAACAGTCATGGTAGGAGAATATGGTATCAATTATTTGCATGTGACGTGTTTGATGAAATGCCTTCTCAATATATACAAAAGGAGTTACATAAAGGAGTTACAATTGACAAGTGGCGTATGAGAATATGAAAGGAGTTACAACTGGAGTTACAAAGAGAAAGGATTGTTATAAAAGGAGTGTTGCTTGGAGAATTTTGTGAGCGCGATAGGCGAGCGAGAAGGGCGTGTGTATTGTGAATTGTGGGTGATGTTGGGTAAGCAATAGACCAGTCAAGGTCTTGTAAAAGTGAAGGCATTTTTATGTCAATCTTCTAGTTTCAAAATGGAAGTCCAAGTTGGTGCTCCTTGGCATCAGGGGTTGGTGCTCCTTCTAGTTGGTGCAGGTAAATCAGGGGTTGGTGCTCCTTTATGTTGGTGAAGATAAATCAGGGGTTGGTACTCCTTCCAGTGGGTGCTAGTAAATTGATTGTAAAGTTGGTGCTTTGCAAAGGCTGGATTTGGATGGGAGTCCAAACAATCATTTTGAGGAGTAGCCAAATCGGTGAACCTCGGTACATCTTGTGTTGTGTGATGTTCTCTTGTTATACTTGCTTTATTTTGTTTTAAGTTTTCATTGTTTTGGCTTTAAGAGTTGAAGATTTAAGTTTAAAAGAGCTACACTGATTCACCCCCCTCTCAGTGTCATTGTGATACTAACAATTGGTATCAGAGCCAGTTTCCCTTGTCAGGCTAAATCAGCTAGGGTTGATCTTGGATTAGTACGCAATGGGTAAGAAGAATAGATCCTCCTCAAATAAGGCATCTCAGTCGGTTTCGGTTCTGTGGAAGAGAAAATTGAACTAGAAAAGATAGGAGTGAATTCTGAAGTATGTGATGAAAACCTTGAGGTTGAAGTAGATCTAGAAGGTGAGTTGATCGCTGCACTTGAAGAGTTGAATATAGAAAGGAAAAAGAACAAAATACTATCCAAGAAGTTGGAAGAATATGGGGATAATATTGAAGATCTCTTCTTACAAATTCATAAAGCCAAGAAAATAGAAGAAGCCTTGAAGTCACACCTGGATGATAAAGTCGATGTATGTAGCAAACGTGAAGAGGAATCTAACAAAGTTATTAGTGATCTAAAGCTGCAAGTAGAAGAGTCCAAAAGGATTGAAGAAACTCTCATGTCATAGATCAATGAGAAAGAGATTGTTTGTTGCAAACAAGAAGAAGAGATTGTTTTTTTGAAGAAACAACTAGAAGAGGCCAATACAAATCTCAAATTTGAGAAGAGCACAGAGTTGCTAGATAAAATGATAAGGCAACAAAGAAGCTCCATGGGTAAGCTTGGTCTTGGATGTGAAGCTGAACAACCTTCATCTTCTAAATCTGCAGAGAAGAAGAATTCCACTGTTGAAGGATCAAAGCAAGAAAAGCTTGAAGCTGAATCTTCAAAAGGAAGAAAATCTCAAAGGAGATCTACAGCAAAGCAACCACAACAAAAGAGGTTCTATCACTCTCACTCTATTCATAATAATGCTTTTAATGGCTATTGTTTTAGATGCAACCATTATGGTCACAAGGCAATTTATTGTGGATTGAATAATAGATCAAAGAGTTATCTCTGGTAGAAATACATCTATTTTTTCGATTGAACACCATGTGCAATGTTTTAAATGTAATGGTCATGGGCACATAGCAAGGTTTTGTCCAAGAACATTTTGTATCTAATCTAAGGCAAGACAATAGATTTCATCAGACACAAAGAATGCAACACAGACAGGGAAGAAATCATGTGCATCAAAGAAAGGAAAATAATCATCCATCAAGGATGCACAAGAGACAACCACCCAGTAGAAATGTTTTTTCACCTTTGATGGATTATGTAGTAGAATGTTATAACTGTCATAATTTTGGGCACATTGCAAGAAATTGTCGAAGTACATTTGCATCAAATCAATTTCAAGGAAGAAAATTTCAACCAAATGGAATGAGACAAAATAGAAAATTTCTCGAAAAACATGCACAAGCTACTGAAAAAGAAAAGTCAAAACAAGAGCCCAAAACTGTAATCAAACCAGAGTGGAGAAAGAAAGAAGAAAGGAAATCATGTCTCCTTGGACTGAAGGAGACTACTCCTCTATTGCACTAAGCAACTCCAGGTAGCACATCCTCGGGGGGAGCAATCTTAAAGTTTTATTTTAATGCTCCTATGTATTTGTTTGGTTATCTGAGGATGAAAGGCAAGTAGTCAGGGGGAGTTGTCGTATAGTTGTCAAAGTGTGTTTCATTTCATGTAGTTGTTTGTGGAGGTACCATGAAGGGTGGTGATTAAATTGAGAGTTGTAACAATTTGTAGTATTGCTATATGTCAGTGTTGTACTTTTGATGGTTCTTACTACCATTGTTCAAATTTATGGTATCCGAAAGGTAAGGACTTCACCCTTATCGCGTATTCAGATGCAGATTGGGCAGGATGTGTAGGTGACAGAAAGAGTACCAATGGAGGTGCATTCTATCTTGGAGATAGGTTGGTCGCGTGGCACAGTAAGAAACAAGAGTCAGTCTCCTTATCCACAGTAGAGGCAGAATATATTGTAGTGACAATGTGTTGTACGTAGGTATTATGGATGAAACAAACCCTGAAAGATCTTGGTATTAACTTCAATGAGCCAATTTTAGTTAAGTGTGATAACACCAGTGCCATTAACATCTCAAAGAATCCGGTTATGCATTCTCGCACAAAACATATTGCTATCCGATATCACTTTTTGAAGGAGAAAGTTGCGGAAGGTGAGGTTAAGTTGGATTTTGTTCCAACAACAGAGCAAGTAGCGGATATCTTCACAAAACCGTTGCCCAAGGAAGTCTTTGAGTACCTTCACAATAAATTGGGAGTGGTCACGCTTCCCAAGAATTGACTAGCTATCGGGACCACATTCTCAAGGGGAGCATTTGTGTATTTGTTTATCTTTTTGCTCATGTTTGTGATTTTTGCTAAGTGTAATAATTTTTGCCTGAGAATGTTGTGCATGGAATCAGGGGGAGTTTGCAGCAGCCCTTTGATATTGTTGTCAAAGGGGGAGAAGAGTTACAGGAAATTGCACGTGTGTTGCCAACAATTCCAAAGGGGGAGATTGTTGAGCAAGGTGCAGCGACAATATTGTCATTGTTGTCAACACAGTCAGATAGATCGGTTGATGCAGTGGATAGGAGTTCAGAGGCTACTCAGAGTATGTACAGTGATGTTAAATGCTTATGAGGATGTTTACCCACATTTTTGCATATTTTCCAAGAAGACCGAAGTGGCCCATATGCTAAAGATCAAAGAAAAAGCAAAACACTGCAAAGAAAAAAGTGTCGCGATATCGCGACATGTTGCATTTTCACGGCCAAAAGAGAAGAGAAAATGCAAGGAGAAAAAAGTGTCACGATATCGCGACATGTTGCATTTTCGCGGCCAAAAGAGAAGAGAAAATGCAAGGAGAAAAAAGTGTCACGATATCGCGACATGTTGCATTTTCGCGGCCAAAAGAGAAGAGAAAATGCAAGGAGAAAAAGTGTCACGATATCGCGACATGTTGTATTTTCGTGGGCCGAAGCAAAGAGAAAATGCAAGGAGAAAAAGTGTCGTGATATCGCGACATGTTGTATTTTCACGGGCCAAAGCAAAGAGAAAGTGCAAGGAGAAAAAGTGTCGCGATATCGCGACATGTATTTTCATGGGCCAAAGCAAAGAGAAAGAGCAAGGAGAAAAAGTGTCGCGATATCGTGACATGTTGTATTTTCACGGGCCAAAGCAAAGAGAAAGAGCAAGGAGAAAAAGTGTCGCGATATCGCGACATGTTGTATTTTCGTGGGCCAAAGCAAAGAGAAAGAGCAAGGAGAAAAAGTGTCGCGATATCGCGACATGTTGTATTTTCATAGGCCAAAGCAAAGAGAAAGAGCAAGGAGAAAAAGTGTCGCGATATCGTGACATGTTGCATTTTCACGGTCCAAAGCAAAGAGAAAGAGCAAGAAGAAAAAGTGTCGTGATATCGTGACATGTCACATTTTCACGGTCCAAAGCAAAGAGAAAGAGCAAGAAGGAAAAAGTGTCACGATATCGCGACATGTCACATTTTCGTGACTCAAAAAGGGCAGGCAGGAAAAGAAACAAAAGTGTCACGATATCGTGACATGTCGCATTTTCGTGACTCAAAAAGGGTAGGCAGGCAGAGAAACAAAAGTGTCGCGATATCATGACATGTCACATTTTTGTGACTCAAAAAGGGTAGGTAGGCAGAGAAACAAAAGTGTCACGATATCGCGACATGTCGCATTTTTGTGACTCAAAAAGTGGTAGGACCCATAAGGAATCTTTAATGATTTGAAATCATTTAAGATGGTCGTTACACATGGAAAGAAGTGGATGCATGCCCATGTGGAGAAAACGAACAGTCATGGAAGGAGAAAATGAACAGTCATGGAAAGAAGCGGATGCATGCCCATGTGGAGAAAATGAACAGTCATGGAAAGAAGCGGATGCATGCCCATGTGGAGAAAACGAACAGTCATGGAAAGAAGCGGATGCATGCCCATGTGGAGAAAATGAACAGTCATGAAAAAAGCGGATGCATGCCCATGTGGAGAAAAGGAAACGAAGGGCCTCAAAATAGAAACAATTTTTTTTTTTGGAAACCAAAACGCATGCATGCACAAGGGAAAAGAAAATGAATAGACATGCAAGGAGAAAATGAACAGTCATGAAGGAGAAAACGAATAGTCATGAAGGAGAAAATGAACAGTCATCGAAGGAGAAAACGAACAGTCATGACCGAGAAAATGAACAGTCATGGTAGGAGAATATGGTGTCAATTATTTGCATGTGACGTGTTTGATGAAATGCCTTCTCAATATATACAAAAGGAGTTACATAAAGGAGTTACAATTGACAAGTGGCATATGAGAATATGAAAGAAGGTGTTACAATTGACAAGTGGCGTATGAGAATATGAAAGGAGTTACAACTGGAGTTACAAAGAGAAAGGATTGTTATAAAAGGAGTGTTGCTTGGAGAATTTTGTGAGCGCGATAGGCGAGCGAGAAGGGTGTGTGTATTGTGAATTGTGGGTGATGTTGGGTAAGCAATAGACCAGTCAGGGTCTTGTAAAAGTGAAGGCATTTTTATGTCAAACTTCTAGTTTCAAAATGGAAGTCCAAGTTGGTGCTTGGCATCAGGGGTTGGTGCTCCTTCCAGTTGGTGCTGGTAAATCAGGGGTTGGTGCTCCTTTCTATTGGTGCAGATAAATCAGGGGTTGGTGCTCCTTTCTGTTGGTGCAGATAAATCAGGGGTTGGTGCTCCTTCTAGTGGGTGCTGGTAAATTGATTGTAAAGTTGGTGCTTTGCAAAGGCTGGATTTGGATGGGAGTCCAAACAATCATTTTGAGGAGTAGCCAAATCGGTGAACCTCGATACATCTTGTGTTGTGTGATGTTCTCTTGTTATACTTGCTTTATTTGGTTTTAAGTTTTCATTGTTTTGGCTTTAAGAGTTGAAGATTTAAGTTTAAAAGAGCTACACTGATTCACCCCCCCTCTCAGTGTCATTGTGATACTAACACCTTATATTCCATGAGATGATAATCATGTCTCATCAAGGTCTTTTGGCCTCGCATGTGTATTACCAATACTATTGTGTTTTTTGGTAAAGAGAAGTTCAACCAACTTAGTTTGTGTTCCTTTCTCTATGTTTGCTCTTGCTTCCCTTGATCTTGCTTTATAATTTGAGGATTTTCCTCTTTTTTTCTTGCCTATATCAAGAATAGGTCTTATTATTATTTTACTCAATATTCTTTCATAATTTTATTTTCCATAATATTTATCCTAACCTGGATTTATTATAGAAGTTTTTTACTTATTATGTTCATTTTCTAGTATTTCCTTATTAATGGCAAAAAAATTAACTTCTAAAACTACATTTTCTTTACTAGTTTTTTTCTCTTGAATGGTGCATGGTATTTTAAGAGAGTATTCAAAATCTAATGAGATGCATTCCTTAGGTTCATCAAGAATGTTCTTCCTTAAATAAGGATCATACAAAATAAACGGTTCCTTATTAATATGTTGAAATTGTTGTATTGTGTCCTCTAAGTTTTGATCTACTTTTTCTTTGTAGGCTAAAGCCTCAAAAGAGTTGGTATTTCTTCCAATATCCTTTCTTATTGGTCTGCATTATTTATTTTCTTTTATTTTTTAGATCTATTTTTTGGAAGTTGAAAACCATCTTCATCCATAACCATTTGTAAGTTTATCTTGTAGTTTTCTACATATTATTATGATGGATCTTATTAGGGCATGATATCTCAGTATGCCCTACCTCATGACATATTCTACATATAAAAGATATGTTTTCATAATCTATATTTTGATCCATATCTTATCCCTATACTTAAGAATTATTGATTTTGGTAATACTTTACCTATATCAATCATGACCAATGTTTGAGCATAACTAGCAAAGAATCCATATTTTGTTGTATTTCAAATCTCAAGGAATTCTCCTAGAGTGTTTTATATTGCATTGATGTATCCCATATTATCTGTAAACCCTCAATTTTTAACCAATCTTCAATTATGTTATTCATCACCATGTATTTTCTAAATATATTAAGAAACCATTACCATAGATTCTAGACTATTGAGCAATGCCCAAGAGATGGGTTATACTCTCCTCCTCCTTTTTACAAAAAAATACATTTAGAGGGGCCATGAAAACCCCTTTTCATAAGGTTATACCAGGATACAATTCTTCTATGACCTACTAGCCAAACAAACATTTTGATTTTAGGAATGCTTGGACTATCCCAAATATCTCTCCATATTATAGTGATATTAGTATTTTATTGGTGTTGTACATTATATCCACTTCTTATTGTGTATTATTTTGAGCTATTCAACTACCAAATCAATTTATCCTTAGCTCCACTGGAAATAATCATAGTTGTTATCTTTCTGCTCAATTACCTCCTAGCATCAATGTCTTGTATAGTTGTAAAAAAATCTTCTTTCCATTTGTATTTTCCTTCTCGATCCTTACCTCCTAGCATCAATGTCTTGTATAGATGTATGATGGAGGTTCTAATTTTTGAAGCAGTCAAGATCGCCTGGAATTTGACAGGATCATCTGTAATCTAATAGGATCATCCCTGATCTACTGATCTGACAAGATCATCTCTAATCTGACAAGATTGTCTCTAATCTGACGATATCGTCTCTAATTTGACAAGATCTTATCTAATCTAACAATATCGTTAGATGAATTCATCAGAGACCTGTAATTACAGAAATGGATACCAAAAACAAAAAATACAATTGCAAAAGCAAGGGAAAATGATAGAAATGAAAGTATGAATGCTAGAATAACAATTATAGATAATAAATTAAATGAAATGCATTATCTTAATGACTAAATTTAACCTTATCATGCATCTATACTATTTGAGGTGAACTCCAGGATGCAAAATACTAATAAGTCTAACTAATGCAAAGCAAAACAGTAGATAGTGGAGAAAGAATGCAAACTCATGGCACTGATTGCCCCCAATGTTGGCTGCAGTCAAAATTGCTTGCAAAATACAAAATCGTCTTGAATTGCGGCATGATCGCTCGAGATCATATAGGATCGTCTGCGATGATCTGAGATTGCTCTGGCTAAAAAAAAATGAGGTTCCTACAAGAAAACTTAGAAAGGCACAAATGCAAATGATAATTCAGGGTATTCTAATGCACATAAAGATCAAATTACAGGGGAATTCAGCCAGGGGAAAGTCAAGGGGAGGGCCTAAGATTAAATAGGCATAGGAAGGAGGTTGGGTGGTTGGAGATCATCCCAATCTAGGAGATCTCCAACAAGGAAGGTCTATAACATGCAAACATGCTTTTGCCCCGGTTAGAGACGTCGTTGAAACAGAAGCTAATTATGAACAAATCAGTTTGGGATGAAATCGTTTGGACGTTCTGGTCCAGATGAATTCATCCAATCTAAGGCAATATCGTTTGATCGGTGACGATATCATCCAAAGGTCACAACAAATTCTAAAAATGGTGCAAAAAACAAGGGGAGCGGTTTAACAGGCGGTTAACGGGCGGTTCGGGGTTGAAATTCAAATTTTAACATTTTATCTTTTTACTAAGGTTTTAACCGTGCCAATTTTAGGGTGCTACATTTTGCCCCCTCTTTGGTGAATTTTTCAAGGAAAATGCGTTAAAGACGAGTTCTTATTGATTTACGAGAAAACAAAAATTTATTCCGATTTTTAGGCGACGATTCTAGGTCGAATCATACAACTGCTTAATATGGTGCCCCCTCCGTGTTTTTACCCAAATCGAACGTTTGAGGTAAAAACGCGAAAAAGCAAAAATTAAAAAAAAATGTTTTTAATTGTTTTTGAATAAAATTAAGAAAAATAGGGAAAAACCCTAATTCATTTTTACTGTTCATTATTTTCTGGTTTTAGAGCTTAGCAAACAAAAATGGTTGATATGATGTACATAATTTTGTTGATATATATATGATATTTTTGATGATATGACTTGTGTATATGTTTTATGATGCTTTAATGTTTGAATTATTTGCTGATTGGATTGAGGATTCATGTAATTATGTCGTTTGAAATAGTATAATTTGATGTCATGTTGTAATATTTTAAATGAAATAATATGACGTGAACAATTGGTTGTGGTGGTGTGATTTGATGAAAAATAAAAGAGACTTCTAACAATAATTTCAAAGGACATTGTCGCTATTATAGACCATTTCATGGAGTCACCACTCACTCGGTCGTCAAGCTAATCCCAGTATAGAAATATTGTTAAAAGTAAAAGAGTGCTTAAGAGACTGTCTTAAGACTTTGTGTTGTGATGATAGAAATGATGATGGTTTGATGATTTGTTTTCAGATTTTCATAAAAATAGTATGCATGAGATATTAAATTATGATTTTGCTAGGCATAAATTCCTAAGTGTGATAAAATTTTAAACAATTCCTTAGAATTTATAACATGGTTTCAATATTGAGTTTGAACATAATGTCATGAAATAGAATAAGTGTTCGTTCATTTGTAAAGCACAATTGTGTAACATAATGATGCAAGTCACATGTTTTAATGAATTTGTTTAAAAATAAATGGAACATAAAATTAGAACAATGGTTTATGCTAGGCATAGAATTATAGGTATAGACTTATACCATCATCGCAAAATCCAAAGAATAAAATAGATTGTTTTAGTTTTATTGCAAGATGAATTTATGATTATTTTAAATAGAAAAATAATATTATGAAAATTTTGTTTGAAATTATTATTTTGAGATTTTGACTTTGTAAAAAGGTGTATGTAATTACGTTGATACAAACAGCAAATTCTGAAATAAAAGGATAAAACCATTCCAAAAAGAAGTACAGGAATATTTTAAATTATCTCAAAGAGAAATATAGACTTATAAGGAATCCTCATGTGCAAATGTGAGTTCATTACCGATCTTGATTTATCATAATGATACAAAATATCTCAAATACAAATGTGTGTGCGATTGTATTATTCATTCACCAATTTTGAGGATACAAGTAATTTGCCTTGACCAAATGAATGTTCGTTGACCATGATTTATATGCATGTAACCGTACCAAACTACTATGTAAGTTAGGTTTATCAAGAGCTAGCTAATCCATAAGCTGATAGAGGTCTGTACAAAATAAGGTCACTAATGTGACAGACATATCGCCATGCTAGGGATTACCCAAGGCCAAGCGGGTTGGGCACAAACCACCTGTTATGGGGCTTACCTCACAGTTATTGAATAATTGAGAATTGAACATAATGTCATGAAATAGAATAAGTGTTCGTTCATTTGTAAAGCACAATTGTGTAACATAATGATGCAAGTCACATGTTTTAATGAATTTGTTTAAAAATAAATGGAACATAAAATTAGAACAATGGTTTATGCTAGGCATAGAATTATAGGTATAGACTTATACCATCATCGCAAAATCCAAAGAATAAAATAGATTGTTTTAGTTTTATTGCAAGATGAATTTATGATTATTTTAAATAGAAAAATAATATTATGAAAATTTTGTTTGAAATTATTATTTTGAGATTTTGACTTTGTAAAAAGGTGTATGTAATTACGTTGATACAAACAGCAAATTCTGAAATAAAAGGATAAAACCATTCCAAAAAGAAGTACATGAATATTTGAAATTATCTCAAAGAGAAATATAGACTTATAAGGAATCCTCATGTGCAAATGTGAGTTCATTACCGATCTTGATTTATCATAATGATACAAAATATCTCAAATACAAATGTGTGTGCGATTGTATTATTCATTCACCAATTTTGAGGATACAAGTAATTTGCCTTGACCAAATGAATGTTCGTTGACCATGATTTATATGCATGTAACCGTACCAAACTACTATGTAAGTTAGGTATATCAAGAGCTAGCTAATCCATAAGCTGATAGAGGTCTGTACAAAATAAGGTCACTAATGTGACAGACATATCGCCATGCTAGGGATTACCCAAGGCCAAGCGGGTTGGGCACAAACCACCTGTTATGGGGCTTACCTCACAGTTATTGAATAATTGAGAATTCCAAGGATTCAAGCTCATTCACCCTTCTTTTCTTTTCAAGGGGTAGGGAAAAATATTTTATTGCATTTTGCTTTTGCTTTTCTTTTTTTTGTATTTTTTTGCTTTATACTGAGATAATGCTGAAATATTGTTGTGATGAAAAATAACCTTTTTCTTTTTCTCTTTTCTTTGAACTTTTTCTTTTCTTCCTATGCTAGGGATACTTGCTAAGATTAGCTGTAGAGCAAGGGATTTTTATTCTGGGTAGGGGTGAGCTTGTCCTTTTTTCAATTCTCAAAGATTCTAGACCATGTGCACGATAGGATAGTAGGGAAAACTTTTCGCTCAGGAAACCAGTTCTACTATGTAGCATCATATCGAATTTGCAATGAAATTATTTTAATGTGAAAAGATATAATTGGTTCAAGTAAATAACAAGATCAGTTCTCTATGCTCAAAATTTTATTTAATTCAAATGTGGACTTTGATATAAGAGATTAATAATCATACCAAATTAAAGCAAGATATTTATTCATGTGAATGTGAAAGTGCAAGATTCCAAATAAATGTTAATTTATCCAAAATAACTGAAAATATAACTGCAATACTTCACAATTTGACAGGTACAAAAAGATGTTTTTGAAGATTTTGATGACTTTGAATGTTTTTTTTTTACGTTATGAATTGACGAATTGAATTGGTGGTATATACCAGATGATCTATATACACTATATAAGGTTATTTGAGTATAGCATGTCTAAGGTTGCTTCAAAATCAAAGGAGGCAGTGAAGGATAATTTGGTTGAGGTGAAGGTAAGAACAAAAGGTGATGAATAAAAGGTAGTGGTAACAAAATCTTTGTTATAATGTAGAATAATGTAGCAAAAGATTTGACTTTTGTATGTGGAAAATTAATCATGTTACAAAATAAAATATCAGAAAGATAAGAAGGTTCTTCATTTTTATCACTATATTCCAAATCTTGATAAGATGGAGGGAGCATATGTGAAAGATATGCATGGATGTTATTTGATAAACAAGGATGATCATATATGGATGAAGAAAAGTGATGGATAGAAGATAATTGTGATAATAGAGAATGTATAGAAGTTGATGTTTCAACCATTAAATATTCTTCAAATGGTTTTGGGTCACCATGTATGGTAACAATTTTATTTGCAATTTCAAACTTCAAATATTGGTGAAGAGTGGAAGGGACAACCCACATTGTATGAATCCAAGGACTTCTGAGAAGTAGGTTGTAAGGTGAAGGGTAATATGCTACATAAAACAAAGTATCCAAGATCTTGGATCCAATATTGAGGGGAAAAATTATAGTATCGTGAGATTCTTGAATTTCATTGTTAAAAGATTTTATAATAACATTTGATTCATTAATATCTTCTTCCTTTGTTTTGAGTTTTTGGAATAATTGATAAGTGCATAAATTAAGAGAGGAGCCATTATCTACCATGATAGTTTTAACAGGTGTTTCTTTACTAGATCCTGTGATGTAAAGATAGGAGGCTTCTTGTGGAGTAGAGGAAGGAATCTCCTCATCATAGAATGAAATATGGTTAAACTCAAGAGGATTTACACCATTAATTATGTTCTTAGAGAAAATATGATGAGGGAAAAATTGTTGTCTAGGTATCTTGAACAAAGTTTCCTTATGGGAACTTTGTAATACATCTAAAAGGGATATCTTTGCTTGAGGATTAATCACTTGTTTTTGGCTATCAAAGTGGATTTCAGATTGAGATTTTGATTCTAAATATGATCTTTCTATGCTTACATTCCATTTTGGATCATTCTATAGAGCCAAAGATAGTTTTTAAGGTTGGTCAAATGAGGAACCCATATCTTGAATATCGGATTGAGTTGATTGAACTTGAGGTTGATTATTTGTAGTTTTTGTTACAATATTAGTAATATCATCATGATGGGACACATTAACATGCAATATTTGATTGGTTTCCTATTGTTGATAATTGAATAGGGATTCTTGGGAGATCTCTATGTCTTTATTGATTATTGGTATTTGTTGTGTAGGAGTTTGATTGTTTAATGAATATTTATAATCAGTTGTAGATTGTAATTCCTTTATATTAAAAAGACCCTTATCAATCAAATCTTGAATTGCACATCTTAAATATTTACAATTTTGTGTCATATGTCCATCTACTCCATAATATTCATAATGTATCTCAGGTTTAAACCAATCTACTGTGGTATTAAGTTGTCTTATAGAAGGCAGTTCAATCCTATTTGTATTAAGTAAATGCTTGAGAATTATATCCATTGGTTGATTGAGCTTTGTAAATATACGTGATGAAGGTTTTCGAGAGGTTTTTGATATGTGCCTTAGGAGTTCAGTCATAAAAGGACCTAATGGTTTCTTACCTTTCTTTTCTTTATTATGGGTAGAATGATTATAGGAAGATTGTGAAGTATGATGTGAGTGCATGGTAGGATTGGAAGAATAAGTATTTTCTTGTTGAAATGGATGTGTTGAATTGAAAGAAGAATATTGAAAGGATGGAGGAGGATTATATGTGGATTGATAGACATAATATGGATATATAGGAGAATAGATAATATCGTTATGAAGAGGATTGGAAAAGGGATTGTCCTATTGTGTTAAGGATGACAAATGAGAAGAGTGTGATGGAGGTGATGTTGAATAGGGATGAGGTTGGTCATAATCAACAAACGTATTTGGCTGAATTCTTCCAACATTACTGATGGGCTCATATGGATTTGAGTAAAAACTCATGGTTTCTTTGGTACTTCTAAAAGTAATATTCAGTATCTACTATTTAAAATTGAATATAAAACATACAAACTTGAAATGATGATTTTGTTATATTTTTTTCTTGTATACATATACATATATATATATATATATATATATATATATATATATATATATATATATATATATATATATATATATATATATATATATATATATATATATATATATATATATATTTGTTTTCAAAAGGTTTTTAGTTTCACGTTGGGTTCACCAAAATGTATCGCTCCAAATGTTTTGCACCCTTACCTTCAGGCTATAGGATCCGTGCCCGTAAGGGGGATGTGAAAAGTATGGGACAATACCTAGGAATGAGAGGCCTTGCAAAGGTCCCGCCTCTCGGGGGGGTGTATAAAGTTGATTTTTTGACGGATGGTGGGTTCACTAGGAAAATTTTGAATGGCAGTTTTCATGCCTAGGTTGAGAGGATGTTTGATGTGTTCATTTTTATGTTTGATCATTCAACTCCTAGGTTTGGCCAAATGAATCTAAACTGTTCTATATGAAATGCAAATTTAAATGAATACAGAAAACATAATTAAACAAAGAATACAAGAAATATACTAGATTAAAAAGCCATATCTGATCCGGATGTCTGATGGAGGTTCTGATTTTTGAAGCAGTCAAGATCGCCTAGAATTTGATAGGATCATCTCTAATCTAATAGGATCATCCTTGATCTACTGATCTGACAAGATCATCTCTAATCTGACAAGATCATCTCTAATCTGATGATATCGTCTCTAATTTGACAAGATCATCTCTAATCTGACGATATCGTCAAAGACCTGTAATTACAGAAATGGATGCCAAGAACAAAAAATACAATAGCAAAAGCAAGGGAAAATGATGGAAATGAAAGTATGAATGCTAGAATAACAATTACATATGATAAATTAAATGAAATGCATTATCTTAATGACTGAATTTAACCTTATCATGCATCTACACTATATGAGGTGAACTCCAGGATGCAAAATAGTAATAAGTCTAACTAATGCAAAGCAAAATAGTAGATAGTGGAGAAAGAATGCAAACTCAGGGCACTGATTGCCCCCAATGTTGGCTGCAGTCGAAATCGCCTACAAAATACAAAATCATCTTGAATTGCGGCATGATCGTCCAAGATAGTACAGGATTGTCTACGATGATTTGAGCTTGCTCTGGCTAAAAAAAAATGAGGTTCCTACAATAAAAATTAGAAAGGCACAAATGCAAATGATAATTCAGGGTATTCTAACGCACACAAAGATCAAATTATAGGGGAATTCAGCCAAGGGAAAGTCAAGGGTAGGGCCTAAGATTAAATAGGCATAGGAAGGAGGTTGGGCGGTTAGAGATTATCCCAATCTGGGAGATCTCCAACGGGGAAGGTCTCTAATGGTGCAGACACGCTTTTGCCCCGGTTAGAGACACCGTTGAAATAGAAGCTAATTATGAACAAATCAATTTGGGATGAAATCATCTGGACATTCTGCTCTAGATGAATTCATCCGATCTGAGGCGATATCGTCTGATCGGTGATGATATCGTCCAACGGTCACAACAAATCCTAAAAATGGCATGAAAAACAAGGGGAGCGGTTTAACAGGCGGTTAACGGGCGGTTCGGGGTTGAAATTCAAATTTTAACATTTTATCTTTTTACTAAGGTTTTAACCGTGCCAATTTTAGGGTGCTACACCATCCAACCCATTTCTTTCTGAAACTAAACTTTTCTAACACTACAAAAAGAAAGTCCTATTTAACCCTATCATAGGATTTACTCATATCAAGTTTTAAGATAATTGCTTTCTCTTTTCTTGAAGCTATTGAATGTATAACTTCATGAGCTACTATGATCCCATCCAAAATTTATCTCTCTTTCACAAACCCTCCTTGCTATTCTGAAATAATTTTATTTAACAATGATTTTGATCTATTTGTCATCACTTTGGAAATAATATTATGTCATATTACATAGGCTTAAGGGTCTAAAAAATCAAACAATTAAGCATCATTCTTTTTGGAATTAGGGTAAGATATGTTGCATTTATTTTATAAGGTATGTATTGTTTTACCCTAGATTGTTCCACTAGCACTAGTAAAGAATCCTTTACTATATATCAATTATATTGGTAAAAAGCTATAGAGAGCTCATCCAGACTTGGGTATTTATCTTTATTAAAAGAGAAAAGAGCTAAATGAACTTCTTCTAGAGTAATAGGCTCCATCAATTTTCTATTGTCTTCATTCATTATAACTGAAGGAACATCTTAAAGAAGTTTATCACTAAGAACTTTGGTCTCCCCTGAACCAAGAATAAACTAATAAATGATTTTGCCTCTTTTCTACTTTCACTTTGATCTTCAATCAAAACCTCTTCTATTTATTTAATTCTACTAATTTTGGAAGTTGATCTTTGTACTATAGCCATCCTATACAAAACTTTGTATTTTTATCCCCTTATTTTAACCAAGTTTGTCTTGATTCTAATCTCCAAAATTTCTCTTCCTTACTCAAATTATTATGATATTCACTACGCAACTCCCTTTCCTTCGAGCTTGGATTATTATGATCACCTTTTTAGAATTTTGAAAGTTTATCTTTTAGTTCTTCTTTATTCCAAAAAATATTGGAAGTTGATCCAAACCCCTTCTATTGATTTAATTCTACTAATTTTAGAAGTTGATATTTGTACTATAGCCATCCTATGAAAAACTTTGTATTTTTATCCCCTTCTTTTAACCAAGCTTGTCTTGATTGT
>JAQPPZ010004718.1:0-21569 GCA_028583015.1 Wollemia nobilis
CTATTTTCTATGTGTAGATCTAGGAATCAAGTTCATTGGTAGCTATTTAAGCTTGAGTGATCCTGCATAGGATATCATAAAGCCCACTCACATTTGTTCAGATTATACCCAACGTGAAGACACCACCATTATTTTTTTACTAGGGTTTCGAATAACCCTAGTGTATTGTAATCATTATATCAAGCATAAGATTTACAACCCCATATTTGGGGCACATTTTATTGTAACATTGAATATCCATGGGAAACATAATAAAAGTTTATTTCATTGTGCAATTTTATGTGTTACATTTCTTATTTAATTCTATAGTTCATATTTTGGTGTTGTTCAATTTGCATTCACAAATGATCGTGGTGGGACCCACAAAGGGTTATATATTTTAATTTATCTTTTCATTAAATTGTGGTTTTATGTTTTCATGTTGCAGGTTTTTAGAAAAATAGATCGTGTGAATTTCACATAATCAAGATTTCTAAAAAATTGTAGGAGTTAAACAGAAGGTGCGTGGATGCCCTGTAAAACTTGTGGGACATACAAAAATTCCCAGGTGCATTTCATAGGAACCCAGAGGTGTTTCGTAGAGAGGAGGAAAGATACATAGGATTATTTATAAGTCTACCTAAAAACCCTAACCCCTTAGTTTTTACGTATTTTTATGTTTTTATAGAAATTGTGTTAAAAAGAACATCATTAAAATTATATTAAAAAAGTATGATTAATCTGCTCCTTTAGGCTTTAGATTAGTTTTTGCATCCATCTTTCATTCACACATTTCACATTTCCAATTGAAATTTCATTGTTTTCTGGAGTGCTGCACTTAAAAAAACTTCATTATGTTTGCATATGAATGGTTAATTGCTTGCAATAGTGTGCATTTTTAGGGTTATGAATTTATCCTTTTGCTGTTCTAAGTAGGAACAACATTAGTATATTAAAAGTACCCACACATTTGATGATTCAAGGTGGAAGAGTAGATGAAGCCTCCTTTGTTTAGAGAGTGGTATTAAGTGGTGTACTCTACTTCTATTGGGGAAATAAATATTTTTGGTGTTTGCTTCTAACTTAGACTCATGAAATTAATTATTCTTGATATTTTGTGTACACCATACAAAAATAGAAATATTAAAAGGAACCACACACAACACACATCACTTTAAATAGTAATGTTTTGTATTTCATCATGAACCATTGCTTGAGATTTGGTGATGGTGGGTTTCATCTCCATCCACCAATCTCTGCCCTTAGACACTTTAGGACATCCCTAAGCAAACTTGTTGGACTTCATCACCAGTAAGAATCTCATTGCCCATCCAAGCCATAGTTTTTACCTATTTTAATTTAGATTAGTTCATCAAATTACACAAAACAAAAAAAAACACTAAAACGAGATTAAGAAAAAAACAAAGGTAAGACACATTTTGTTACATAAACATAGGATTAGATTGCTTGTTTGATTTTATGATTTTTTCATTCTGCATTTTATTTTATGGCACATTATATAATTGGTTCATTATTTTATGGTATTAACAAGAAATTAAGCTAAAAAAATGAATCAAATATCCACAAATCAAACCACTTTAGCAATGGAGTGTTCATCATCACCTTATACCACCACTTCCATGATCAATCCCCCTAGTGTGATATAGGTAAGTCATTCAAATTTTTCTATGGGTCCATCACACACTATGTCATCCACATAGTCATTTCACATGGCTATTCCATAAATTGAGTCATCCTCACCTACCTTTGGTCACCACATCACCCATATAGATATGTCCCAAGTAGAATCTCTTTAGATATATTCTAACTATATCTTAGAGTCAATCCCTAACTCACCTAGGTATGATTTTATTTTCTAGTAGGAAATTGTCTCCTTCCAACCTTTAAGCCTTACCCAGGTGTACAATAATCCTCTTTTTGAGGTATCTGTTGCACCTTCCTAATATTTGTCTATACCAAAATCATCATGTTCCCAAAGCACATCCATCCCATCCTCATACATCTTAGTATATTGTAATTCCTTGTATGAAACACATGTTAATACTACTTCATAAGTACCCGCATCCATGCCATCTAGTGTCCCCCATCAAGTTGCAATTCCTATTGTAACTTACCCCCACCTACCACATCAATATGATCCACATCCACTCCATTAACCATTGATATGGAAATACATGAAACTTGGGAACATCTCAATAATTTTCTTAAGAAGTGATAAAATGCTCAACAACAAGTTCAGGTGATCAACCCTAAGCTTCAACCTATTTCCACTCAGTCCATATTTGTTAGCCAAAGTCCATATTGGGTACCACAGTCTTCTATGGTTTCCATTCCAACATTGTCGCAAACCCATATCCATTCTATTCCTATCGGCCAACCTATCCAAAGCCCTTATACATCATCTCCATATATTCATTCACAATAATTCCTTCATCAACTCCATTATCATCAATACCAATCCACTTCACCAAGTCATAATCACCTCATTACATCTCAACATATTTCCACCTCACCATCATAAAATCATCAAGTGATTTCAGTATATCCACATTCTTAGGGAGGACCCTCGAATTCAGGCTATGCAACAACAAATTGATAGTTTGATGCAACATACTCCTGGTATGATAAACCATAAGCCTACCCTACATCAACTGATCAATCAACCAATTCATCCTTTGGTACCATCACCGCCATATCCGATAGATTTCACAATACCAAAGTTTGATAAATTTAAAGGGATAGAGAACCCTAAAGAACACGTGAGCTCATTTGTTCATTCTTACTTTAGAATTCAGAGCAATGATGCTCTAATGCTTAGAAAATTTCCTCAAACATTATGGGGTGATGTTGTAGAATGGTATAATCATTTGCCCAACCATATTATTTATACTTTTGAGCAATTGGTTGACAAATTTCTTGAAATATTATTCCTCAATATAAGAAAGAAAGACTCATTATCCGATATATATGATTTAATACAATATTATGATGAGTCTATCTATGATTTTGGTAATCATTGGAGGACTGTTATCACAAAATTGCCATTTTACCTACCAATGGAGGAGCTAACCTTATTGTTCACTAAGAGTTTCTTAAAATCCATCTCTTGGTTATTGCAACTACAACAACATAGATTATTTGATGAAGTGCTTTCCCAGGATAGCAAAATTGAGGAGATAAAAATCCAAGGAGTGATTAAGCCTAATAAGAAATAATGATAAAACAAAGGCTAATATAAAGGAAGTTATTTTGGCTCGACAAAATCAAATTAGGCCAATCCAGCTAATTCATCCAATCAAGTAAATCTAGTGGTTATGAGATAACTAGTAATGGTTCAAAAACAACCCATGAAACAATAACTATGACAAATTGAATATCATGTGGTTCTCTCAACTACTCAATCAAGACAAAACACAGTGCTAGTTATGGAAAACCAACCACATCGATAATCTATTTGACAACCCTATCAATATACCCCATTGGTTGAATCTTATACCTCCATTTTACGTAGGTTATATAACACAAATCAACTTTCCTTTCTTGAGGTTAAACCTAATGATCCCATTAAATGTAGTAAACACTACAAGGAGCATTTGTTTTATCCTTATCATAGATAGAATGGACATGATATCAATAACTACCATCAATCCAAAGATAGAATACAAGACCTTATTGAGTTAGGAGCTATCAAGATTGACAAATATTCTAGCTTAACAAAATCAAAATCTTGGAAACACCACTTCCTCATAATGAGGAAGCACAAACCAACAATAGGAGGGTCAAATACTAATATTCCTCCTAATCAGGCTAATCATATTCAATAGTACCAAGGTTTTGTGGATTCTATTCATGTAGTAACCCGAGGTCAACAACAACGCTCCAATCAACAAAATGTTCAACAATAGTCTATTCAATCACCCATATCTCCACAGGAAAGTGTGTATCAACCCACCACATCATCATCTCCCATCCAATTTTCCACCAATCCCTCCTAGCCAATCCATATTTCGGCCCATCCATCTCAATCCATTCATCCTTCCAATTGTCCATCTAGGCCAATCATTTCATTGAGTAGTCGATTAACCACAAGCTTAAAAATGGCTTCAACCAAACTATCTATATATGAGCTAATCCAACAATATCCTCCATATTTTGAAGCATTAATGGATATTATAATTTTCATTGAACTTCAATCTCAATATGCCAATGTATTTAACAATTTTGTGGGGAATATTCAAACATGTATGGAACCATACATTACTTTATATGATTTTGAGATCAAACCAATACCATCAAAGTCATTGGAACCTCCATTACATATCATGGCTCAAATTGATAGTAAGCCTTTCAAAAGATTTTTAATTGATACCATCTCCTCCATAAACATCATCACCACATCCGGCCTTCAACATCTCAAGCTTCCACTAGACCATATCACCAAATCCTCTTTTACCTTGAAAGCATTTAATGATGCTCTCTGCTCCATAGTTGGCACTTTTGTTTTGCCCATCAAAGTGGGGGTCAAAACATTGTATACTATGTTCCACATATTAGAAGGGTCCATGGTGTATAATGTACTCATTGGATGACCTTGGATTAGGGAAATGAGATGTGTTCCCTCTATATTACATCAATGCTTGAAATACGTACATGAGGGACAAGTACATTGCATACCAATAGATGTTAAACCATTTAAGTATTGTAATTTTATCTCAAATCCCTATGATTCCATGCTTCCTTCCACTCATATATTCCTCACATCATAAGCCACTTCATCAACCATCTCATCTACACAATCATCTAAAGCCCATATTCCTAAGAAACTTCCAATCACCAATTCTTATAAGCATCTACTTCCATACCCTCATTATCATAACCATTGACTACATGCACATGTGGTCAAACTCAATATACATTAGCCACATCATCAAAATCCTCCACCACTATTTCCACATCATTACCAATTCAAAAATCCACCCAGCCAAATCCATCTTCATCCACATAAGCCAATGTATCACAAGTTAAAATGATGTATTGTGAGATACCATCAGCCAACCATGAGTTAGTTCCATCTACATCAAATCCATCCACATCATCCCAAGTCAAGGTCCACCTCACTAATACTAGTATTGGTGAAAATGTGATCCAAGACATCACAATTACATCGCTCAACATTCAAACTACTAAGGACTACTATCACCCACGTGACCCACCCTTATCTGTAGGAGTAGTATATAATATGGGTTTAATGCCTAATAGCATTAATTTTATATATGAGAGACTTGATTCATCATCCAATCTAGTTACCCTAGATGAACCCAAATCACAAACACCGATTAATATACAACATATGTTGGATTTTCCATCCCAATATTTTTATATTTTTAATTGGTAAGGACATGGCCTAGGATGGGATGAACATGGAATGCATGACATTATTGATGTTTCATATAGAGAAACACATGACGGTTAAGGTTTAGGTTATCATCCACTTTCATCCACTTCTTCTCTTGAACAAGATTTTCAAAGCTTAAATTTGAATTCAAAAGACAATATCCATCACATCGATGACTTTGAATATGAGATCTACAAATAATTATATATTATGTCAATAGATTCTAACAAATCCAAAGAGGAATCAAACCCTATCATTCCACACACTGAACACGATGAGTACTATCTCAAAACATTCCTCATCCATCAGCCTGTATTTCACTTGCTTCTTCAATAATAGTGAGCTGACCCAATTGGTGATCCACCATATTCATAGCATTAATCCATCTCATCGACCATTTTTTTTGTAATATATGTACATAATGAAATTTTTTTTTAAAAATAAATCAAAAGCAAATTTCAAATTAAAAAAAAACAAAATAAAAACAAAAATATTTTGCATGTACATTGCATTTATTTGTGTTGCTTGTTGTTGTTTAGGTTTAAGAGTTCTAGTATTGGTTTTACCAAACAAGATCCATTCTATTCACCTTTTCCACCCATACATTATCCATTTAAATCAACATGAATCATGTTGACTTATTCACCCCACTCCGTAATCCATATGATTTGGCAAAGCCAATTCCTATTGACAAGAGTCTTATTTATATGGACTAGATTTCCTCACCACCATCATTTTTATAGCTCATCCTATCTAAGGAATTGTTAAGGGCTTTAGCCAACTACATTCCTCCATCACCTCCACCTTCACCTTCACCTTCACCTTTAGATCCTAAGTTTTTCTAGGAAAACATAGATGAGGATAATTCAGAAGAGTTTGATGACCTCATAGATGATATTCATCTAATCCCAATGCCCCATCAACTTGAGGAAGATTCTAACATGTCTATTGAAGATACTATTCATGTGAACCTTAGTTCAAACATAGAAAATCCCCAAATTATCAAACTTGGTAAAAGTCTATCCACTAATGAACAAGAGCAATTAATTACTCTCCTCAATAAGAAGAAGGGCTTTTTTGTGTGGTCTTATAAAGATATACCTCGTATTGACCCTAACTTGGTTGTCCACAATCTCACCTTACACCCCGATGCTATGCCAGTCAAGCAAAACCTTAGAAGGATGCATCCTCTCATTGCCCTCTTGGTCAAAGAATAGCTTCAACAACTATTAGATGTGGGTTTCATCATACCCATTGACTATCCTGAGTGACTCTCAAACATGGTACCCATTCGTAAGACTAAGGGGACGGTACGTGTTTGCAATTATTTTCTATATCTTAACAAAGTGTGTCCTAAGGATGATTTTTCTCTTCCAAACATTGACACTCTTATCGACACCTATGCTCACCATGAAAATATTTCTTTAATGAATGGTTTTTTAGGATACAACCAAATTTGAATAAATCTTGATGACCAACACAAAACAACATTCACTACACCTTGGGGGACTTTTTGCTTCAAGGTGATGCCCTTTGGCCTCAAAAATATAGGTGCCACTTATCAACGTGCCATGACATACGTCTTCTATGATTACATGCATAATATTATAAAATATTATGTGGATGATCTCTTGGGAAAATATAAAACTCGACAAGATCACATTGGTGTATTGGAAAAGTCTTTGATCGACTTCTAGAGCATAATGTAAGGTTGAACCCCAAGAAATGTGTCTTCAATGTTACATCTAGAAAACTACTAGGGTTTATTATCTCCAAAAGAGGCATTGAGGTGGACCCAAACAAATTCAAGGTCATCATGGAGATGCCTCCTCCAAAAAATTTGAAGGAATTACGTAGTTTACAAGGAAAGGTTCAATGAATCCATCATTTCATTATGTAACTTTCTGAAAAATGTAGGTCATTCAATCACTTGCTATAAAAGGGGGTGTCATTTTCATGAACATATGAATGTCAAAAGTCTTTTATGACTTTAGGAAATACCTGGCTTCTCCACTTGTATTAGATCCTCCTCATTTAGGGGTATCCTTTCATATATATGTTTTAGTAATGGAATTTGCATTAGGGACAATGCTTGCACAAAAGAATGAAAATAATTAAGAGCAAGTCATATATTACATTAGTCGAACATTGGTAAGATATGAAATCAGATATTCTTATGTGGAAAAATTGTGCTTAGGAGTGGTCTTTGACACTAATAAACTCATATATTATATGCTTATTCACACCACATATGTCATAGCTAGAGAAAATCCTTTGTGTTATATTATGTCTTGCACTTACAATAACACTCGCACCGCTAAATGGATAATACTTCTCATTGAATTCGATCTTGATTTTATTAGCCAAAAATCCATTAAATATTAGGTTATATCCAATCAACTTGTGGAATCTCCACTACCTAGTGATCATCCTTTCATTATTGAGATCCCAGATGATTTAGTATTCACTATCACTAAACAAGAAGAAGATATCATTCCTAAGGAAGACGTCGATATCACACTATTATTTGATGGATCTAAGTACAAAAAAAGGTCAAGGTGTTGGATTCATATTTCATACACCCCAGGGGGTGCCCATACCCTTATCATTCAAACTAGACTTGCAATTCACAAACAACAATGCATAGTATGAAGCCTTAATATTAGGTCTTAAAGAAGCTATAGCTATGGGCATTAAGCATACTAGGGTGGTGATTTGCAACTTGTTGTCAAATAGGTAACTGAAGAATACTAATGCAAAGAGCCTACCATTAATATTTACCATGAAGTAGCAATAAAATTTCTCTCTAAGTTTTATTGGTATGATATTTATATTTTACCACATTTGAATAATAGATTTGTAGATGCGATGGCCTCTCTTGGATCATTGATTTTGAAGGATACTTTAGGAGAGGTACAATCCCTCATAATTACAATACTCTCTAAATATACAATTGTTCGTGTTGAATCTAAGGATAAAAATAATATTTTCTTTATCCATTTGGATCCATGTGAGACTTGATCAAACCAAATTATAGCCTTTCTCAAGTTTGGAACACTCCCATCAGATATGTTAGAGACTTCTAAATGCACTTTCAAGAAAAATATAACTTGTTTTACTCTCTTATAGGATGTGTTGTGTAGATGTGGTTATGATGGAATCCTCCTTCATTGTCTCAAGTTTGTTGAGGAACAAAGATCCATAGATGAAGCTCATGATGGTACTTGTTGTGGTTATTTTAGTGGAATGGCCACTACAAAACATATTCTACACATGGGTTATTATTGGCCCACAATGGAATAAGATTGTTGCACATACGTCAAACATTGTAAGCAATGTCAAGAAAAATGCTAATTTAACTCTTGTAACATCACAAGCATTACAACCTATTCAAAGCCTTTGGCCCTTTCCACAATGGGGTATAGATTTAATTGGTAAAATATCATCTTCTTCCTCGAGACAACATACATTCATCATTACAACCACAAAATACTTGACAAAGTGGGTTGAGGCAATTCCTCTAACCAATATGATATGAATTAGAATTGTGGAGTTTATACTTCATCATATTATTTTTCATTTTGGTATCCCCTCAAAAATAATCTCTAATAATGGCAATTACTTCAAGAACAAGTATGTTCTAGCACTTTGCAAGAAATATAACATTCAACATAGTTTCTAAACTCCTTATTACCAACAAGTAAATGGATAAGCTAAGGCTACCAACAAGACCTTAATTACTATTCTCAAGAAACTTGTTAAAGAAAATCATAGAGATTGGCATACACAAATTCTCTTGGCACTATGGGATTATCGATCAAGCTTTCACATGCCTACTGGGGTAACACCATTTTCATTGGTCTATGGAGCTAAACCAATAATGCCTCTTGAGCTTGATATCCCATCATTGCAAATTTCATTACAATATTTCATAGATGATGATATTGCTAGACAAGCATGTCTTGACCAGCTCACACTTCTTGATGAAAGGTGAGTCAATGCTTTAGAGAATTTATGAGTATATCAAGACCACCTAAAATGTGCTTATGATGCCAAAGTTCATCTATGTGAATTTCAAGTAGGAGATCTTGTACTTAAAGAGAATAAATGAAATACTAATGCTTTGTTGCATCTTCGTGATAAATTCACGGTTAATTGGTTAGGTCCATACATTGTTACTCAAAAAGTGGGTAAAGGAAATTATAGACTTATTAGTCTAGAGGGAGTTGAAAAACATGAACCACTTAATATTATACATTTGAGAGAATTCTATGCATAATATGATTTATATATGTATATATACATGGCTATTACACAAAAATAAAATTACATTTTTTTTTGGTAAGTTAATTATATTAATTCAAAAAGTGCTTTTGAAAGGTGCCATGTCACCTTTTACAAAAATGAACTCAGAGGAACAAGAGGAGGAAAAGATAAACACGGAGAACAGAGCGAATATCATCAAAACTAAAAGGCCTGAAGTCATTACACTCAAAAAGCAACCTAAAGGATTACCAATGATCATTTAGAACAAAGGAACATAAAGTAACAACACCAGAAGGAAGAAAGGAGGAGACAAGTAGGGACATACCCAACAGCATGCCATGAAACTAGAGGAAATGGAGAACAACCCAAAATAGTGATTGGGACCAGCAAAAAGTGCCATCAAGGAAGAGCATCGAGCTGTAGAAAAGTGTGGACATTAATATTCAAAACATTGTCCTTCGATGTATCCTTCGAGGTCTCTTTCACATTTGGAATCTCCTTCAAACCATAAAGGCATGTATCTTTTGCAATTTCTACAACCTCGTCTTTAGTAGCCCCTCCTTTAACATCAAAGGGGGGTTTAGCAGCAGAACCATTGAAATTGTCACAAAAGAAGAATAGGCTAAGGTTGTGTCTCCATTATTTGAGGCTCTCAATGGCTTTACCGATGGCAATGTGGACAAACTCCAAGTGAGTGATGGATGCATTGGTGGCATGGATGACCAGCTTATGGAGAAATTTATCAACCAAATCAGGCGAAGAGGATTGGGCTTTGGGAGGCTTGCCAACGATGGAAGGTGGGGTTTCTAAAACTTCCCTTAGCTTCAGACGTTGGGAGCTTCTAATAGGGGTTGACTCCACCTTAATTTTCTTCCTAGCCATAGGATGGGGTTTTTAAGTTTTGATCTTCCTCTTAAGATTGGAATGTTTAGGACTTGGGGTAGAAGATGAATTCGCTTCATTTGATTCAGGAGTGGGAATGTTACCATTGGGGAAGTTAAGGAGGAGATAGCGATAGAGGACTTTGAAAAGTCCTTGGTGACTTGGAAGGGCATCCTCCTTTTTGTGAGAGGTTACAATGGCATAATCGATGGACCAAAAAATTGTAGTGGGGATATTCATGGCTTTGGCATCACGAAAGTGATTCACATAGGCGAGATGAAAAAAATATAAATGCGAGTCTAGATTATCACAGGATAGGTATTACATTATGGGAACTAAAATTTTTTGTAGAGGAGGGGAAATGTGTTCACGATACAACCCATTTCTATAGTTCTTGTGGACATCAATTTTTTTTTCGAAGAAGGTTAGTTCAGCTTCCCAATTATGTTTTTTATGCCGGATCACCTTTTCGTTCAAGGGCTGCCCAGTCAAGCTCACCAATAGCTCAAAGGAGATATGGTACTGGACCCCATGGATTGTGACATAACCTCTATCCCAAGTGTCAGCAAAAGCCTTTGAAATGGTGTCATCGACCCCTAAGAAGAGCTTGAAATAAAATTACATTTCACACATTTAGATTGCATACACTCCATTTGCACATATTTTATTTCACAACATTACATTTTACACCTTGCATTACACACATTCACATTGTATACATTGCATTTTACACATTGAATTATGCACACTCCATTTCACAAATTGCATTTCATACATTCACAACCACATTTCACATTTCATATTAGGGATCATTTATTCAATTGATATTTAAATTGGTCAAATAATGTCATGTTGCTTTAATCAAGGGCACCTTTAAATTCATTTCATTACACCATTTCGTAAAGATAAATTATCATTTGCAAAGCCATATTTCCATAATACCTAGGTGTTTTTAGTCACTCAACCACTCCTAGTGTTTTAAGAAACCTCCAAATACATGTCAAGTTTTCTTTAGGACCAAGACATAATTTTCACTAAAAAAATCTTGAGTTCTAGGAATTGACTCCAAAATACTCTTGAACCAAACACAATCACACATCTTAAAAACATCTTGTCTCAAAGAGAGATAACACCATACTTGGGTTATACCTCAAAGTGGAAAGAGGTATTCCTTGCTTGTACCATCATGCAACATAGTACACAAATATAATGGTTTTCACCACTATCACAATTGCTTCTATAAACAAAAGATAAAGTGCTAAGGATAGTGTACAATTCTCATCATACTTAGGTTGAGAATATGATTCCCCAAAGATTTAAATATTTCATCACACACCATAGATCCTCATGCTATAAGGATAGTACTACATTTCTAGTAAGATGATTAGGTAGTCATCTCCAAAGCCTAAATATCAAATTCTTGGACTATGGAGCTAGTCTCCATCGGAGCTATAGACACTTGAATGGCAGTGGAGTACGCTCATGCATGGTGATACATCTCTTGATACGTCTCTTTTAAAGAGAACTCTAATTGCATATAAGGACAAGCTAGCTTCTTGGTTTCATCCATAATAAATTTCACCCAATTTACTCAATATGATTTAATGAACTCATTTTCACACACATTAGTTCATGATTGCCTCAAGTAATTACTGGTGAGTAGAAATTATGTTCAAAAAACAATCATTTCTCTTCCATAAATTATCAATCTGGTAAGTTCATAAACTTATGAGTGTACGCACAATATATGCCTCAAGTGTGGGGAAATGAATCCTTCTATACCTATTTAATTTGGTGGGGAATGTTTGTGCATTTATATTTCAACCAAACCAAATAAAACAAAGTATAAAAAATTGAAATGCTCGAAATAAAAATAATGAAAAATCAAAGTACAAGAAATTAAATGTCATGGAAAATGAAACACAACTAAATTAAAATAAAACATGAAATAAAGCTGTAAATCTAATCTACTAAAAACAAATAACAGAAATAAAATAGGGGAGGAGTACTACAAGGAGTGGTCCCAAGATCCCGTAGATAGTCTGCCCGATTAATCACCTAATAATTTATTTAGGAAAATAGGAGTATTTGCACTCTTAAAAAATTATACAGAAAATGAAATAAAATAACTTCTATGTATTTGATCCTTTTTCATTCATTTGGTCTACGTTATTATATAAGACACAATAAAATCTCATTACAATAACATATTGATATATTTTTAATCACATGACGTGATTAGTTACAATTGGTTTATACACAAATTTTATTCTCCTATTAACATCATGACCATTCACCAAAAGGATAAATATAATAATCCTTAGGTGTAATAAACTAATCCTAAAATAATGCATCCTAAAAATAATTTTGTTAAAAGCCGAATAGTCTAAACTAAGACAATTCAGTTACAGTAATAGATGCAATCACAATAGTCGAACAACACTTTTTTATCTTTTTCTAAATATAGTAGATTTTTTGGTCCAGCTCATTATCTTCCGTGTTCTGCTTCAACTAGTAGTTATGTGATTTTATCCTACACAAATGAGACAACTCACGTGTTTTGGTAGCTATCCAAAATTGGTGCATATGACATGGAGTCAATAGTCATTTGTGGTCAACATGGTCCCCATTGGTAGTAAGGTCAAAGCATATTAGATCAAGGTGCCTTTTGTAATATCAAGGCACCTTTAGGAGCAAGGTGCCTCTCTAGATGCATGATTAAAATATTTCTACTTTGTCTCACGTGCAACTACCTCATTAGCCCATTGGTCAACCGGTCAATGTTGACTTGGTGCATCTTCCCAACAAATGTGCATCAAGGCACCTACTTCCTCATCAAGGTACCATCAATGTGCCTTCCTTTTGACTTGGTCAGATCAAGGTGTCTCCAATGTATGGCATCAAGGTACCTTCTTGCACATCAAGGCACCTCCAAATGTATGGGATCAAGGCACCTTCTTGCACATCAAGGTGCCTCTAAATGTATGGGATAAAGGCACCTTATTGTACATAAATGTGTCTCCAAATGTATGGGATCAAGGTGACTTCTTGAACATCAAGGTGTCTCTCATAACAATGCCAGGTCAAAGTGGGATGTAGACTGAAAAATACCATATTAGTAGAAAAACCTGCATTTATACACATTTTCCACTAAAAACACAAGTCAAGCATAATACTACATTTTCTATCACTTATATGCATAAGTTATATAAAAATACATCTCAAATGCTAATTAAACCAATAATGATGCCCTTTAAAAATGTATATAAAATGATAATTTCTAGTGCTCATCATCCCCCCATGCCTAAATATTGTCACGTCCTTGTGACAATAGCCCCCCAGGATAATTTTTTTTCATAGGAGTAAGGCGCATTCATATGGGAGTAAGGCACATTCATATGGGAGTAAGACACATTTATATGGGATTTGGGTTTTGGAAGTAAGGCATTCCCTGTCATTTTTATTTTTAAATGGTCCTAGGTTAATGTATTTTTCATATCTGAGGCATATCATGTGGCTGAAATTTAATGGGAGATTTCGATAAAAAAGAATTTATGGGGGCATCTACTAGTATTAACATATACATGATTTTTAAAATAACTATACAAATAATTAATGAAAAACTTAATTAATACCTAGGTGAATTTCGCAAAACCTAATGTGTATGATGTTGATGGTGTGAAATGTCTTCATGTTGCCTATAATAATGGTGTACCAAAAAATGAGATTGTTGGTGTATCTTGGAGTAATTGTTTTTTCATATTTTCTACCATGGAAGGGAGCATGACCAGAATAGATCTTGGCTCATCATTTTTTTTTCATCATCTACATCAGATAACATAAAGTCAACTATAACAATTTGAGTTGGTGACTTTAAAATTAGGTGGTCAAGATGGAGGACTATCAATGATCCATCCTAGGATTTTTGCTAAATGTGTTGTGTATTGAAACATCTTCTCCACCAATTTTTTTTTGAGAAATAATAAAAAATTTCACTATGAAAACAAAATTCTCCATAATTTCAGGTCCCCACCATCTCTTTGCAAAGGTGACATTCTCCTCCACCATAGTGAAACTTTGTCTCTTCTTTGTAATTTATTTTTCCACATATTCTAATAGAAATGAAATGCTACAAACAAAACAAAGATTGTAATATTGACACTGTGCATTAAAAGTGGAGGTTGTGTAGGCCATAATTGATATCTTTGAAGGGTCCATCCAGGTAACTATGTAGCCTGGTGTGCAAAAATTTTGCATCCCATATACCATTATTAGAGGATTTATGATAGCCAACAACTCCAAAATTTGAAACACCAAGCTCATCATCAATAGCACATATAAAAATATTTTTATCTTGCTTTTATGTATCTCAAGAGCATTGAACTCTCTGAATATATTGCAGGGATTAACCTTTGTGCATCATTATTTTCTCACTGTGTGCTCCTGAGCATGTCACATTTTTCAATAGATTAGACTTTATACATCCCTAATACACATGGGTCTGAATCAAAATGATCCCCCACTCTAAATTATTTCCTTTTTAGATAGAATTAAAGTAGTAAGAACCAATTGCATTTTACTATTGTAGACCATACATGTTGTGCCAAAAAAATCCATCTGTGTGTTTCTTCATCAACATTATTCTTGGTCAAATTCAATGGGAATTCCTCTATAGATCAACAATAAAGCTGGATCCCATCTACACTATGATCCTCTGGTCTATTTCTTGGAGTGAGGGTGAAAAAGCAACAAATCTATCCATCATAATCCGTAGCATGTGTCGAGTGCTTAGGTGTGATGTTTTCATGAGACACATTGTTGAGACTTATGTGCTACTATTTATGGCCACTACGAGCTTCATTCATATGATTTATCATGCTCAGACACCATGTGGTCTTCTTGAAGATATTTGATATCTAATTACTTCTAGGCTCCTCCCTTGATTTATTTAGCTATCAGTTGGATATTTCTCATTCCCATTTTGGACCAAGATGGTCCTATGGAAAGAGGATACTCTCTTCCAACAAGTAGCAAAAAATAATGCTTTGTTTACGATTTACACTTTAACTTGGATCCTTTTTAGTAGAATATTATATTTTTGCTTGCAGGAGATTTAGGTTCACCCATATTATCCCCCACTTAAATTGGTGATGCATTCATCACCAGTAACTTATCTCTCTATGCAACAGGTTTACAACCCTCTGAACATCAGTTCCCACACTGAACAACATGCACCCCCATCCTAGGGAGAATAATTTTAAGCACTACTAGGTATAAAGTGGGTCTACTGATTTCTTCTCAAGGAAGTCCTATAGCTTCTTTTTAGCACTATTTTCTTTCCCAACACCAAATTCTCCACAAGGATTTTTTTTAAATATATATGGGCACCACTCTTTTTGGCAGGAGAGTGACACCGCTTATTGGTACCTTCCTCCATGTGGAAAAAGGCACTTATACAATGAAATGATTGTAGGCACTATTTTCTTGGTTGGAAGTAAGTGCCTTTTTACACTTTGTTGCACTCCTAATTGTAGGGCACGAGATGTCACATTTGTTAGGCCTAGTTTAAGTTGGATTTACCTAAAGATCATGCTCATGGTTGTATCCTATGAAACTAAACAAACAAAAGTAGAGAAAACAAGAATCATGACATTCGTTCCTAATAGGCCTGGTTTCCCCATATGCCTATACTTGCATGTGTTTCATGATTTCCTACAAAGAAAAAACACACGAAAGCAAGAAAAATAGGAATCATGACATCAATGCCCAATAGGCCTAGTTTATCTAGATGCCTATACTTGCATGCGGTTCATGATTTTCTACAAAGAAAAATAAAAGTCAATTTTATGCTAAGCAGGACATATTCCATGCGTTTTTTTTTAAATAACTCCAAAACATTGAGATGATTCACATAATTCATTTTTTTTCATCTACTCCTCTATACCATCAAACTACATAGGTGCTAGAAATGGATCAAGGCACCTCTAAAATGTATGACATCTAGGTTCCTTCTTGTAGATCAAGGTGCCATTGATGTATGGCATCAAGGCACCCTTGACCAAGGTGCCTACTTGTGGATCAAGGTATCCTTGACCAAGGAACCTACTTGTAGATCAAGGTATCCTTGACCAAGGCACCTACTTGTGGATCAAGGTACCCTTGACCAAGGTACCTACTTGTGGATCAAGGCACACTTGATAAAGGTTCCTACTTGTGGATCAAGGCACCCTTGATCAAGGCATCAAGGTGCCTCATCATTTTTTCTTTTATGATCAAGGTTCCTCTACTGTAAGGTATCAAGGTGACTTATCACTTTGTTTTTCATATCATCCTTTTTTATTTATTTAATGAATGTGTGAACATTTGTAAAAACTATTGGTATGGTATGGGGTCTCCCCAATGTCAATGTCTGATCCAATATCACAAATTAGAGATAATTGAAGAGTGCTTCCTCAAAGTTTATATTTTCTTCACTCTCTAAGCACATGTGTGATACTGATGGATCCTCTTCCAAGTTGTTAGACTCTTCATGGCGAGACCAAATCTAATACCAATTGTAGAACATGTGCTTATACTAAGAGGGGGGGTGAACAATATAATATAAAACTTTTCTCCAAATAGTAGCATTAGCATTAATAAAGCATTAAATGTCACACAAAGCATCACACACATGAGAGACATCATTTTTAATGTGGTTCACCCAATGTGGGCTACCTCCATAGAAAATATTTCTTCTAAATATTTCTCAAATAATCTCTTGGGAATCCTTCCCAATTACAATATTTATGGACCTCTATCCAAAGGATATGTGGAATCCTAAATCTCAAGTTCATGGATCTCTTCCACAGGATAACTCTTTTCCATTCTGCTCTAGCTAGTGATCTTCTAGAAGACTCTGTCTCTCTACTCCACTGACTGGTGGATATTTCTCCACTTGAAGAATCCTCACTTAGATTCATCTTCAATGTCTTGGCTATTGGACCTCTATCCACTGAGACTTTGTCCTCTATACTCTGTCACCTCCAAAGCACTATCAATAGGTTCATTCAGAACCTCCTCAAATATTCTCAAAAGGCTCACTCATAACCTTCTTAAATATGCTCAATAGGCTCACTCATAACTAGCTCAAATTTGCTCAATAGGCTCACTCAGAACCTGCTCAAGTTTTCTCAATAGGCTCACTTAGAACCTACTAAAATCTACTCAATAGGCTCACTCAGAACCTGCTCAAATATGCTCAATAGGCTCACTCCAAAACTTCTCAAATATGCTCAACAAGCTCTCACAGAACTTGTCCCAATCCACTCAATAAATCCTCTCTAGGACTTGCTTAAATATACATAGCAAGCTTTCATAGAATCTTACACAAAATCAGTCCATAAGCCTTATCAAAGACTTGCCTCAAATCAGCTCAACAAAATCTCAACTCAATCTCATATAAGCATGAAGAGAATTGTTAGAGACTCAATATGTTCTATACTCAAATCCCAATCTCAATTAAAAGCAATCTCAACTCAGCTCAATCTTATAGAAGCACAAAAAGAATTGTTATAGATTCAATATGTTCTACACTCAAATCCCAATCTCAACTCAAAGCAATATCAACTCAGCTCAATATTAACTCAATATCATAGAAGCATAAAGAGAATTATTAGAGACTCACTATGTTCTATTCTCAAGGCTCAATCTCAACTCAATTAGAATATAGAATAGTTTGTTTTATGGAACTTGAACAACCACTTCATGCAACCACTTGACTAAGCTCAATCAACTCTACTCAACCAATCACTTCAATAAACAAATCTTTCTCACAAACCCTAGTCCAAGCATGAATCAACTAACTCAAAATATTTCCAAAAATGCTCAACAAGAAATCTTACATAACAATTATACTCATGTTATTTTCTAACTCAAGTTCAAGTTCTTTGCATCACCCATTGGCTTCAACAACAATGCTAATAAGACAAGATTTTAATCACAACTCTTAATTCAGAAAACCTTGAAGCATTAGCTCAAAGTACTTCACTCAACCAATGGTATAAACAATAATGCTTATCAAAAAATATTTAATCACAACTCACAATCAATGAAGCATTAACTCAACCACTTTCAAAAAGGAAACCCTAATCAAATCCTTTTCACTCCAAACTTAATTTTCAAAAATCAACCACCCAAATAAAATCAATGGAGAGTATTACTCATACCTTTTTGATGCCTTATGAGTTGTCCACTAAATCTGTCACACTCAACACACTTTCTTTTTCAACTCTTAACAAGGGTTAGAGATATTGAGTAATAACACAACAATGATATCCAAATAACACCTTACTACTCCTACTTTATTTTTAAAAGAAAATCCTTACTCAAAATAACTTTCACTAAAAAGAACTTTATCAAAAACCCTTATTACTCCTAACAATTTCAAAATTCACAATTAAAAATAATTCACAACTCAAAAAGGCACCATGACCTTATTCCCTAAGGTTACTCAACAAATAAACTAACAAAGCACCTTTACCCATTATCACTCCACCTTAGGCAATCCAAACAAAATATTAATAAAAACCTTAATACCTACCTTGAGGGGAATTGAACCCTAGTCTTGCCCCAACATGAATGCCCTAGCCACGACCAAGCTACCGCATGAGTTGTGGGCTCATTGGTGAAAAATAAGCACCACCCGCTTCTTATCCTTCACCCTCTTTCACCAAGTGAAAAGTATGCACCTTGGACGCCTTAGCAGAACAAAGCCAAAAATGATGCTTGTGAGAATCGAACATACAACCTCCTTGTCACCAACACCTTTGCACAATACAAGTTGCCACTAGGCCACGCTACCAAATACATTTTGGGAAGTGGTTATTGTCTCCGTTTAATGTTCATTGCATCACTTAAACGAAAAACATGAGCTACTTTTCTTCACAAATACCAAGCACAAATATCAATGAGCAAGGATGAATGAATTAAAAAATTCAATGGCATATTTATATGCTCTCTATTTTCTTTGGAAACGTTAGCCTTTTGAAACTTCCTTCATGACATCGGAGGATAAACTTTTAATTTTAATTTTAAAATTTAAATTTAAATTTTAAATAAATTAAAATTTAAACTAAATCTTTAAAATTAAATATCTCCATCACAAGGGCACATTTTTCCATGAAACAAAAAGCCAACTTGGGTTTGAATAAAAACCCATTTCAAATTTTCCATCCATTGTTTTAAATAAAACCTTTAAAAATAAATTTCTCCATCACTGAGACACATTTTTCAATCAAACGAAAAGCCAACTTAGGTTTTAAGAAAAACCAATTTCAAATCTATCATCCATGGTTTTAAATAAAATCTTTTTGCAAATCTTCCTTTGAAGCTCCTTTTGGAACCAAATTCCATGCATCCCTTCTTGAACCTTTGATAAAAAACCTTTGCTTCTCATGAAGCTCTTTGTGAAACACAAACATAGTGCTTACTTACATAGATCCTTTTGACATCAATGACAACTCTTAGCTTAGGGACTCAAAATGTCCAACAGACTGGATCTTGTCTTGAACTCCTTTAGCTCCATGTCTTAGTTATGTTTGTCTCTACGAACGCTTCTTCCCACCAATGACTGACCTATTATTTTTACAAGAATTTGGACATCGACATGAAATTCCACTCCATGGATGATAACAACACCCACTCATTTTGTCCCTAGTGAGTATGAGTACTTTATAGGAGCCTTGACCAAATTAAAAAAATAAAATCAATTTAAGAAAGTAGATAATAAAACAAAAGGGGTTGAATGACATATTTTTTTTAGGGTTGTTTAATTAGTGGATTGAAATATGATATCAAGGCTAAGGTAAAAATGTTCAAATCATTTTCTATGATGCAATCCATAAGACTGGCGAGATTAGCAAAAGAAATGTTTTTAGCTTAAATAAAACCTTTGAAATTCCACAAGCTAAACTCATATTTCCTTCCAAATTCACATCAAATGTTGGTAATAAGTCTATCCCAATAAAGTGTTTGACTATGAAGGAAATGGATGCTCATCGAGCACAAGGTTTATGTTATAATTATGATGAGAAGTATTTGCCAAGGCATAAATCTGAAGAACACAAGCTTATACTAAGAGAGGGGGTGAACAATATAGCGCCCAATTTTTACTTTCTTTCCAAACCAATATCAATTAATGTCCTTAATTGCAATAACCAAACATAGCAATGTGCATTAATAATTTAGATAGCAATAGTAAGCAAGAGCACAAGTCACCATACACAATTGAGACACAAGATTTAACATGGTTCCCCCAATGTGGGGTACTCCACAAGATAATATCCTTATAATATTTCACACAAAAATAAGGATCATTATCCAATACAATTATTTCTTTGATCTTCTCAAAGCTAGGCAATAACAAGCTCACACAGAACTTGTCCAAATCTACATAACAAGCTCACACAGAACTTGTCCAAAACTCCAACAAACTCACACAAAACTTGTCCAAATATGCTCAACAAGCTCACATAGAACTTGTCCAAATATACTCAACAAGCTCACTAAGAACTTGTCCAAATATCCTCTAGCAAGCTCACCAAGAACTCACTCAAATATTCTCCAACAAGCTCACTAAGAACTTGTCCAAAACTATTCTAGCAAGCTCACCAAGAACTTGCTCAACTCTACTCAATAGGCTCACTCAGAACCTCATCAAAATATGTCCCAAATATGTCCACAAATCTGTCTAAAATTATCCATAAATTTATCCCAAAAATTATCTACAAAGCCTTCTCAAAGGCTCAATCAATCATACACAAACTGCCACAAATATGTCTAGAAATCTATACTAAGGGCCTTCTCAAAGGCTCAATCAATCATGCTCAAGTAGTACTCAAATCTCATCCACAAATCTATGAAGGCAAGGCTCAAAGTTGAACTCAACAATGAATGGCAATGCACTCTACAATGGATGACAACAATGATCCATAATGATCTCAACTCAACTCAAATCAGAATTATAAAATTGTTTGTTTCATGGGACTTG
>JAQPPZ010004719.1:0-21855 GCA_028583015.1 Wollemia nobilis
TATTACCTCTTGGGGAACCTTTAAAGAACACAAGCTTATACTGAGAGGGGGGGTGAACAGTATAAGACCACTTTTTACTTTTCTTATCCCAATAAAAATTATACAATATATCAATGGCAATATCAATAGCAGAAACCAAAGCAATGTACAAATCATCACACACACATGAGACACCAATTTACGTGATTCACTCAATGTGAGCTACATCCACGGATAAAATATTTCACTAAATTTTATCAATCCAAATTCTGGGAATACCTTTCCCGATTACAATGTTTATGGGCACCAACCCAAAGGAGACACCAATCCCCTAATCTTGAGTTTGTGGGCACCAACCCACAGGAGACACCAATCCCCTAGCTCTGCTCTGGTTGATAATCCTTTAGAAGACCTTTGCCTTCGCTGCCCTTAGCAAATGGAACTCTATCCACAGAAGACACCTATCCTCCCTGCTCTGGCTAGAGACCTTTGTCCTCAACTCTATCACCTCCAAAGATGGTCCTTCAATTTGCACTAAACACAGTCCTTCGATCTAGCACAAATGTTCTCGTTCGTCTTTGCCTATCTGCTCTCTATGCCCTTTGCTCTCTCTGTGCAAACACACCCGCACTTGGTCGAACTTCAACCCTTGCACTGTCTGTGCACACTCTTCATCCTTTGTGATCTTTCACACTCAGAATAATTTGACGAAATGCACTTTGCACACTATGATCAAATTTTGCACTCTACTCTCGACGATCGAACTTCTTGCTCTGTGCACTATCTACGAACGTCACACTTCAACCACGCATATAATTCACCTTCAACTCTTCAAAAAACCCTCCTTTTATAACAAAATTTTCATGAAGAAAACTTTAATCTTAGTCGACTGTTATGACTAATGCAAACCATAATCTACGTCGGCTGCAAGCCCTAATTTTCATCGACTAAAATTTGACTTTGTCGGCTTCATTGCATCTGGAACACTTCTGTAGCTTCTACCACAAAACTACAACATGTCACGATATCGTGACACCTTTGCAACCGTATACTTTCTTTTGGCTTTTGTCATGATATCGCGACACTTCAGCCTTTGTCGACTTCAACTAAGCTCTTGTCATGATATCGTGACACTTCTGACTTAGTCAACATCAACTTTGCTTTTGTCACGACATCGCGACACTTCTCCCTTCATCGACCTCATTTATGCTTTTGTCATGAAATCACGACACTTTTGTCTTCATATCCTTCCTCTCTGCTTTTGTCGTGAAATTGCGACACTTCTCTTATAGAAGGCCTGCATTCTATTTCTGTCACGAAATCGTGACACTTTCTCCAATTGAACGCTGCCATCTCAATCTCTCGTGAAATCATGACACTTTCTCTTCCTTGCACTCTTCTCGGCTTGCACTAGTGAAAACATGACATGTCACAAAATTGCAACACTTTCACTGCCTTGTGCTTTTCTCTGCCTTACGCCCGCGAAAACGAAACATGTCGCAAAATCGCAACGCTTTCGCCTTTGAGCTCTTCCTTCTTGAATTTGTCACGAAATCATGATGCTTCTTCTTCCATGCTCTTTCAATTTGCTTCTATCTCGAAATCATGACTCCTCTCCTGTTGAAGACCTGCTTCCTGTTTCTATCGCAAAATCGTGACACTTTATCCAACCGTATGCTGCCATCTCAATCTATCGTGAAATCACGACGCTATCAACTTTCCATATGCTTTCTTTGCAACCTATCGTGAAATCGTGACGCTTCTCATTTCAGACTCTTCCCTTTGTTGCATGTCACAAAATCATGATAGTTCTTACTTGGAACATTTTCATCTGCAGCATGTCACGAAATCGTGACACTTTATCTTGCTTCCACTTTGTCTTCTAACTTGTGAAATCATGAAACTTTTTCTCCTTAGCGCTTTTCTTTTCTTCGGGTCACGAAAACCCGACATGTCGCGATATCATGACACTTTTTCTCCTGGACTCTCTCTCCTGCATTATGTTGTGAAATCATGACACTTTTTCTTTCGGACTCTCTCTCCTGCAACATGTCGCGAAATCGTGACACTTTTTCTTTCGGACTCTCTCTCCTGCAACATGTCGCGAAATCGTGACATTTTTTCTTCCGTTCAACCTTCCTTGCAATATGTCACGAAATCACGACATTTCTAACTCCAAACATTCTCTCTCCTCTTTGAGTCACGAAACTACGACATGTCACGATATCACGACACTTTTCTAACTTGCTTTCTTTCGAACTTGTCAAGCCGTAACCTTCATCAAAACAAATTATTTTACATCAAATCAAATTCCTTCAAGAGCTTCTTGACATCAATGACAACTTATTCACTTGAGCAAATGCAATGTACCCAAGGTACCCAAAATTGCCAACAATCTCCCCCTTTGTCATTGATGGCAAACCTTTACTGAAAACACGTCTCACAAGCCAAAACTGAAACCAACTGTGCTAAAAACTGAGAAACTATGCCCACAATTGAGAATCTTCCTTTGAAGTTTTGCTCCCCCTGACTTGATGCTCTCCTCTTCACTTTGAAGCTCTCCCCCTTACTCATATCTCTCCCCCTTTGTCATCAATGGTAAAGGGTCACCTTTGGGGCTCGAGACTAAGAATGAGCCTCTTAGCTTAGTCCCTCCCCCACCTCCTGATGAGGTGATTAATTTTGGGGTGGTATTAAAACTCCCATTAGGCACTGATCATCATCATCGTCTATAATTTCCTTGCTGGGCCTTCTCTTGAACTCTTTCTCCATATTCTTGTTCCTGTTATCATTCCTGTTCTTATCCATGCCTTGATCCTTGGGCCTGTTCATACCACTGTTCCTGTTCCTGTACCTTGGAAGTTTAGCTCTACACTTTCTAGTTGTGTGACCTTCATTGTTGCACTTATAACAAGTAACAATGTTATTTCTTTTAGGCATACCTATTCTTTGAATATGCCTGTTCTGACTAACCCTGTTCTTGTTATTAGCCTTGCAAAAAATTGCCTTATGCCCAAACTATTTACAAGAGTAGCAATACCCTTGAAAGAAATTACCACCTCTGAAACTATCATTTACTTTCCTTACTTGAGTCATGCAATGCGAAGCCATGTGACCAAACCTATGACACGCAAAACATCTGCCATGAAATTTTCTTTTATTCGACCTCTTGGGTCCCGAAAACTTCTTCTTCTCATTCTGAATTCTATTTTCTATTTCTGCGCATCTATCATTCAAGGACTCATGATCTAAAATACTTTCCTCATCAGAAATCTCTTCCTTTTGAAATGTCTTACTAGATTCCCCAACCTGTTCCTTGCATTTCTTACCAAAACCAAGACCTGTTTTATCTGTTGTCTTTCTTTGAACTTTGATAAGAGATTTAACCCTTTTGGAGCTATCTTGAAACCTGTAAAGCTTATCCTTGTACTCTTTAGTTTCCTCTTTCAAAGAAGCCATTTTCTGTTCTAACTCACTATACTCAAGAACCTTAGACTCTAACTCATCCTTGAGTTCTTGTGTCTTAGCCATAGAGAAGTCAAGACTTTCTATAAGATCATCTCTCTCCATACAACATTCATCTAACTTAGCCTTGAGTCTAGCATTCTTCTTTCTTTCCTTTTTCAAAACACTAAGAGCGTTAGTAAGTTCACTTTCAAGATCCTTTATTTGTTTTGCTATCTGAATCATCAAAGCCTTTTCCAGATTTCTTATCACTAGAGGTGCTACCCTTTTCAAAAACCATACATGCATCTTCCTTATAGTTTTCTGAACCATCCTCATACATACTAGAAACCAAATCATTATTTGTGCAATCATCCTCAAGGTGACCAAAATTTCCACATCTAAGACATTTCATGATAATGAATCTATGTTTCGGTTCTTCCTCTTTTTTTGATATGAACAACATCTCATTTTCATTATCACTTGAAGAACTTTCACTATCACTACTAGAACACTTACTTACTTTGTCTAGGTAGAAACTCTTCTTGTGCTTGTGAGAATACCTCTTTCCTTGATTGCTATGCTCATCTTTGTTTTTTCTGTGATGCATGTGCTTTTCAGAATCCTTGCTCTTAGAATCCTGTTTATCTTCGTCACTTTCATCCTTGGGAACAGTACATTCTGTAGCATAATGACCAAACTTTCCACAATTGAAACATCTTATATTTTTCACGCTTTTGTGCTTTCTAGAGAACTTGCCTTTCTTGCTATAATATGCCTCTTCATCACTAGAAGACTCATAACTCTCTTGAAGTTGTTTACCCTTGGATTTCTTGGTAGCCTTGAAAGCTGCCTCTTTCTTGATGTCAACCTTCACTTGAGTTCTCAACTCAAATGCTGCAAGTATACTATGGAGCTCATCCTTTTTCAACTTATCCAAATCTTTAGCTTCCTCAATAGCAGAAATATTTTCACTAAATCTATTAGGAAGAGATCTTAAAATCTTATCACAAACATCATTTTCAGCAAGCTCAAGACCTAAGTCTTTCATGGAGTTAACAACATCATCCATACGAAGCATATAGTCACTAATATTTTCATCATCATTCATATTGAGTTGTTCAAACATACCTTTGAAGTGTCTCAACTTGGCCTTTCTAACATTTGTATCACCTGTATGAACCACCTGCAACTGTTTCCACATTTCACTCATTGTCTTGCAGTGAATCACTTTGGTGAGATCTGCTTTCTGTAAGCCTTTCAAGATTGCATTCATTGCTTTTGAATTACTATGATGTAGGAGCCTTTCTTCTTTAGTATTTGGACCATGTACAGGAATAGTGTACTCATCTTCAATTACTTCCCATACCTCATTACCAAGTGCCATTAAATGAACCTTCATCCTTGCACTCCAAAGACCAAAATCTGACCCATCAAGAATAGGTGCTGCATTGCCACTTGAATAATCCATTGTGTTCTTTACTAGCTTTTCCTTTAAGTTGTTAAACTTTTCGAAGGCACCCGCTCTGATACCAATTAAAGAACATAAGCTTATACTGAGAGGGCGGGTGAACAGTATAATACCACTTTTTACTTTTCTTATCCCAATCAAAATTATACAATATATCAATGGCAATATCAATAGCAGAAACCAAAGCAATGTACAAATCATCACACACACATGAGACACCAATTTACGTGATTCGCTCAATGTGAGCTACATCCACGGATAAAATATTTCACTAAATTTTATCAATCCAAATTCTGGGAATACCCTTCTCGATTACAATGTTTATGGGCACCAACCCAAAGGAGACACCAATCCCCTAATCTCGAGTTTGTGGGCACCAACCCACAGGAGACACAAATCCCCTAGCTCTGCTCTGGCTGGTGATCCTCTAGAAGACCTCTGCCTCTACTGCCCTTAGCAAATGGAACTCTATCCATAGAAGACACCTATCCTCCTTGCTCTGGCTGGAGACCTCTGTCCTCAACTCTATCACCTCCAAAGCTGGCCCTTGAATTTGCACTAAACACAGTCCTTTGATCTAGCACAAATGTCCTCATTCGTCTTTTCCTGTATGCTCTCTACGCCCTCTGCTCTCTCTATAAAAACACACCCGCACTTGGTTGAACTTCAACCCTTGCACTGTCTGCGCACACTCTTCTTCCTTTGTGATCTTTCACACTCAAAATGATTCGATGAAATGCACTTTGCACACTATGATAAAATTTTGCACTCTGCTCTCGAAGATCGAACTTTTTGCTCTGTGCACTATCTGCGAACGTCGCACTTCAACCACACATATAATTCACCTTCAACTCTTCAAACAACCCTCCTTTTATAATAGAATTTTCATGAAGAAAACTTTAATCTTAGTCGGTTGTTATGACAAATGCAAACCCTAATCTACGTCGGCTGCAAGCCCTAATTTTTGTTGACTAAAATTTGACTTTGTCGGCTTCATTGCCTCTGGAACACTTCTGTAGCTCCTATCACAAAACTACAACATGTCACGATATCGTGACACCTTTGCAACAGTATACTTTCTTTTGGATTTTGTCATGATATCACGACACTTCAGCCTTTGTCGACTTCAACTAAGCTCTTGTCATGATATCGCGACACTTCTGACTTAGTCAGCATCAACTTTGTTTTTGTCATGATATCACGACACTTCTCCCTTTGTCAACCTCCTTTCTACTTTTGTCACAAAATCATGACACTTCTGTCTTCATATCCTTCCTCTCTACTTTTGTCACGAAATCATGACACTTCTCCTATAGAAGGCCTGCATTCTGTTTTTGTCATGAAATCGTGACACTTTCTCCAATCAAACGCTGCCATCTCAATCTGTCATGAAATCATGACACTTTCTCTTCCTTGCACTCTTCTCGGCTTGCACTAGCGAAAACATGACATGTCATGAAATCGTGACACTTTCACTACCTTGTGCTTTTCTTTGCCTTACGCCCGCAAAAATGGAACATGTCACAAAATCGTGATGCTTTCACCTTTGAGCTCTTCCTTCTTGAATTTGTCATGAAATCATGATGCTTCTTCTTCCATGCTCTTTCAATTTGCTTCTATCATGAAATCATGACTCTTCTCCTATTGAAGACTTGCTTCCTATTTCTGTCACAAAATCGTGACACTTTCTCCAACCGTATGCTGCCATCTCAATCTGTCATGAAATCACGACGCTATCAACTTTTTGTATGCTTTCTTTGCAACCTGTCATGAAATCATGATGCTTCTCATTTCAGACTCTTCCCTTTGCTGCATGTCATGAAATCACGACAGTTCTTACTTGGAACATTTTCATCTGCAGCATGTCGCGAAATCGTGACACTTTATCTTGCTTCCACTTTGTCTTCTGACTTGTCGCGAAATCGTGACACTTTTTCTCCTTAGTGCTTTTCTTTTCTTCGGGTCACAAAAACCCGACATGTCGCGATATCATGACACTTTTTCTCCCGGACTCTTTCTCCTGCATTATGTCACGAAATCGTGACACTTTTTCTTTCGGACTCTCTCTCCTGCAACATGTCGCAAAATCGTGACACTTTTTCTTTCGGACTCTCTCTCTTGCAACATGTCACGAAATTGTGACACTTTTTCGCCCGCTCAACCTCCCTTGCAATATGTCACGAAATAGTGACATTTTTGACTCCGAACATTCTCTCTCCTCTTTGAGTCGTGAAACTACGACATGTCACGATATCGTGACACTTTTCTAACTTGCTTTATTTCGAACCTATCAAGTCGTAACCTTCATCAAAACAAATTATTTTACATCAAATCAAATTCCTTCAAGAGCTTCTTGACATCAATGACAACTTATTCACTTGAGCAAATGCAATGTACCCAAGGTACCCAAAATTGCCAACAACCTTTTGTTGGAAAGTGATGCCATTCGGTTTAAAGAATGCAGGTGCAACATATCAATGATCCATGACTTATATCTTTCATGATATGATGCATGATATTCTACATGATTATGTAGATGATATTATAGCTCGTTCCATCAAAGAAGATGATCATTTAAATGACTTGAGAAAAGTTTTTGATCGGTTAAGGGAGTATCTTATCCGATTGAATCCAACCAAATGTATATTCGGAGTTAAGTCTGATAAATTATTAGGGGTTATAGTTTCTTTATGTGGCATTGAAATTGACCCTCTCAAGATCGTGGATATCACTAATATGCTCGCACCCACAAATATATCAGAATTACGAAGTCTACAAGGTAAGCTTCAAGCTATTCGTCGCTTTATTGATAAGTTAGCAGACAAAATTGGACCTTTTCTTAAGCTTCTTAAGAAATATGTCTATTTTCATTGGGATGACGAATTTCAGGAAGGATTCAAACTCCTCAAACAATATATCCTTAAACCACCGGTGATTTCACCACCTAGATCTGATTGTCCATTTATTTTGTACATTTTTGCTTCCGATTTTGCCTTAGGAGCTATGTTAGCTCAACTTGATGATGAGAAGAAATAATGTGCTAATTATTACATTAGCAAAACCTTAATCGGTTATGAAACTCGCTATATCGTATTAGAGAAGTTATGTCTAGCAATAATATTTTCTACATAGAAACTACGACATTATATGCTCAGCTAAAAAATGTATGTTATTGCTAAATTCGACCCTTTGCAATATCTCATGAGTCGACCGTACTTATTTGGTCGCACAGCAAAGTGGGTTCTTGCCCTAAGTGAGTTTGAACTCACTTTTATAGGACATAAGTTTGTTAAGGATCAAATTGTAGCACCCTAAAATTGGTGTAGTAAAATTGTCATAATTACATTCACCTTAGTAAATAATTTAAATTCAAATTTTAACCTCCCAAACCGCCCGTTAACCGTTGGGTAATCCGTTTCCCCCTTTTTTGTGCCATTTTTAGAGGTTGTTTTGACCATTTGACAATATCATCGCCAATCAAACGATATCGCCCTAGATCTTATGATTTCATCTGGGCTAGGACGTCCAGATGATCTTGTCGCAAAACTGATTGTTAACAATTAGCTTTTGTTCCAACGAGCCTCTAATCTAGGAAGAAGCATGTTTGCACCATTAGAGACCTTCCCCCATTGGAGATCTCCCAAATAGGGATTATCTCCAACCTCCTAACTACTCCCCTAAGCCTATTTAATCCTTAGGACCTTCCTTTCCCAACCCTGGCTGAATTTACTTGTAACTTGATTTTACGTGCATTAGGATACTTAGAACATTATTTGGCCTTTGTTATTTTGAAGTTTTCTTGTAGGGACCTCATTGATCTTCAGCCGAAGCAAGCTCATATCATCGTAGACGATCTCGTTCAAATCTTGGACGATCCTATCGTAATTCGAGATGATTTCATTACTTCCAGACGATTTCGACTGCAATCTGCATTAGGGGCAATCAGTGCCAAAAGTTTGCACTTTATTTTATTCCTTTCACTGTTTTATTCTACATTTTAGTTAGTTTATCCTTATTGCTTACTATTTTGCATTTGGAGTTCACCCATATAGCTCAACTTGCATGATAAGATCATAATTTATCATTAGAACATCATAATTTGTTTGAATTTTTGTTCATGATTATTTTTTAGTATTCATACTGTCATCTTGTGTTGTTTCCCCTTGTTAGCATAGTAGTATTCTATGTATTTTGCATCTATTCTTCTATTTGTAGGTCTCTGATAAATTCATCTAACGTATTCGTCAGATCTCAGATGATCTTGTCTGATCTCAAAAGATTCTGTCAAATTCCAGACGATCCTGACTGCTTCAACATCAGAATCTTCATCAAACATCCGGATCAGGTATTCTGCTTTTAACCTTCTATAATTTCTCTGTTTCCTATCCTTAATCCTACTTTCTATATTCATTAAATCTGCATTTTCATATAGATTAATTTAGACTCATTTGGCCAAACCTAGGATATGGATGCTTAAGGCTAAAAATAAACACATTAAAACACATTCCAAACCTAGGCGTGGAAACTGCCATTAAATTTTTCTTAGTGAACCCACAATCTATCGAAAAATCATCAAAATACACCTCCCTTGAGAGGCAGGACCTTCACAAATTCCTCTCAGTCCAAGGTACCGCGACATCCTTTTCCCATCCTCCTTCCGGGCACGGATCCTATAGCCTGAAGGTAAGGATGCGAAAAATTTGGAGCGATACATTTTGGTGAACCCGACGTGAATGCATCATAACCTTTTGAAAACAAAAAAAAAACAAAAACAAAACAAAAAAAATAGAACAACTAAAACATAGATGCATTTTAGAACATTTAAAGTTTAAAATCATGTTTAGATGGTAGCTCCTAAGAAAAGATTAGCAGTTACCATAAATGTAGAAAACCAATTGGTAGCAATAGAAATCAACTCTATGCTTAATGTGCCTGAAACAAGTAGAAATCAATTCTTGTGGAACGAACTTGATAGAAGACTTAGTCTCATCTCATCTAGGTCCACACAACTTAAACAGATCAAGAGGTTAGTCCTAGATAGAATCCTGGATCCTCATCAACTAGTTTTTTATCATGAACTTCAGAGAGCCTACCATATATGGTTAGCTTATAGGAGAGCTCTAGTATCTTCAGAATTGTTCACCTTCGAGGAATACCTCAAGAATGCAGCCATTGTACACTAGTTCCTAGGTTGTGTAGAATACCAAGAGGTTGTTCTTACAGATAGGGAAAAATGGAATAGAGTTTCGCGAGCTGTGTTATATCGAGAGTATTGCCACGAGCTTTACTTTTATCAACCAGCATCTGAGACCGATAATATCACTATAGCTCTTTTCATCAAATTTTTAAAAGAAAACTTTCAATTTGAAGAAGAAAACTTCATGACTCCTGAACAACTCGAACCTATTAATGATATCTCTAAATTATTTATAGAAAACTAGATTATTACTTTCAGTCTTATTTCTTGCATTTATTGTGTTATTTGTTGTCTTTACAATATTATTTCAAAAACACAAAAAAAAAAAAAATTAAAAACTAAAAAACTAAAAAACATAGCAAAAACTTAAGCATTTCATTTCAAATATTGTAGTAGGTATATAAGTAAATATATACCTCTTAATTTTGTTGCATATATATATATATATATATTTGCTGAAATCAAAATTTAGCACCATGCCTAAACTTAGGAATGGTAAAGAAACTTTAGGAGAAGAAGAAGATTGGTTACAAGATACAACTAGAGACCCAAATGTCCTTCCTAAAGATCCAAATTTGGAAGGAAAAACTCTAGATCAATCAGAACATGACCTAGGTGAAGATAATGAACAAGAAGGAAGTGTTAAAGAGGATGGATCCTCATCCCCTAAAGTAGCTCCAGATGGAACTATTGCTTTTGACAACATAGATCATTTTAAGAAATTTCTTGATGATAACATTGATGCCATTAATGTGGCAGTTCGTATTGATAAAGGGAAAATTAGTGACACTCAGGCAGCCTTGGAACATATGTATGATGTGCGCATTAATCCCTTGTCTTTCATTGATCAAGAAAGTGATAATGCTGGACCATCCAATACAGACATGGTCACTATGATGCAAAACATGTCAAAACAACAGGTTACCCAACCTCCTAAGGAACCTGTTATTCAACCTAAAATAATTCCCCCACAAAAGAAACCTTCCTTCATTCCTTTATTTCGCCAAACTATTGAGCAATATGCTTCAAGTAAACAAAAACCTAAAACGAAGCCAAACACCAATTTTCAACAACTGAATACAACATAATACCACTTCAAAGTTCCTTCATAACACTTTTCCTACCAATAATTTACACAATAGTAACATGGCATCTAATCTTCATGTTCCTCCATCATATGCCCATAAAACCCATGTCAATGCCCTGCCAAACCAATATGGTGGGCAAACTAGTAATCTAGAAGCCATGGTGAAACAGTTAGCTTCGCGTATGGACCAGATAGATCCCTACCATCCCTCGTATAGTTATCGAGAGATATGTAGTCAACCTTTGGATCCCATAGTTGTAGCTCAACCATACCCTAAGCATTTTCCCATGCCTATCTTGCCTATATATAAAGGAACCGAAGATCCCATAGAGCATCTTTGCATGTTTAGGATAGCATGTCATGACATATCGCATGATGACTTGCTATTATTAAAAATGTTCCCAAAAAGTTTAGGTGGAATGGCATTAGAGTGGTACTATAAATTGCCCACTCATTCTTTGAGAAAATTCGAAGAAACAACTGAATCATTTGTCCATCAATTTAGTGCCTACATCGAGAGGCATGTAACTATTAAATATTTATACAATTTAAAACAAGACAAAGATGAATGTTTTGCTGATTTCTTAGCTAGATGGAGGCAATTGACAGGAAAACTGCACTTTGTGCTACCTTATAGGGAAATGTTGGACATTTTTATCAATAATTTACAAGAACAAATATCTTATGAGCTATCAACTTCTACCTTAACTACCTTCGATCAAGCTATAGATTTAGCTTGAAGAGTAGAAGATGCCCTCATTAGGAGAGGCCAACTTAGGAAGAAGGATGATGAGAAAACATCCAAAAATCAATATAAAAACAAACAATTTGTCGATGATGGAGTCACTGACAGCAGGAATGTTGCCAATATCAATGCAACGAAGACAACAAAAAAATTTATATTGAAACCTCCTGACAAGCCTCCTTGAGAATTCACTAGATTAAATCAACCCTTATCAACTATTTTACCTCAATTAATCGAAAGAGGTTTGATCCAATTACTAGCTATCTGGGAACCTGATCCAACTATACCCGGATATAGAGCTGACTTACACTGTGATTTCCATAGAGGACCTGGACATTCTACCAACGCTTGTAAAAGGTTGAAACATAAAATATAGGATTTGATTGACAATAATGAAATGGAAGTGCAAGCCTTCCAACCTAAACAAAACCCTCCCAATAATACTCAAAAGACCGTTCCCCAAAATAAAAATCAAAATTCCAATCAAAATTTAGACATATTTCAACACCCTTTACCAAGACATGGTAAAGAGGTAGCCAATCAAATTGAACATCATAATGTTCCTCCTCCTACCCGATATGTAGGAACCATTAGCGGACAATTACCTGTTCAGGATTATCAAATATTTGACACAACCTTATCCCTGGTTACGACTAGGCCCTTACATAATTTTCAAACTTTTGATTCTAGTGATATAGAATCAGATAGTGAAAGTAAACTAGACATTACTTCAAACAAATCGAATAGTTCTGAAAACGAATCAGATCCTATTCAACCCGTCATAGATGCTATGGTTCCAGAAGAACCCTTTCCTAGAAGAGTTACTACTCGACCTTCTTCTAATATATTCTTTTCTAATGAACAAGCCATAAATGCTCAACCGAGACCATTTCAACGTCTTCATTATAACATTTTAGGTACCATTGGAGTCGTTACCCGACAACAGGCTCAAAATTCTCAACAAGAACCAAATCAGAATGATGGATCAGCTCCATTTGTTTTGAAAAACCCCAATAAAGGGAATCATGCTCCTAATGTTCAACCTAAACCCCCTTACAATATTAATGAGCAATTATCCAATACTACGGCTAGAATTTCCCTTTTGGATTTGTTAAGATCCTCTCCCACCCATAGGGATGAGTTGATGCTTACATTGAGCCAAATGATGGTACCTCAAAACATTCAACCTGAAGCTATGGCCAATACTATCATCACTTGAGAGATTGATTGTATTGACTTCCGAGATAAAGATATCCCACAACATAATTTACATAAGGATAATCCCTTATACATTACTGCTTTAATTGGAGATGTAGCTGTCAAACGAGTCTTCATTGATAATGGCTCATCTCTAAACATTTGCACTTTTGACTTCTACCAACGATTTGGCTTTAGAAGTGACGAAATGAAGAAAACTGATATGATTATCAAAGCTTTTAATGATGAAACACAAGAAACGTGTGGAGTTATTACCCTCCCATTGCAAGTTGGTCCTAGAACCCTAGAAACAATCGTGTTTATTGTACATTGCCTAGCATCGTACAATATACTTTTGGGTGGCCCTTGGATCAATGCCATGCGAGCGGTCCCTTCAACCTTACACCAATGTGTTAAATTTGAGTTTAAAAATCAGTTGGTCACTATCCATGGTGATCCTAGACCTTTTGATATGTGTGCTTTGGCAGAACCCGTTGGAGTGCAATTTTGCCCTGCTCTGTCATCCACACATCCTAGTTCTTATTTTTCATCTAAAACTGTGAAACACACACCCATAATTTCACCTATTTCCCCTCCATTAATTTCATCATCCTATATAGATCAACAACCCTCTAAACAAATCACTCTAGAACCTCAAAAATATCCTAAATCTACAACCAATCCTTCAAGTTCTATCCCTATAAATTCAAAACCTACAGAAACAACTATCATCCCTTCCACATCTCAAGATATAGGTAATAAGCCTTCTACATCTTATGCCCTTTCTGATGAACTTTTACCAGATTTATCCACAACCTTAATATAAAAAAAAACAAATGCTTTCATGCAAGATTCAATTCTTTTGAATAATTTACCGCCATCTCCTCGTACTTTGGGCCTCCCACAACCTATGGGAAGTACTTACCAATTCGGGAGTTGTGCCTTCATTTATAAAGGATGTGATTGGGGAAGAATCCCTCGGAACATCAAAACTCATCATGAGGGATACTCTCGGTGTTATTTTACCAATGATTATATTAAAGCTAAACCCATGATGCTTAAAATGGGATATAAAGGGAAAGGCTTGGGACCTTTCCAAAATGGCATGAAAGAACCTTTCGAGGTAGAACCGTGGCCTACCTGTTGTGGTGTGGGCCTATTTCCTAGTAAGGGTCAACCCTTTCCTTTTGAATATGATGATCAACTCATATGTTATCAAGATTATTTGGATAGGCATGTTGATTTGCCTCTTAAAAATCAGTCATTTTCATGCAACATGCTATCCATAGCTTACCCTGAAATGATTGTCGACCCCGATGAAGAGTTGGAAGGAGATATCTTCCATGATGTCTCTGTTGAAGAGATGTTACACAATGGATTTTATTTTGATGGTTCTATACCAACTATAGCCCAACTTGAGGCCACTAATCCTCAAGATGAATTCTCTAAATTAACCTTACAAGAATTACAAGAATTGGGTGTTTCACCCGCCCCATCTAATTTTGAAGGAGATCTACACATGGAGGTAGAAAACGTCATTAAAATTAATATTGGAACTGAGGATAATCCTCACATAATCAATATTGGATCATAATTAAGTCAAGAAAAATAAGAACAATACATTGCATTCCTTAAAGAGTATGAAGATGTCTTCGCTTGGACATATGAAGATATGCCAGGTCTAGACCCTTCTGTAGTCATGCATCATCTAGTGGTCCATCCGGATGCTAAACCTGTTAAACAAAAACTTAGAAAAATGCATCCCAAAGTGGCTCTGCTAGTCAAAGGGGAGTTAGAAAAACTCCTGAATGTTATCTTTATACAAGTTATTGATTATGCTGAATGGATATCAAATGTAGTTTCGGTCACCAAGAAAGAAGCTACCAAAGTTAGGGTTTGTACAGATTTTAGAGATATTAATGCCACATGCCCTAAAGATGACTTTCCTCTTCCAAACATGGATCAAATCATTGACTTTACTGTCGGGAGTGGGATGATGTCCTTAATGGACGGATTCTCTAGTTATAATCATATCAGGATAGCTTCTGAAGATCAGGCTAAATCGAGACGATTTTGTCCTGATGACGTAGACAGCCCAAAAACGGCCGCGATGCTCAAAATTAAATCAAATTTTACCTAAAAAGCATGTAAAATCAAATTAAAGCATTCTAGTTAAGTCTAGACTCTTACCCGTAGACCGTGCCGGACCTCTGTTGATCTATGTGTCGTCTCCACAATTTTTGCTTTAGAGCTCTAAAAACCAGAAAATGAACAGTAAAAATGAATTAGGGTTTTACCCTATTTTTCTTAATTTTATTCAAAAATAATTTTTGCTTTTTCGCATTTTTACCTCAAACGTTCGATTTGGGTAAAAACACGGAGGGGGCACCATAGTAAGTTGTCGTACGATTCGACCAAGAATCGTCGCCTAAAAATTGGGAATAACTTTTTCTTTCTCGTAGATCAAGAAGAACTCATCTTTAACGCATTTTATTCAAAAAATTTTCTAAAGAGGGGGCAAAATGTAGCACCCTAAAATTGGCGCAGTAAAATTGTCATAATTACATTCACCTTAGTAAATAATTTAAATTCAAATTTTAACCTCCCAAACCACCCGTTAACCGTCGGGTAATCCGTTTCCCCCTTTTCTACGCCATTTTTAGAGGTTGTTTTGACCTTTTGATGATATCGTCGCCGATCAGACGATATCACCCCAGATCTGTCGATTTCGTCTGGGCTAGGACGTCCAGACGATCTTGTCGCAAAATTGATTGTTCATAATTAGCTTCTGTTCCAACGGGCCTCTAATTCGGGCATAAGCGTTTCTGTGCTATTAGAGACCCTCCCCCATTGGAGATCTCCCAAATAGGGATGATCTCCAACCTCCTAACTACTCCCCTAAGCCTATTTAATCCTTAGGACCTTCCTTTCCCAACCCCTAGATAAATTTCCCTGTAACTTGATTTTGTGTGCATTAGAATACTTAGAACATTATTTGGCCTTTGTTATTTTGAAGTTTTCTTGCAGGGACCTCATTGATCTTCAGCCAGAGCAAGCTCAGATCGTCACAGACGATCTCGTTCAAATCTCGGACAATCCTGTCATAATTCGAGACGATTTCATTACTTCCAGAAAATTTCAACTGCAATCTGCATTGGGCGCAATCAGTGCCCAGAGTTTGTGCTTTCTTTTATTTCTTTCACTATTTTATTCTGTATTTTAGTTAGTTTATCCTTATTGCTTACTATTTTGCATTTGGAGTTCACCCATATAGCTCAACTTGCATGATAAGATCATAATTTATCATTAGAACGTCATAATTTGTTTGAATTTTTGTTCATGATTATTTTTTAGTATTCATACTGTCATCTTGTGTTGTTTCCCCCTGTTAGCACAGTAGTATTCTCTGTATTTTGCATTTGTTCTTCTATTTGCAGGTCTCTGATGAATTCGTCTGACGAATTCATCAAATCTCAGACGATCTTGTCTGATCTCAGACGATTATGTCGAATTCCAGATGATCCTGACTGCTTCAACATCAAAATCTTCATCAGACATCCGGATCAGGTATTCTGCTTTTAACCTTCTATAATTTCTTTGTTTCATGTCCTTAATCCTTCTTTTTGTATTCATTAAATCTTCATTTTCATATAGATTAATTTAGACTCATTTGGCCAAACCTAGGATATGGATGCTTAAGGCTAAAAACAAACACATTAAAACACATTCCAAACCTAGGCGTGGAAACTATCATTAAATGTTTCCTGGTGAACCCACCATCCGTCAAAAAATCATCAAAATACACCTCCCTTAAGAGGCGGGACCTTCGCAAAGTCCTCTCAGTCCGAGGTACCACGACATCCTTTTCCCATCCTCCTTTAGGGCACGGATCCTATAGCCTGAAGGTAAGGATGCGAAAAATTTGGAGCGATACACAAATCATAGCAGATCAATTAGCTGCTACACCCTTAGAGTCTACCCATCCCATCATCATTGAGTTTCTTTATGAATGCCTTAAAATAGAGGCAGACCATCCATAGAAATGGTCCCTATACTTTGACGGAGCCGGATGTATGAGTGGGGCTGGTGAAGGTATTATTTTAACACTACTGAATATGAAGCTCTTATCCTTGGATTACGAGCTGCTTTAGTGCTACAAATTAAAAATCTATTGGTTTTTGGTGACTCTCAACTTGTCATAAATCAAATCAATGATGTTTATCAAACCCAAGATGATAAATTGCATCCATACAAAGCATATGTCTTACAATTATTATCTTTGTTTGATCAAGTTACCTTGGAAGCTATTCCTCGAACTAACAACCGTGCGGCTGACACTATGGCTGTAGCTGCATCTCTTTTGCCCTTAGAGTTAGATGACAAATATGCTACCATCATTATTCATCGATTCTAGGAACCCGCTTCAAGAAAACCATGCTTAGAACCTTTGGATGTGTTTCTAATCAATGAAACTACTCCTGAACATTGGTACATTGATCTATTTAATTTTCTTCAAAATGGGACCTTTCTTGAAGGTTGTAATAGCAACCAGCGTAGGTTATTACGTTGACGAGCAAGTCACTTCATGATTATTGGTAATACCTTGTATAGGAGATCTTTTAAAGGCATCCTATTGAGATGTTTGAATCTAGTAGAATCTAGATCAGCTTTGAGTGAAGCCCACAATGGATCTTGTGGGGGACATTTTAGTGGTAGCGCCATTGCTAAAAAGCTCCTTAGGATAGGATATTTTTGGCCTACCATGGAGAATGATGCACATGCTTATGTGCATCATTGCGACAAGTGCCATAAACACGCTGACCTTGTCCATGCGCCTGCACAAGAGCTGCAGGCTATTTCATCTCCTTAGACTTTTTCAAAATGGGGCTTAGACATCATTGGAAAAATCAACCCTTTGTCATCTGATGGACACAAATTTATCATAACCGCCACTGAGTATTTCACGAAGTGGGTTGAAGCTATGTCATTAGCTTCTTGTACTGGAACCCAAGTTTCCAAGTTTATTTTTAATCAAATTATTTGTAGGTTCAAAATCCCTGCAAATATCATTTCAGATAATGGAACTTGTTTTAAAAATAAAGATGTTAAGAAATTATATCAAAAATATAAAATTCAACATCGTTGGTCTACTCCTTATTATCCTCAGGGTAATGGCCAAGCAGAAGCATCTAATAAAACATTAATCAAAATCCTTAAAATATTGGTCAACAAATCTGGCCGAGATTGGCATATTCAATTATATCCTGCTTTGTGGGCCTATCGAACTAGCGTTCATACTCCCACAGGCACTTCCCCCTTTGTTTTGGTCTATGGCACTAAAGCAATTTTTCCCTTTGAATTAGAAGTTCCTTCTTTGGCTCTGTTACTTCAAGATACTAAAGTAGGAGATGAATATCGTGCTGGCAGACTTAGTTACCTGGAACTCCTAGATGAAAAGCACATCAATGCTTTGGAGCATCTTCGTGCCTACCAAAACAAGCTTAAATGAGCATACCTCAAGAAATTTCATCAACGATCCTTTGAGATCGGCGACCTTGTCTTAAAAAAAAATCAGAAAAATACTAATGCAACTAAAGACCTTAAAGGTAAATTTGAGCCCAACTGGCTCGGACCATATGTCATCACTACTAAATTTGGATCGGGAGCATATCGATTAGCTACCTTAGATGGTAAAGATCTTAAAGAACCTATGAAAATTATGCATCTTAAGCGTTATTATGCATAACATTTGGTCCCTTTTCATCATTTATATATATTGTGTATTTTGCACCTTGTTTCATTTTAGTAAAAAATAAAAAAAAAAAAAAAAACAACAGTAAAAATATTTCTTCTTGCAATTCGTCAATGAAAATCAAAATATAAAAACATCAAAATCGTCAAAATCTTCAAAAACATATTTTATTTTCATACCTGTCAATTATTGAAAGTATTGTAGTTATATTTTTAGTTATTTTGGATAAATTAGCATTTATTTGGAATCCCACACTTTCACATTCACATGAATAAATATCTTGATTTTATTTTGTATGATTATTAATATCTCTTATATCAAAGTCCACAGTTGAATTAAATAAAGTTTTGAGCATAGATAACTGATCTTGTTATTTACTTGAACCAAATATATCTTTTCACATTAAAATGATTTCATTGCAAATTCAATATCATTCTACATAGTAAAAGTGGTTTCTTGAGCGAAAAGTTTTCCCTGCTATCCTATCATGCACATGGTCTAGAATCTTTGAGAATTGACAAAAGGACAAGCTCACCCCTACCCAGAATAAAAATCCCTTGTTCTACAGCTAATCCGAGCAAGTATCCCTAGCATAGGAAGAAAAAGAAAAGTCAAAGAAAATGAAAAAAATAAAAATATCATTTTGTACCATCGCAACAATATTTCAGCATTATCTCAAGTTCCAAGCAAAATACAAAGAAAAAAAAAAAAAAGCAAAAGAGAAAAGGCAAAAGCAAAATGCAATAAATACCTTTCCCTACCCCTTGAAAATAAAATAAGGGTGAATGAGCTTGAATCCCTGGAATTCTCAATTATTCAAAAACTATGAGGTAAGCCCCATAACAGGTGGTTTGTGCCCAACCCGCTTGGCCTTGGGTAATCCCTAGCGTGGTGATATGTCTGTCACATTAGCGACCTTCTTTTGTACAGACCTATGTTGGCTTATGGATTAGCTAGCTCTTGATAACCTAACTTACACAGTAGTCTGGTACGGTTACATGCATATAAATCATGGTCAACGAATATTCATTTGGTTGATTCAAATTACTTGTATCAAATTATCTTGCTCAAAATTTGTGAACGAACAATACAATTGCACACACATTTGTATTTGAGAGATTCTCTATCATTATGATAAATCAATATCAGCAATGAACTCACATATGCACATGAGGGTTCCTTACAAATCTACATTTGTCTTTGAGATAATTTAAAATATTTTTGCAACTCTTTTGGAATAAATTTTATTCTTATTTCAGAACATCTGTTTAGTATAAAAACAATTACATACATTGTTTTCAAAAATCCAAAATTCTTGGGGGTGAGGGAAGAAAGTAGAGAGGGGAGGGCTTTGGTCCCTCCCCTGCTCCCCATCCCATGGCTCCTGGTTCCTGCCCAGTTCCTGGCTCAACCCAGGTCATCCCTCCCGGGGAGTGGTTGTTTGCAGATGATCTCCTGGGGGAGATCCTTCTCCACTATCTGTGCCCCTCCCGGCCGGCTAGGGTTTCCTTGGTTTTTTTTTCGGACTGGTGCTTCCTAGGGATCCCTGTTTTGTTGGGGATCCCTTCCCTTTTTCCCTCAGGCTTCCCCCTGGGGTTTTTTGCAGGTTATTCGCATGGATCTGGTCCCTTACGTTTCTCGGTGCGGTGGAGGTGATGGTTTAGGGTTTGGACAGCTTCCCCTTTTTCTTGTGAATCCTCGGTAGGCTCTGTGCTTGGATGGGATTCTTGGTCCCTGCTGCTGGGATCCTCTTCTATTTTCTCGAGGCGGGTTCTTTGTGGTGCAACTCTTTGGTCACTTCCTGATGGGCTGGATCCTCTCTGTGCTGGATGTCGGCTTCCTGTAGGATGGCTCTCACTGAACGAAATGTTTTCCTGGTGGGCGGGATGGTTTCTCCATAGGGCGGGATCTGCCAAATCCGCCAGTTTTCCCACGAGGCGGGATCCTTTCTTTTCTGCTGGTTTCCCGGATGGCGGGATTTCCTTGTTGCTTCCCGCTAGGCGGGACTGTTTGTGGTGGTTTTGACTGCTTCTCGCGAGGCGGGATTTTATTGTAACGATTTTTCTTTGCTTCCTACTGGGCGGGATCTTCTCGATGGTGGTTTTTGGCTACTCCCCGCTGGGCGGGATCTCCAAAACTACTTCCTTTCTTATTTGTCTGTTTCTCACTGACAGGGATTGTTTCATGCTTACTGTTACCGCTGTGCGGGATTTTTGTTTTGGTGTTCAGTTTCAAGGGATTGATGCCCTAGGCCCATTGCTTATGTAATCAAGGGTTTTTAGGGGTTACGTTTTCTATAATAGGCTTATACATAAAGCCAGGAGGCATGATGCAAGGCTGATTTTGTACATAAGGTTTTGGGATCCTCTATAAAAACCCTTTTTTAATCTACTATAATAATTACCAAAAAAAAAAAAAAAATCCAAAATTCTTTTAAACAACATATTACAAAATCTAGTAAATAAAGTCAAGTTATATATTATTATTTTCTGTTTATCTCAAAATCAAAAATCAAATCATGCAATAAAACTAAAATATCAATTTCTTCTTTGGATTTCGTGATGATGGTATAAGTCTATATCTATAATTCTATGCCTAGCGCAAACCATTGCTCTAATTTTATTTTCCCATTCATTTTAATTTATAAAAACATATGGCTTACATCATTATGTTACACAATTATGCTTTAAAACGAATGAACACTTATTCTATTTCATGTCATTATGTCAACATTCAATTTTACAACCATGGTATAATTTCTAAGGAATTGTTCAAAATTTTATCACACTTAGGAATTTATGCCTAAAAAAATCATATTTCTTTTAGTATCTCACGCATAATATTTTTATGAAAATCTGAAAACAAATCATCACCATCACAAGACAAAGTCTTAAGACAGTCTCTTAAGCATTCTTTTACTTTTAGCAATCTTTCTATACTGGGATTAGCTTGACAACCGAGCGAGCGACGACTCCATGAAATG
>JAQPPZ010004720.1:0-21928 GCA_028583015.1 Wollemia nobilis
TACATGTCGTGACATCGTGACACTTTTGTTTCTCTGCCTACCTGCCTTTTTTGAGTCGCAAAAATGCAACATGTCGTGATATCATGACATTTTTGTTTCTCTGCCTGCCTGCCCTTTTTGAGTCACAAAAATGCTACATGTCACGATATCGCGACACTTTTTCCTTCTTGCTCTTTCTCTTTTCTTTGGACCATGAAAATGCAACATGTCACGATATCGCGACACTTTTTTTCTCCTTGCTCTTTCTCTTTGATTTGGACAGCTAAAATGCAACATGTTGCGATATCGTGACACTTTTTCTTTCTTGTTCTTTCTCTTTGCTTTGGACCGTGAAAATGCAACATGTCGCGATATCGTGACACTTTTTCTTTCTTGTTCTTTCTCTTCTCTTTTGGCCGCAAAAATGCAACATGTCGCGATATCGCGACACTTTTTCTTTCTTGTTATTTCTCTTCTCTTTTGGCCACAAAAATGCAACATGTCACGATATCGTGACACTTTTTCTTTCTTGTTCTTTCTCTTCTCTTTTGGCCGTGAAAATGCAACATGTCGCGATATCGTGAAACTTTTTTTTTCCTTGCTTTTTCTTTGATATTTAGCATATGGGCCACTTCGGTCTTCTTGTAAAATATGCAAAAAGGTGGGTCCCTAATTTTGGGGTACGTTGTGAAGCAGCCACAACATGACGATTTTTTCAACTTTGCACAAACAACCTGTAACAACTTCACCCAAATATCAAAAACATCCTCATAAGCATTTAACATCACCGTACATACTCTGAATAACCTCTGAACTCCTGTCCACTGCATCAATTGATCTATCTGACTGTGTTGACAACAATGACAATACTGTCGCTGCACCTTGTTCAACATATATGAGGATACCAAACCATTTCCACCAAAAATGATCCTCCCTTGGATGATGTTTGGACCTCATATGTAGTCTTGACAGAAAAAATATGTTTAGGAGAATAGGTTCACAGAAGGAAGTCCCTATCATTATTCCGAGGAAGAAAGTACTGTTGCAGCAACATGTTTAAATTTTCTAAACTTTTAAGGATATAAATATTAGTTGTATGTAAAGTTAGATGCTTTCAAATCCTCTTGTCATTAGTGATGATTATATAATCAATTATTTTTTCTCCATATTTCAGTGAAAAAGTAGCCTTCAACTCATAAAAATAAAGACTAAGAAAAATGTGTTCAGGAAGAATCCAAGTACCATCAAAGAAGAACACATCCTTGTCATTCCTCATTTGCTACTGCATCCCCTTCGTAACCAAAATTTTGACCTCTAGCAAACCATTCCAAATCACAAAGCCCCTATGAAGAGAAAAATTTGTAAAAATATGAATGTGATTTTCTAGATACTTACCTCTCATAATATCTTTCCATAGTTGATCCTCCTCAAGACATAATCTCCAATTTGTTTTTAAAATTAACACCTTATTTAACAACAAAAAATTTCTAATACCAAGACCATATTATTTATTATAAGAGCAAATCCTATCCCAAAATACAAGGGGTACCCTTTGTTTATCCTCCACCCTAGCCCACAAAAATATCCTAAATAGCTGATCAATCCTCCTCCTAACTTTTAAGGAAATTCTAAAAAGACACAATAGTTGAGAATGCTTTAGAGGGTAGCTTGAAGAAATTGTAAATTACCTGCTTGGCTCAGGATTTTTCCACAAAAATATCTTATGTTGAATCCTATCCAACATAGGAGACCACAACTCCTACTTCATCCTACCGGTAAAAAATTGCATACCTATATATGAAGAAGGAAGGTTAGAAATGCTACAACCAAATATCCTTACAATTCTATGCTGAAGCTACCCCTAGTATTAACAAAAAATATTTGACCTTTATGAAAGTTAATTTTTTGGATAGAAGCTTTATCATACAACTGCAAAATATTCATAAATTATTTAGCCTCTCTCACAATAGCCTCACCAATAAGTACATTGTCATCGATAAACTACTGAAAAGAAACTGCCTTCATAATACCAACGAGTTTAATACCCTTAATCTTAGAGGAAAAGGTAGCATCAAAAATTGATCTTCCTAAAGCTTCAACCATAAAAATGAAAAGATATGGAGATAAGGTATGACCTTTCCTAATACCTCTTTGACCCTAAAAAGACCACTCAAAATCCCATTGATGATAATAGAAAAGTCAATAGAGGAAATACAAACTCTAATCCACTTCTTCCATAGGTCCCAAAAGCCAAATTTCTACAACACCTTGTCAAGGAACTCCCAAGAGACCTTCTCATAAGCCTTATGCATATCAAGTTTAAGAAGAATTCCAGCCAATATAATTTTGAGCATAAAATGTAAAGTATCATGAACTGTAATGATCCCATCCATAATCTACCTACCATGAATAAATTTACCTTGAAGAAGAGAAATAAAAATGGGGAGAAGCCTTTTCAACCTATTAACAAGTATCTTAGTAAGCACCATATATATGGTATTGCATAAGTATTTTCAACCTATTAACAAGTATCTTAGAGAAGAGGCATCATGTTTCTTCATAACCAAAATAATAAAGGTAGTATTCCATGCTTGCAACAAAGAGGAAGAAGATTGGAATTCTCTTAAGGCTTCTAAAATATTTAAACCAAGAAAATTTCAAAACCTCTAAAAAAACTAGTAGGGAACCCATCCAACCCATGCACATTATCCTTAATCATACTAAATAGGTTGATCCTAATCTCATCATTAGAAAAATGGGAATTCAAAGCATTATTCATATCAGTCGTCACCACCTAGGAAATGTTCCTAAAAAGTTTCTCTAAAGCATCCCCTCCTTCCTCCTTGTCTCTAGAAAATAAATATTGAAAGAAGGATACCATGGAAGTAGCAATTTCTTATTTATATTTAAGGCATTCACTAGAGTCCAATGTAATTTCTCTTATTTTATTAGCACTCCTATATTTCAAGGTTAAGAGGTGGAAAAACTTGGTATTCCTATTCCCCTCCTTAAGCCACGTAGCTCAAGATTTTTACCTCCAAAAAGACTCCTCTTTGGTAGGAATATTATGAAATTCTATAAGAGTAATATGTTTTTTGTTGGCCAGATCCTCTAATTAACCTTCACTTTGGCATTTTTCCTCCATTTCCTGCAATTCTTAAAATATTTTTGCTTACTATGGAAGAGGCTCCCAAAAACCTCTCAATTCTACCTCTTCAAGTTAGCTTTGATAATTTTAATATTCTTGGCCACTTGAAAAATCTTATTTCCATAGACATTCATATTCAACCAAGCCTTAATCAAAACTTCAAGATTTATATGAGAAAGTCACATTGTCTCAAACCTAAAAGGATAACCTTCCGAACCTTTCTCCTCCATGAATTCTAACAATAACAAGTTGTGGTCAAAAAAAATTCTTGATAAAGTCCTCAAAGAGAAATCATGAACTATGGTAATCCAACTCACCAAAGCAAGGGCTCTATCAATCCTATATTGAATCAGACCCCCTCTCTTTATTCTATTGGACCAAGTGAATTTAAAACCTTACAAAGCAATATCTACTAGTCCCATGGAGGTCAAAAACTCACCAAAATCCTCCATACTATCCAAAAAATAAATGAGTCTCCAAGTTTCTCACAAGGAAGTAAAAAGTAATTAAAATCACCAACAAAAAACCATGGAAGGTCAAATGAAGAACCAAGGGTTTTTAATTCAACCCAAAGTTTCCTTCTATCCACAACAATATTTGGAGCATACACATTGGTAGAAATCCAAGAAAAAATAGTTTTTAGAGCAGAATAAAAAATAAAAGAGCCTATAAATATGATGAATGAGCTTTCCATCCATAGAATAAATATTCCAAAATGTTCACAACCCTATGGAATAACCATGAGCAGCCATACTCACACCATCACACCCCTTCCAAATGAACCTTCGTAATCCATCAAAATATGCATCGTCCACCTTAGTTTCTTGTAAGAAAAGAACATCAAGATTGAAACATTTTCTAAATGTTTTTAGAACTCTTTGTTTAGTTGGAGTATGCAGACCCCTAATATTCCAGGAGATAATATTCATTACTTCAAGGATTGCAGAGCCTTCCCTCCACTCAAATGTAATGTAGACTAGGAGCCATTATATTGAGATATTTTCTTTTGGTCTTCCTAGTCCCTTCCCTCTACATAGATTAATTGTTTTTTGAGTGTTTCTAATGGGCCACATAGATCCAATCATTCCCTTCTTGCTTTATTCTACTAATTGAGGAGGGAGTTGTTACTGAGCTATATTCTTTAGTTTCATATTTTACATTTTTAGAACTTCTTGAAAGCTATCTTCCTTAGAGGAAGACTAGACCTCCTCTGATTCATTATATAATGCATTTGTGGAAATATATCTTACTTATACATACCAAAGATACTTCGTGATAGCTTCGTATTTTTCCTTACAAAGAGGGTAAAAAACCCTATTATTATACAAAATAGGGGTAGCTGCTCTTGAAAACACCTCAACATGAACCTCCTAAAGTGGGGATAAAGGAACTTGAGCAGAAGGAAATTTATCCTTTTGATGATATAGGATCTCAACTCCTTTATCTGAAATAGAATTCAACCTAGCCTCAAGACTAGAAGGCAACTCTCCTAATACACCAATTTATATGGATTTATCTCTGCACCCTTGAAATGCCCACCAACTTCTAGAAAAATCTCAACAACTTTAGAACATTATTTTATTTTCTTTCTCTAGATTTGGATATCCTTTTGAGGAGGTATCTTCTCAAAACACTTGGTCTATAAATGACCAACCCTTCTATAATTAATGCAAAAAGGAATAGAGGTTTCATATTCTATATCCTATATTCAAACTCCAAAATCTAAAACCAACTTAATAAAAGAAGGAAGAGGCTTAGAGAGATCAGTCTTAACAAAACATGGTAAAAACCATATTTGTTTTTGTCCAAGTTGTCGGATCCATTGTAATCAAGCTACCCATTGATTTATAAATACCCTTAATGATTTCATCATCCTAAAAGACCACATTAAACCTAGGTAGATGCACCTAAAATATTGCCCTATTGATTGTTGGTGGATGGATTGAAGTCCGGGGACCATTTCCTCAAAAAGAGGTCTTTTCGACCAAAGAACCATGGTCCCTTCATAACCACAACCTGCATGTCTTTTGAGGTCTTAAAATTAAAGAGCATAAAGCCTTTGGGCAATGCCACCACTTCCAAATCCCCCTTTGACCTCCATTTTTTAGCAGTCCATTTTTTGATAGAGTTCAAATCTAGTCGGACCCCAATAAACATCCTTTAAATAATATTTAATATTTAATATAATATTTGAACGGTGATTTTTAATCTAATTTTCAATATTTAATTTTGTGTTATATTTAATTGACTTTGTGTTGTATTATATGTATAAACCATTTGGGTCCTTGTAATTTTTTTATTGAAATGGGCCACACCCATGTATTGTGTGGGGAGATTCAAACCTAGGTTTCCTCCTTAAAACTTGAGCAATTTAAATTAGTTGAGTTAGTATCATTTGATTGGGCCCTTGTAAATCTTGTAAAGAATTTTTTTTGTAATTTTTTATTATTTAACCTAGACATCATCTTGTTAACCTTAACCTAAATTTAACTTAGAATTAGGTATAAATACCCCCTCATACGAAGAATTTCATGATTAGTTGGAGCATATTATATTTTACTTTTAATAATATTATTTGGTGTCTACGAACACCTCCTTATGTCATGCGTATTTTTTTATGTGTATTTCGTCTTTAGAATTCTTAATAATGTGTTCATTTATTTCATTTATGAAAACAATTAAAAAATCCAACATGTTATTAGAATGGGTGTGAATCTCCTTTACTCTTTTATTTGCATTTCACAAATTAGATTCTATGGCATCCCCTAAAGGCGGAGTTATATATATATATATATATATATATATATATATATATTGTTATTCATCAACAATTTGTTAAAAATACTTTTATATTAAACCTTAGGTGAACTTGGATCAAAAGGATCTCATTAGATTCAAAAAAATTTATCCAAGAGAAAAATCCACTGATAGGATCCTTTGTTTCTTTATTGGCATTCAAATCACTAATTTAAATATTTTGATTTTTGATCAAATGGATATCCTAGTTTCATTATAGAGAATTTTGGAGGTTTTTTGAAAACCTCATTCACCTTCTACAACTTAAGAAAAAACCATATTTTTTTCTCTTTTGACATTTTGTATTCAATGGAAGCACAAATGAGAGGACAACCACATGGCCACTATGAAAGAAGAAAATAAAAGGTCAAACAATTTTTATAGACATCAGATAATAATGTAGTGGCTGGAAAACTTCCATGGATTGCAAAGACCTTTGAGCTGGTTGATAAATTTTCTAAAATAGTCCAACACTTTTTTGGTGCACTAGTGTAAGAGGATGTTCTAATTAGTTATATATGATAAAAAGGTTATGTAGGACATGTCATAGTAGATATTAATAAACTATAAAATTTCTAGATTTCTTACAAAATTTCAAGGATTTTGCAATTCAATATTTTTCTCATTTTGCCTCTAGGTATAGGTTCCTTTGAATCAAAATATTTTCTCCCTCAAAAATATAAAAATATTTGAATATTCAAATGAATATTTTATAGTTGTATAGGAAATACACAAACTTGCATCATGGTAATGCAACATCGATTGCATGGACAAAAATATGATAGAAAGGCTTTTTAGTTTGTAATGTGCATTGCAGAAGGAATAAAGACAAGGTGCTTGAATTTCTCTATTGCATGTGTATCTTGACTCAATTGTCTAGGTGAGATTCCCTTAGTTCTTGGGAAGGTGCTTTAATTTCTCTATTGCATGTGCATCTTGACTCAATTGGCTAGATGAGATTCCCTTAGTTCTTGGTACCTTAAATATTAAAGGGTTGAATACCATGCTAATTAGAATCCCCTTATCCACTAAATTAGTTATACATGTGACCTCTCATTTGGGATTCTCTATTACATTTGCATCTTAGCTCAACTAGATAGGTGAGAATCCCTTAGTTCTAAGGATCTTAAAAATCAAAGGGTTGAATTTCATGGCATCAATATTTTTATACAATTGATGATGTTAGCATAGATCTTGATGATACATTCAAAATTATCATGACACTTGATAATATCACCCTCATATTATTGGAAGATGTTTATATAAAAATGACATAACACTTGGTGATGCCACTCCTATTTTTATCAATGCATGTTAGTATAACACTTGATGATGTGGCACTTGGTATTGTACCTCATGCTAACATGATAGTTGATGATGTGTTACTTACTAGCATGGCATAGGATGACATAATGAGTTGTGACATGTCAAGTGATGATGTAGTTAATGACATGCTATATGCTGATGTGATGCAATATGTGGTAAGTGGTGAAATAAAAACAATTAACATATCAATAATCAATATGGTAGGCAAGTATCACATGCAACATATTAAGGTTTGAATAATCACATTCCTCTTTCTCATTGAACCCAATAAATTTATAGTATTTTAGCCAACAATATAGTTAGAAAATAATGATTTATAGAGTGAATTAGAACACGCTAAGTAGCATAGGTAGTTCACTAGTATGTTACCTAGTGGCCTATATAGTTAGCACCCAATTGTTAGTACCTTGTTCCATATTATGATAAGTGGAGTCACTTCACTTGTTAGTATATTAACTAGTCAATGCCAAATTTACAACCCCTTAGCCACTAAATTAGTGATACATGGTGACTTTTCATTTCCTATAGGTACATAAAAGTTTAAAAGTTTTAAAGGTTTTAGATGAATTTTGTGTATTTTTGGGTAAAAATTGTAGAGCCCATAACTTTTTCATATCAAAATATTTTGAGCCCTTTATTCAAATTATACAATATTTTGAGACTTGTGCATTATGTTTTGAATTATATATGGTCTTCTCTATGCTTGTTATTGCTATGCATCATTAAAAAAAAAACATATAAGACTTCATTGCTAAGATTTGGAAGAAGAAGAAAACTAGTTAGTAAATATTAAAGAAATGAATTGACTTCTTGGACATGGGGTCCTTGGAGTAGGAGAAACTTATGGAGGTTCCACAATTACTCTTTTGTAAGAAATTACTCAAGGAGAGGACTCTTGAGTATTAGTATATTTATGAATGAATGGGATTTAATGAGAGGGAATTATGGGGTTCCCTCACTTTTGTAAAAAGAAATTTACAAATTCTTGTAATGAAAGTACATAAGAATTGTGGAGATTCTTATGAAATAGATTGAAATTGTGGTAAAAGGAATAATGGATTAAATTTTTGTAGATTGGCTAATAGACTTGCAATGAAAATAAATATGGACTATTTAAGGCTAGGTTTTTCTCGAAAGGGTTTTCCAGGATACATGACGTGTCATTTGTGTATATTTTGTAGAACTTGTTATGGAATTGTTATAAGAATTTATTGATATATTGCTATGAATTGAATATGAAGAAGAAATAAAATTATTTATTTTATTAAATTTTTTAAGGGAAAGTAACATTGTAAAGAAAAATAGATTAATATCTTTCCTTTATTTCTTGTAATAGAATATGGATTATACAAATGTGACTTTTAAAGATTGAATTAATGAGATAGAAGAAAAGGCTATTCCTTAGATTCATGTTAGGGTTTGAGGATTATTACTTAAGAGGATTTATCCATATAATTCCAACCTATTTAGATCCCTAAGGTTAGGATTGAAACTAAGGTAGACATGATGTGACAATCACTTAGGGTTACAATGGACACTTTGGTAATAGATCATCGAAGTGTGCTCTAAGAGATAACAATATTAGAATTCCATTGTGACTAGCTTATTATAATGGGTTCTTCAACAAATAATAATATAACCATGTGATATAGATATCATGCAAATGATATTCATAGGGAGCCAAACAAATTAGGGAGAATTACTATGGAGGATGTAATTTGGTGTGGTAGTCATTGGAAATCCCCATTGATGGATGGGGACCAAATGTGAGACACCACATAAATGATAATCACCTCCATTAAGATATCTAGAGAATAGTTTAATGGTGCATAGTAAGTTTATACTAAAAGAGGTGTGTAGAACTATAATAAGCTTACAACTAAATTACTATTTAAAAAATGATTGATACTAGTAAGGTATTTGGAATCCCTTTTCTCAAATGAGTGAGATGAGGCTAACCCTAGCATTGTGGTCAAAAATTCCTTTAAAAGAGAAAGAAAATAGGACGACCACTCAAAGGTGTCCTTTAAGCTATATGGGAAGTGTACAAGGTAAAACCCAAAAATGTTATGAGATATTGGCCACTCAAAATGTGAAAAAAGATTCTATTGAATTTATTTGGATTGTTTTGGTTAAAATTGAACCTTAGAAAAAAATTAGGGTTAGATTTTTAGGTTGTTGCAGTTGTTAATAGAGCATGGTTGTAGACATTTAAGTTTTCCTAGACTAAATTATGATGTAGAAAAACAAGTCTACCTTGGAAAGAACCTAGCCATGACTTTATTTGATGTGCACCTTAGAAGAACATAATATTCCCATGGGGATGGTGGGTTTGAAGGAATAAACCTGACCATTGGTCAAAGGACTGACTTTACTCTTAGGACACCTTACATGAAGTGTGTTAGGTGATACTTTTGAATGACTGCTAGTTATAATGGTTAGTTTTGTTTGAAGGATTAAACAAACTAAGTAAATGGAGGTATATGGATTACCAAATATGAAACACTTGAATAGCTTGGGATAATGGCACCAAGAACAAGATAAGCAAGGCAATGATCATTTTGACCTTAGTTGCTATTAGCAATGCAACTAATAAAGACCATGAGAAAAGGTGGAATTATTTTTGTGGTCAATTTTAATGAAGTAGAGATAGACAAAAAGGAAGAGGTGTTTGGTAAACACCCATCTTGCAGGAATATAGGGATGTGTTTCCTAAATATTTTTCTAGATTATCATCGAAAAGAGAATTTGACTTCACTATATAATTGGTACTTGAAACTAAGCCAATACTTACAACTCTATATGGTATGAATCCTATAGAGATGCAATAGTTGAAGGTATAACTCCAAGGGTTGTTAGAGAAAGGGTTGATAAAACCTAGTGTGTCACCTTGGGGTGCACCTATTCTCTTTGTAAAGAAGAAGGATGGATCACTCAGATTATGTATTGATTATAGAATATTAAACAAAGTGATCATCAAGAATAGATATCCCTTGCCTAGAATAGAGGATTTTTTTGACCAATTGAAAGAGGTAACCATATTCTCCAAAATTGACTTGAAATCAAGATATCATCAGTTGAGAATTTATGAGGAAGATACTCATAAAACTGCCTTCAAGACTTAATATAGGTACTATGAATTCACAATGACACCATTTGGGCTATCTAATGCACCATAAACCTTCATGAATTTGATGAACAATGTGTTCAAGAGATAGTTAGATTGACTTATCTTGATATTTTTAGATGACATTATAATATATTCCATGAACAAAGAAGAGCATGATAAGCACTTAAGGATAGTACTTGAGATACTAAGGGAAATCCAGCTCTATGGTAATTTCTTGAAATATGACTTGTATGTCCTTAAGGTACAATATCTTGGTCATATTATTTTTGCTAATGAAATAGCAACAAACTTAAAGAAGATAGAGGTCATCTTAACTTGGTCATAACCCATCAATGTGACTAAAGTATGAAGTTTTATGGGTATCATAGGCTACTATATACGCTTTGTGAAATATTACTCTAGGATTGCCTACCCGATAACCAATATTTCTAGAAAATGAAAATAATTTAAATGGATAGATAAGTGCAAAGTAACTTTTAAGTTATTAAAATAAAAATTCATTACCGCACCCATTCTAAAAACTCTAGACTTGTAGGGAAACTTCTCAATATGCAAAAATACATCGTTGGAAGGATTAGGAGGGATCCTATCCTAAGAGAAATTAGTGGTAGTGTATGATTCAAGGAAACTCAAGAAACATGGAGTAAACTATTCTACGGATGACTTTGAACTTGCAATAGTAGTGCATACCCTTAAGATGTGGTATCACTATCTGCTAGGCAAACCATCTGAGCTTAGAACTAACCATAAAATCTTGAAGTATATCTTTGCTCAAACATTACTAAATATAATATAAAGATAATGGATTGAGTTCTGAGCAGAATACGACTTTGGTTTGGAGTATATTAAAGACAAGGAAAATAAGGTTGAGCAGATAAAGGCATATAGCTGCTATAACTCATAGCCATATAAACTTGAAGGACAAAGTCAACTAGATGCAAATATAGGATTGGTTTTGTAATGATATTTAGGTAAATATAGCAATAAATCTTGAAGAAAATAAATATTATAGCATTAAGGAGGGACTCTTATGCTTTAAATATAGGGTCCTTGGATCTCCTTACTTTGTAGGGGGTGCATAGATCTCCTTACTTTGCTTATCTTGGAGGGGCCAAAATGAGGGAAAATATGAAAAATACCTTCTTTTGGACACAGATGAAGGACATAAATGATTTTTTTGCTAGTTGCATGGAATGTTAGAGGCTAAAACTTGAACATCGACATCTAGTAGGATATTTATATCCACATGATATACTTAAATAAAAAATGGTAGGTAATATCCATGGAATTTATTGTGGGACTACCTAATAATAGATTCCAACATGATGCAATACTTGGTGTAGTGGACAAATTGACCTAGCTATGGTGGTTAACAAATTTCCCAATGAAATCATGAGGCTGCATGGATTCCTTAAAGTAATTATATCTAACAAAGAATCCAAATTCACATCTGCATTCTGGTAAGCCCTACATTGGGCCATAGTCATAAAATTGAATATTAGTTCTACTTACCATCTAAAGACTAATGGTTAGATTGAGTCAACCAAGTTTTGAAAGACATGCTTCACATGTACTATACAAATAAAAAATCTAAACGAGAAGAGTTTCTACACCTGGTTGAATTTACCTATAATAATGGGCATCATGCTTCTTTGGGAATGGCTCCATTCGAAGCATTATATGGTAGAATATTCCAAACACCCCTCTCATAGGACAATATAGAAGATCAAATTACCATCGAACCAAACATGGTTTGATAAATGGAGGAATAGCTAAATATGATCAAACAGAGAGTAAAGGAAGTCTTTCATAATTAAAATAGTTATGCCAATAGAAAGTGCATACCTAGAGACTTATTTGTGGGGAACAGATTATTCCTAAGACTAATGCCCATGAAGAGCACCGTCAAATCAACTAATTTGGATCATAGATAGATTGGAACCTTTGAGAACACCGAGAAGATAAATCCAATTTTCTATTGTCTCACCTTGCCTCCCAACCTATCCAAGATCCATGATACTTTCCATGTATCCCTACTTAGGAGATATGTTGTTGATCCTAATTATGTATAGAATGTGTCTAACTTGTAGATAAAACAAACCTACAATGATTGAAGAGTAGCCTATGAAAACTCTAGAGTTTTATTCCAAAAATATGAGGAACCAAACTTTGGAGTAATGTAAAGTCCAATGGGACTAGTATTTAGAAAAGAATTCTACTTGGGAGAAAGTAGTTGATATGCAAAAATATTTTCCATACTTATTTGAATGAATAAAATGTAATTTTTGTCTTATTGCAGGCACTGGTGAAACACAAAGGAATGTGTTTATTCTAAGGGGGGTAGTATGTCATGACCCTCCCTTGGCCAAAATTTTCATATAAAGGATTTCTGAAAATTAAATGTTGTCTTTAAGAAAATATTATATGGTTGATGATGTTTTTATGGTATGCTACTAATAGACTTGGATGCATTGCAGGAATAGACACCTTTGCAAGTGGGCAAAAATTAGATGGCTAATGATCTAACACATGATATATCCATTTTTAGATATAGTTCTTGCATTTAAAATTTGTTTTTTGTTTTTTTTGTGAACTAGGTTGCTTTTGATGGATAAAAGGTAACTAAAAATACTCTAAGATAGCTAATTAATGAATATTAATAGGGAAGAATTATTAATATTCTATGTTAAAGGTCATTTTTAATATTAATTTGCTAATATTGAATAATGTTAGTATTAATCTCAATATAGATTTGATATTAATCAAATGAATGATTAATGTATTGTTAGATCTTTATTTTGTGATTAATCCAAGATAGATTAAAAAGGATTTAATCATTATATCAAAGGTAATTTATTTTAGTTAAGATAATTTTATGCTTATTATGTGATTAATCTAAGGAATTTATTAATTCATTTTAGTTTAAAATGAATTTATTATTTTATGTGATTAATCTAAGGAAGATTAAAAAGGAACTAATCCTTAGATTAAATATAATATTTTTTTAGTTTGACAAGAATATGTTTTTGTGTATATGCGGGAGTAGGCTTTAATGGAGATTAATGTGTAGAGAAAAATTGTACTAGTTAAAATAATGCAAATTGCTTTGTTGGGTGGTTTGAAAATTTGTTCCAGAGAATGAACTAATTCATCACCTTGCACCTTACATCAGAAGGGGATTTTAAGAAACAAGGGATCAAAGACCGTGAAAGGAACCAAAGGATGCAAGTCACCATTGAGGATTAAGCAAAGACACTTTGCAGCAATAAGTAACATACCTTTCCTTCAATCAACCAACTTCAAGGAGAAAAATAAAGGTACTCTATAAACTTATAATTAATATTGTTATTGTTGCCTAGAAAAACCAGAAATTTATATTTCTATTGCTACTTGGGAAAACCTACAGTTTATTTTTGTTATAGCTACTTGAAAAGAAAGTCTATGCATATATGGTTGATTAGGTAATATAACCTTCTTTTTAATATAACCTTACAATTAGGAAGAGCTCTAAAGAAATATAGTGCAGGAGTTAAGAGTTTGCTTACCCTTGTGTTTGCATGAAGAGGAAAGATGTGGACAGATAGATTTATTCTTTAGGTTTAAAAAGAAAGAATTCATTATAGTTTAAAATTAATTAACCTTTATTTTATTTTATTCTAAATAGATTAGATGGATTTAATTTTTATATTAAAAAGGAATTTGTTTTAATAAAAAATGAATTTGATTTTACTATGTGGTATATTAAGGGGAATTAGTCTTTAGATTAAATGCATTTCAATTTAGTTTAAAATGAAATTGATTTTATTATGTGTTTAATCTAAGGTAGATTAAGGGGAATTAATCTTTAGATTAAATGCATTTCATTTTAGTTTAAAATGAAATTGATTTTATTATGTGTTTAATCTAAGGTATATTAAGAGGAATTAATATTTAGATTAAATGTATTTTATTTTAGTTTAAAATGAAATTTATTTTATTATGTGTTTAATCTAAGGTAGATTAAAGGAGTTAATATTTAGATTAAATGCATTTCATTTTAGTTTAAAATGAAATTTATTTTTATTGTGTTTAATCTAAGGGATATTAGAAAGGAATTAATCTTTAGATTAAATGAAATTCAATTTAAGATCGAAATGAATAGATCTTTATTGTGTTTGATCTATTTTTGTTTGAAAGGAATTATGGGATTCCTTTTTGTTGTTTTATGGAAAGGAAATTATGGATTCCTTTATGTTTGATTTATGAAAGGAAATTAGGATTCCTTTATGTTTGATTTTTGGAAGGAAATTATGGATTCCTTTATGTTGAATTATGGAAGGAATTTATAGGGTTCCTTTATCTTTGTATTTATGTTTGAAAAAATAATTGTGGTTTCTTTTTAGGCATAATAAATTGGGGTTATTCTATATATGTATGCTTGGGAATGTGGAATTATTGAGATGTTATTTTGGGTATTGAATTAAAAGGAAAGGGAATATAGGATTCCATGATATGCATAGATATATTGTTGAAATATATTTATGATATGAATAGATGTAGTGTGAAAATATATCGTTGAGATGTGTAGATTTATTGTGGAAATATAGTGTTGATATGCATAAATATATTGTGTGAATATATTGCTTGTTGGCTTGATAAATATGAAAGCATTCAATGTTTAAATGGACATGAAGTCCATCTATAGGAAAGAACTAGGAAGGTCTTCCTTGTATACTAGTATATATTAGAGCATGTAAAAACAAATTGATCATGAAGTCCATTTGGATGAAGAAATTTATGGGTTTTCTTCTTGGTATTGTTTTAAAATAAGATAGAAAGATAAAGGATAATTTCTACATGATTACTTGATGCACCAAGTATGTAACTTGTTTATTTTCTTTATGCTTTGTTTTCTTTGCATTCAAATCATATAGAAATGCATTGCTAAGATTTGGAAAGAGATAGGAATGAGTTTGAAAATATTTGTGGAAAATATGTTTGAAAAGATATATGGGCTTTTCTAAGGAATGCATTACTAAGATTTGGAAGAACAAAAGAATTAGTTAGTAAATATTAAAGAAATAAATTGACTTCTTAGACACGTCATCCTTGGAGTAGGAGAAAATTATGGGGGTTCCACAATTACTCTTTTGTAAGAAATTACTCAAGGAGAGGACTCTTGAGTGTTAGTAGATTGATGAATGAATGGGGTTTAATGAGAGGGAATTATGGGGTTCCCTCACTTTTGTAAAAATAAATTTACAAAATTCTTGTAATGAAAGTACATAAGAATTGTGGAGATTCTTATGCAATAGATTGAAATTGTGGTAAAAGGAATAATGGATTTCTTTTTCTAGAATGGCTATTAGACTTACAATGAAAATAGAAATAGACTATTTAAGGCTAGGTTTTTTTCGAAAGGGTTTCCTAGGATAAATAACGTGTCATTTGTGTATCTTTGGTAGAACTTGTTATACAATTGTTATTGATATATTGCTATGAATTGAATATAAAGAAGAAATGGAATTGTTTATTTTATTATGCATTTTATGGAAAGTAACATTGTAAATAAAGATAGATGAATAGATTTCCTTTATTTCTTGCAATAGAATATGGACTATGCAAATGTGGCTTTTAAAGATTGAATGAATGAGATAGAAGAAAAGACTACTTCTTACGTAGATATGCAAGATGTGTATACTTAATGAAGGAAAATGATGTATTCTATTGATGAAATGATGGATATTGCATGTATAATTTCCATAAAGATATATTTTTATGAAGAAATGTGATATTCCTAATGGATTTTCTTGCATAATAGGAACAAGTTTTTTCATGGATAGAAGAAGGACTAATACATGAAGATAAAAATATTTTAAGGGAGAAAAAATGATTTATTATCCTATTCATCCAATAGCTTGGCATTGGAGATAAATGGTTCCTTTAGAGTAATTGCTTATTATGACTAGCATGGAAAAATAAAGTTGATTAGGATAAAACTTATGTATTGGATGGCATTATAGATAAGTGATTTAGTATGAAGAAAGGATAGATGCATAAATATTTTGGTTCTATTTCACTTTAGGAAAAATATGTTAAGGAATACATATTTTATTTAGTTTTATTATGTTGGGATTTAAGAAAAACCATAACACATTGATTTAAGAAACTTTATGAGAGATTTTATTTGACCATCTATAAAGTATATGGGCACTATGTAGAAATGACCCATTGATAATGTATAGGTGGCCTCAACTTGAGTAATTAGGAATATAACTTTAGTTAATTGAAGCTTATTGTTTTATTAGCAAGAAAAAGGGGTAAAAATGATCATAGAACTCCTAGTTTGGTTTATGAGGGAAGTTTTGGTAAGTATCCAAGGAAGGTGGTGATCGTGTGGGGAGTAATTGCTTGAGGGAATGTTATTTGGATAGAACGTGTTTAGAAAAGGAGGATTCGACCATCGATGAAGATATGAGGATGTTGGAGAGGCATTCTTGGGTAGAGAATGATAAACGATCAACAATGAGATGACAAACAAAGTAGAGAAGGAAGGGATGAAGAAACTATTTGGTTGGACTCATTGAGAAGCTTGGTTTCTTGGCACCAAATTGGAAAAGGTAGTCTCTTGAAATAACAACTTTGGTATTGTGTATTTAATTTATAATTAAGATTTAAAGGATAAATATTGTTGAACAACTATAGTCGTAGGAGTATTGTAGGCTGAGATTTTCTTTGGGTAATAAGCTATCATTTCCTTTTGACATAGTTCACTATGATAATAATGTAAGATGTGGCGATTATTGTGTTGGACCATAGTTAAAAATTACTCCAACGAGTTGTCTACCTTGACATGATGCTTTCATGGTCCTTGGAGTACCATTAGTGAGTCATAATTCTCTATAGAATAAGTATCTTAACAGAGAGATGACATTTTTACACCTTAGAAGTGTTGGAAGATACTGTTTGATGTGTTTGTATTAGTACCTTCTACTAGAGTTAGGTAACCATTACCAAATCATTACCAAGGAGCTAGATCAACCTATATTGTGGTGAGTTATGAGCATATATATTTGAGGTGATCCACTTATAGCCTAAATATTTGGAAGAAAACAATATATTTATGATTCTATTAGAGGCAAGAAGGATCGAGCCTTCAAAAAAATTGGGATACCACATGCATTAGAGACCCCTTAAAGATCCATTAGTCGAGTTTTCTATAAAAATGTCTTCTCTCTAGATTTTCATGTTAACTAACTTTGCACTACTACTATCCATATTTGTATCCTACACTAGAATAATATTTGGCCTATAATATATCCTTATAGAGGCTAGGGCTCTCTACTTAGAAATCTTGTTAAAGCCTCTGATATTCCATGAGATGATCTTCATCTATAATATTTGAGATGGTTACCCCCATCAGGAGAATGAGGGGACTAACAAAATGAATCCATATTTAGTTGCTTTCCTTTTGATTTTTTTCCTTCTCAAATTTCAATTGACTTTGTAGGTCATCTGCAATATATGTTTCTGCCTCTCTATTCCTTACTACTTTATTAGAAGGTTTTTCCACATTCCTAGGGACCCCCACATACAATGGACCTTTTCTATGGCTTCTTGTCTTTGGGTGAGAAAAATTTACCCCAAAGGATTCCTCTCCAATCCCATGAGATTTAAATATCTTGGGCTTAAAATAAGATTTGTGATCTTCTACCAGTTTTGGGGGAGAAACTGTAGCCTCAAGTAGAAGCTTATCTCATTTTTCCTCATCAAGCATTGCATCTCTAGATTTAAGGTAATAAAAGGGGTTTTGAAGAAAATCATGGGGAATACCGATATCTATAATCAAATCATATTTACTCACCCGCAAGAGACTAGAGAATGAGCTATCCTGATTGTTCACCACCTCCCTATCAGAGCTACTGATATGCATTACCAGGACCTCTTCAACCACCCTATCATTGAATATTTTATGTTTTTTTGAGATGGGTCCATATACCCAGGTGCATTTGACATAACTTCTAAACCTCCACCCAGTTCCTTAAGATTCATTTATTTCCTTACCTAGTTTTTTTAGGGGACATCCTTCCCATTTTGAAAACTTCTCAAACATGATCCCAAAGTATGTCCTATCCTCTTGCATACCACACACTTAAGGAGTTTATTTTTATAGATAATAGATTGGGTCTAGGTCCTAAACTTGGAAACTAGGTCAATATGGTCGGGCAGCTCCACATTTAGGTCTGTCATGATGCACATCCAAGAAAAAATTATTTTGGACTTTGACCTAGTGGTTGAATTAATTATAGTGGTTGAATTGATTAGAACTAACTCTCCAATAACCTTCATAGTTTCCCTTAGAACATCATCATGCTAGATGTGGAAAAGCAAATATAGTAGTCTCACCCACAAAGGAGCCAGATTGATTTTTTAGATCTTTAGATTAAAATCAAGACCCCATTTACTCAAGAAAATCTCTTTTTTTCTAAAGAACCTAAAGTCCCCACCCAAAATCCTCTTCAAATATTCTTCACAATTTTGTTTGATTAGAGAAAACACATTCGAGATCACCACAATATCCAACGATCCTATCGTTTTCCATTTGACTAAAGCTCATCTCTAAATGGCATCAATATCCGACCTACTTCCATAAAATTTTCCAACAAGGTTCCATGACCCTGCCTCCATAGTAACGACCACCAACTTGTTCAGGATAGCCAACTTATTGCTAGAGGGAGACAGGTCAAAAAGGATTTTAGAGTTTTGAGACCCGAAACCCTTAGCAGTGATTGAAGCAAAGTAAATCTTACTTAGATTAAAGAATGTCCCACCACTCGAGGACCCACCAAAATTGTTGATAAAAGGAGCCTCGTGAGATCCAAACTAAGGATACTCACTAATGGGAACAACCACCTCAATCTATGGGTCCTCTCCATATAACCTTTCAAGGAGATCCTCCATATTAGTGCCAATCATAGAAGCCACCACTTGTAAGCTAACAACTGAACTGCCAGTAGTTTCCTCAATGACTGAGGCTTACAAGTTGCTACCATCTTCCTCATCCACCTCCCCACCATGCCTTACCTGAAAGATCCCACCCTCACCTAAGTCAAATTCTCTAACTCTTAGAAGAATTTATTTTAGATTAGTTGTTTGAAAGTTGTGAAGGATTGGTGTTTGTGTGTTTTCTTTGGAAATATGGTTTGAAAGGAATATTATTTTGTTTGAAAATAAATGTTAAAATCATGCACAAGTTTAGAATAATATTACTATCTCTCTTGTAGAATTTTTACAAATGTGGCACTCATAATTAGAAGTCCCATATTAAAAAAATGAGGCACTAGCCTCTTGGTTAGAGGATTTGAATATATATGGAAGGGCAATATGTGGCAATGGAGTTAACATAAAGGGTCTACTTAAATCTATGATAAAATTAAAATGTGCAAAAGTTAGTTTTTCAAAATAATTAAGGAAAAAAATCCTCACTTTCTCATTTGAACTTCAACTAACTACTACATAGAGGCTAGGGTAATTTTTACAAGAACCAAGATTACCATAGATAAAGGAAAAATATTTATTCAATTTCAATACTATATAGATGAGCAATTTTCACCTCAACTCTTGTTAAAGAATATCATGTTATTTGTTACATGCTAATATACCCCCATGGTACCTTGTTGGTACAATTTTAAATATGTATTAGATTAGGGTGTGAGTTTATAGTTTAAGAGTGTGATTTATATTTAACCTTATGTTAATGTGTAGGATGTGCATAGGTGTCATGTAATTATGTGTGCAATCATAAATGGTAAGAATATGCACAAGTGTCATGTAATAGTGTGTGCAAGTGTGTGCACAAATGTCATATAGTAAATTGTGCAAGTATCATACAACAAAGTGTGCAAGAGTAAATAGAGAGTTAAGAGTTGTATACAAGTGGCAAGATGAGAAACCAAAAGGTATGAGAGGTTTATCCTATGCAGAGAATAGGAAAGGTTGCATCTCTTAGATGTGTGAAGAAAGCAATAGTCAAAGAGTCTATGAGTTACATTTCTAACATTATATTATGGAGGCAAAGCTCCATATATTGTATCTAAGATTGGATTGAAGATTGTATTGAAGAATATCAAGATATTGAATGAAGATTGAATAAATCTTGGATACAAATATTTTGAACAAATATATTGCATGTTTTCTTTCATGTTATTGCATATATGATATTGGCCATTTATATATTACTTTTGCTATTTTTATGAATGTTATGTTCATTGATTTTAATCATTAATATTCTATTGCTTTAATATTTGAGATTATTGGGTCTGTGATAATTTGACTAAAATATCAATATTTGTATCAAAGCTACACTTAGAGTCGCTTTCATAGTCTTCACCTTATTCTTATCATTGCTATCCTGCCCATCTATGTCTACCTCGTTCTTGTTCACACCGTCAATACAGGCCAATGCCGCTTCATGAGTAACGAAATCAATATATCTGAAATCTTTGCGCTTCGCATAAGGCATGTTGCGTGCCAGTTCTATTTTCTCTATTTCCCCATACCTGTTGAATTTTTGTCGAACTCTTTCCTCCTCCCAAGTGGGTGGCAAACCATCCATAAAAACAGACTTTACCTGAGACATAGTTTTGTGGTCAGCCTCAGTCGCGAATTCAACCTTTCCGCGATCTTTTGTACCAAAGAAAACGTCTCTGTTGTGGAAGCGCTTCAAAGCATTTGAATCATCCAAATGGGTGTCAAACTCCAAGAATGCGAACCCTCTATTCATTCCTTTTCCGTTGTGGATCCTCCACCAAAATTATCTTCTCCACATTCTCAATTCCATGGTCTTTCAATTTTTTTCTCACACCATCCGTTGTCCAAGTTCTGCGAATGTTACTCAGAAAAAGAGTATCATTGCTCTTGCTTCGTTCAACGCCACATCTCTTCCCTTAAACCAGTGGATTCTTAAGCTCTTCGACGGCCTTCTTTGGTTTCTCAACACTCGCAAAACGAATATAAGCAAAGCCCTTATATTTATGCGTGCGGGGATTCTTTGCAAGTCTGATCTCAACAACTTCACCGGCTTCACTAAACACCTTGCACAAGTCATCTTCGACAGCGTCCTTATCAAGTCCCCCAACAAAAACTTCGAATTCTTTCTGTTTCCTCCTCCTTCAAGAGGGCTGGCGTTTCCACGCCCTGCACATCCTCTTTTTCTTCGCCTTCATCTCCATCTCTACCACCATTTTCATTCTCCGTATCACTACCAATAACAAAATCTAAGCGATATTCGGATTCTCCCACGTCATTCCCAGGCGCATCATCTTCCTCCTCAGACTCCGGCTCACATTGCACACCGTCATCTCCATCATACTCTTTTTCCACATCAATGGCCTGGTTTTCCTCCTCTGCAACGTCCCTTTCCTTAACGTCCATATCTTGTTCTTCTTCATCGCATGATGTCCCTTCGCCGTTATCTAGGATGCCTTTCATGTCTTTCTTTTCGGCATAGGTAAAAAGGATGTTCGAAGGTTTTTTAAAAGTATTTATTAAAATACTAAAAGTTAAGAGTA
>JAQPPZ010004721.1:0-205496 GCA_028583015.1 Wollemia nobilis
GATAGATAAAAGACAAAATAGCTTGGTCGGGATATTTATAGGACCAAGAACAGATATGGACTCCATAAGGAAATGGGTGCTAGAGAAATGGAAACCCAGAAATCATCTAGAGGTGGTGGCAATGCCAAATGGCTTTGTGTTGTTTTCTTTTTAGAATCCTAAAGATCTAATGCATGTCATGCTCTAGGGACCTTAGTTTTTTGGTAGAAGGGGTCTAGCTCTTAAAAAATGGGATTACACTTTTGATCCATATAAGGAAGTCATAAATACAACCCCTATTTGGGTAAGACTACTAGCATTACCGCTTGATTCTTGGGATACAGACATCTTGGTTGGGATTGCAAGGGCCATCGATACTCCCATAGTGGTGGATCCAACTACCAAAGGAGGAATGAGATTGATTCATGTAAGGTTCTATGTAAATGTTAACCTAGGAAAACCATTGTTATCCTCAATAAGGTTAGTCTCAGACATGAGAACATGGGACCAAGAGATCGAATATAAAAATCCTCCAATTTCATGTTCCATATGTAAGAAGTTTGGTCATACAAGGAAATCTTACCCTAGGATGAAGACATCTATAAAAGTATGGAGAAAAAGGATAATAGCTCCCAAATAAAAGACCAAAGGTAGAAGTCTAAGAAACCCCAAAAGGAAAGAGGGGAGAGTTAAGGTTCTGGAAACTTTCAAAACAAATTCAATGTTTTAGAAGTGGACACAAACAACAATGTTGAACCTAACATGGAAAAGCTAAAGAAACCCCAGCTAGGTACAGATAAAAGAGTTCAGGATGAAATTTCAGTAGATGTTGACTAGGTGATCCAAATAGAACCTCAAAATGATGAGGGTTTCCAAGAACAAGAAATAGAAGATAAGTCAAAAAGAAATATTAAAGCCAAGGAAAACTTTGAGCATAGGGAGGCCCCTTTAGAACAAGGAGGTATGTCACAAATAGAGCAAAGGAAGTTGCACCAGATAAGTGAGTTCTAGAGATAACAGAAGGGAAGTGGGAATGAAGACCAAATAGGGGATAAAAAGTTAGATGGCCAGAGGTCTGAGAGAGAAACAAAGGTAGAAAAAGTGAATTCAAACATAGTCAAGGATAAAATACAATAGGAAGAAGCAACTCAATCCAAAGATAAATCTATAGAGGAAGATAGTAAAGAGGAAACCCCTATGATGAGAAAAACATGCAATGCTAGGAAGAATGCAGATCTAGGTGGCATAACCAAAGTGGGAAGACCTTCGAACGTAGAGGTAAGAGCTAAAGAAACATCGAAAGAGATTGCCAATGACACCCAAAAAGTCTTGAACTTAAGTGGAGGTCGCAACCCCATTCACAACAACAAATGAAGATCATATGCTAGAATGTAAGGGGGATGAATGCCCCCAATAAGCAAAGAGTTATTAAGAGCTTAAGAAAAATGAAAAATCCAAATATTTTGCTCTTTCAGGAGATGAAGGTAGACTCAAACAACATGTTGAGAATTAAGAATAATGTGTGGAGACAAGCAGAAGCAACAACAAGTGCAATTGATGGTGCTTCAGGTGGTGTGTGGACACTTTGGGATCCAAATAGAGTGGAAGGAACATGCATCCAAAAAACAGATAGGTATGTTTCAGTTCTTTTTTATGATAAAAATTTAGAATATAGTTGGATCATTACAAATATATATGCTCCTAATTTAATTACAAGAAGGAGGTTATGGAGGGATCTGAAAGAGATGCATAGGGATTTCTCCCTCTCATGGGTAGTAGTTGGGGATTTTAACACCCCCTACTACCTAGCGAGAAGAGAGGAGGTTCTCAGATATACAATGATGGTATGGAGGATCTAGCAGATTTCATTGCAGAGATAGGCTTGATTGATATTGAACTGAAGGGAAGTAAATACACTTGGTCCAATAGGAGGATAGGTGAGAAGCTAATTTAGATAAGACTAGATAAGATGCTAGCCTCACAAGATTGGTATACAAATTTTAGCAATTCAGTTCTATCAACCCTCCCTAAGGTTACCTTCGATCATAGCCCATTGACCCTAGATATGGTCATTGGCTCTAGACCAAAAAACCCTCCTTTTAGATTTGAGTTAATGTGGCTTCAACACCCCCAATTTAAGGAAAAAGTAAAGGAATGGTGGAATGTTGACATTAGAGGGACCAAAATATTTGTAGTTGCAAAAAATTGAAAAACCTCAAGAGAAATCTAAGATCTTGGAATAGAGAGGTCTTTGGCAATGTCTTCAATTAGAAAAAGAGTTATTGGCTCAGATCCAAGACTTGGAAAATATGATCCAAACCCAAGGGAGATCTCAACACCTTGAGGAGAGAGAGAAGACTTTGCTTAGTGAATATCACAATGTTTTGGCAAAGGAGGAAGTTTTCTAGAGGTAAAAATCTAGAGCGCTTTGGTTAAGAGAGGGGGACCAAAACACAAAGTTCTTCCACATTTCCACTCTCAAACACAGAAGCTCAAACAAAATTAGGGAGATAAGATTAGAGGATGGTTCCTTGATCCAAAGAGAAGATGAGATAAAAGATGTTGCCATTTCCTTTTTCAAAGATAACTTTGTTGAAAATGTAGAAGCCTCTCACTCTATTATTTCAAACATTCCTAAGCTGATTATAGCTGAGATGAATGACTTCTTAACACAACCCTTCTCAGATGATGAAATAAAAAAGTTATTTTTGAAATGCAACGGGATAAAGCTCCTAGCCCAGATGGTTTCCCTCCAAGTTTTTTTCAAGAATTTTGGCATATCATTCAACAAGATATAGGTGAAGCTTTGAGGGAGTTCCAAGCTCATAACACCTTGCTAAAGGAATGGAACTCTACCTTTCTAGTCCTCATCCTAAAAAAGCAAGGAGCTAATATGTTCAAGGACTTCAGGTCGATTAGTCTTTGTAACATGATCTACAAAATTCTTACCAAGACCTTAGCCAATAGATTGAAGATCCTTCTCCCCAAGATTATTTCTCAAATCCAAGGTGGGTTTGTGGCAAATAGATAGATTGTGGATGGTGTTATATCCATTCATGAAGTGTTGCACTCCATGGATCAAAGAGGGTCGACAGGTATGCTTTTAAAGTTGGACATGAGTAAGGCCTACGATAGGGTGTCATGGGCCTTTTTGGATAAGGTCCTAGAATATTTTGGCTTCAACTCAGAATGGAGAAACTAGGTTACTCAATGTATATCTACTCCTATGTTCTCAGTCATTGTGAATGGCCAGACGACAAGTTTCTTTCCCAATCAAAGAGGAATAAGGCAAGGGGACCCTCTCTCCCCTTACCTCTTCATTATAATGGTAGAGGCACTTGGTAGGGCCATTGACTCAACTAAAAATTTAGCATAGATTAAAGGAATTAAGCCAACAACAATAGTAGAGTCAGTTACTCACCATCAATTTGTGGATGATACTATAATTGCAGGGGAGGCTTCATTAAGAGAAGCCAAGAACATAAAGAAGGTGCTCCAGGAGTATGAACAAGCATCAGATCAAAGCATCAACTTTAACAAGAGCAAACTATTTTTTGTCAACACTCTAACTTCTAGATAAAACATAATTGCTAGGATCTTTGGTTGTGAAATTGCAGACTTTCCCTCAACTTATTTAGGATTACCATTGTTTAAAGGAAGAGTTAGAGATGAACTATGGAATGCAATGATAGAAATATTTCAATGCAAATTAGCAGGGTGGAAGGGGGCTCTCCTATCTTAGGCTGGTAAAGTGTAGCTCTTGAAATCTACTCTTCAGTCCTTACCAGTGTATTACCTCTCGATGTTTAAAATCCCCTCGAAAGTTTCTAACATTCTTGAGAAAATTCAAAGACATTTCTTGTGGTCAAGGGTTGAGGAACATCAAAGACTTCCCCTAGTGGCTTGGAATAAAGTGTGCAATCCTAAGAGAGGAGGGTTGGGCATCAAGAGAATGCAAAACTTTAATGAAGCTCTTATGACCAAGCTTGGTTGGAGGTTAATCAAAGAAAGTGGAACATCCTGGGTCAATATCATCAAAGCTAAGTATTTAGAATCCTTCAACCCCTTCTTTAGATGTGAAAATCCACCTTTTGGTTCAACTTTCTGGAATGGATTAATTAAAACAAGGCCTCTGTTATTGAAAGGATTAAAATGGAAATTAGGGATCGACAATTCCATCTTGTTCTGGGAGGACACTTGGATAGCTGACAAGCCCCTTTGTGCTTGGAGGGAATGCAGGTAGATCATGGAACCCCTAAAGTTAAGATTTGGCATTTGGGTTAGTGATTATATAGAAGGAGAAGGGCTATTGAGAAGATGGAAAGATATCTCTATTCCTTCTACTGATAAGGAAACTCAACACCAGGTATCTTTTGTCAAAATACTTCTCCTCTCTTATTACATCCCTATAAGCCCCACTCAAGACACCCTCATTTGGGCCCCTACTTCAACAAGAGTTTACTCAGCTAGGTCAGGTTATCTACTAACAAGGGATGAGGACCTTCCAGAATTCCTAATCAATAGAGTTTGGATGAAAGACTTAACTCCTAAAGTTGCATTCTTTCTTTGGTTAGTCCTTCAAAATAAAATTTTAACAATAGACAATCTCAAAAGAAGAGGCTTTTATTTTTCGAACATGTGTCCTTTGTGCAAAGTTGATGAAGAATCAATTTCACACCTCTTTATCCATTGTTCTTTCTCAAGGAAGGTTCTTCATTTGATGCTTCAAGCCTTTGAATGCTCTTGGGTGGCCCCTCAATCTATCCTTAGTTTTGTTGAACAATGGCACACCCCCTTCAAAAGTTCCAAACTCACTTATTTATGGAATATATCCCTAGCTCATTTCTGTTGGGGTATCTGGTTGGAGTACAATAACAAGATTTTTAGAGATGGTTACAAGGATGAGAAATCTATCTTTTTTAGAATTAAGAATGTGATCCAGGAGAACTTGTCAATAAGTAAGCATGAGGAAGGGGTTGAGCAGGGAATAGAGAAAGAGATAGCTAATAATTGGAAATTAGAAGTAAATATCGAAGATGGCCACAAGTCAAGGGAGGACATAAGAAAGAATACCAGATGGAAGAAACTTGAGGAGGGGTGGGTAAAACTTAACTTTGATGGGGCCTCTAAAGGCAACCCAAGAAAATCTAGGGGAGGTGGTGTGATAAGAAATTCAAAAGGGGAGATGATAGGAGCTTACTCAGAGAATTACGGGACCCAAACCAGTCATGTGGCTGAAGCTAAGGTGATGATAACTAGTATCAAGCTCCTGGCTCAACTTGACATTCCTAAGATAGTAGTGGAGGGGGACTCCCTTAACATCATTAACTATTTGCTTGGAAAGGGAGAACCAAGTTGGACCGTGGAAGGAATCATAAGGGATAGTAAAATATTGCTTCAATATTTTCAAGAGGTGAAAATCATGCATACTTTCAGGGAAGGGAATAAAGTTGTTGATTATTTGGCTAATCTAGGAGTAAACAACTATGAAGGAGACATATGGGTGGACTCGTATCCACCTCATGTGCTTTCAGCTTTAGGCCTGGATAATCAATTCAGCTCTAGTAATATGGAAATTCAATGAGAAGATGAAGGACACTTGGGAGGAACTTAAGATAGTGGTTCAGATAAAGAAGAAGGATGAAGACATGGAAGTTTATCTTGTCCAAAATGAAGCAGAACAATCAAGAACATCCAACCTTTTGATTTTGAATGTAGTTTCTCTAAGTTGTAACTTCCATACTGAATTTTTTGTTGTTTCCTATGTTGTTTTTATGTTGTATCTTCTAGTGGTTCAGATAAAGAAGGATGAAGACATAGAAGTTGTTATCCTGTCCAAAATGAAGTAGAGCAATCAGGATCATCCAACCTCTTGATTTTGAATGGAGTTTCTCTGAGCTTGGTTCAAATAAAGAAGAAGGATGAAGACATGGAATTTGTTGTTATCTTGTCCAAAATGAAGCAAAGCAATCAAGATCATCCAACCTCTTGATTTTGAATGTAGTTTCTCTAAGTTGTAACTTCCATACTGAATTTTTTGTTGTTTCCTGTGTTGTTTTTATGTTGTATCTTCTAGTGGTTCAGATAAAGAAGGATGAAGACATTGAAGTTGTTATCTTATCCAAAATGAAGCAGAACAATCAAGATCATCCAACCTCTTGATTTGAATGTAGTTTTTTTGAGTTATAACTTCTATACTAGATTTTTAGCTATTTCTTGTGTTGTTTTTATGTTGTATCTTTTGTCTAAGTTTATTGTATTTTGTTGCCCTGGGGCTTTTATTTTCCACTTTGCTAAAGGGATTTGGTTCCTTGTATAAAGGGTTGGGGCCCTTTCAAAAACCCCTATTTTTCACCTCTAATCAAAAAAATATGCTAGGCATAACAATAAAACAATCAACTTTGCAACTTATAGCAAGTTTTTTTTTTTTTTTTCAAGCAAAGCATCAAACTCAATTTTTATAATATCTTTCCAAGCTTCACTTTTGTTATCCTCATTATGTAGGCTTCAATTGAAGCTATATTTGTCTATTGTTTTGATATTTGGATCTTTGTTTTATTTTTTATTGTGAATATTAAGATAAAACTTGTATATGTAATCAAACAATTGTCATCTTCCTAAACTCCCAACAACAATATATTACCAAACAAAGTAAATGAGAGTGTTCAACCTCCTTAATTGTTCTCCATGTAAAGCATTGCCTGTGAGGAACAAAAAAAGGAAGTAGTGTAATAAATCACAGATATGTGTACGTTGACATAACCATATAAACCATAAAATGATAAAGGACAAAAATGAAATAAAAGATAACATACAAAAGACAAGGAATTTAGGTCTATTAAAGCAACTAAGTACAATGCTAAGCAAATGCCTTGTAATTATTCTACGCGAGGAGAGAAGCCAATATCAAGTTCAAATAACAATTTGTCTTTCAAACTTACCTATTTAGTAGTGATGTTTCTAATGGACACTATTCTTATCAATTAAATCAGGAGTAATCACTTGTCTTTTTTACTGTATGTTGTGTAGGTGCATCCAATATGGTGCAATGCATGTATGGCATGCACTATCGAACCTCGCTAAAAAAACAAACCAATGCTAAATTGTAGAATAAAATGTTAAAAAAAATGTGAAAGAAAAAGGAAAACTCATCATTTATTTCTATTGGAAAGTTTTGCTCCCACTTGTTATCCAAGCCTTTAAAATTCATATTTGATCTCAATTTACTACTCTACTAAATTATGTGGTGATTTTGTGCTTTGAATTTCTAGTTACATTATGGTATACGCAAGTTTTGGGGGGTCTCATCCACACATATTCTTGCAACCTTGCACTCCATGTATCCCTGCACTTATGTACCTAAGTATTGAGGGTATGCAATAAGTGCTCCATCTTGTACCCATTGCACCCATGCACCCATACAACCTGATTTTCACCTTCATTGGATTCTATATGTGTATCGGAGATGAAGATCGATCAACGATCATTATGTTTAATTAGGCAATGTGTATTTTCCAATTGAAATTTTCCTTAAGTAATTGATAATTTGATAAGCAGGGTTCAATATGTATGTATATCTCCCTATCAAAAACAATCCACATTCAGTCTGCTACAAAGTTACATCTCTTAGTTTTAATCTTGATTGTCCTTTTTTCCATATCCTTAATCAGGTGCATAAGCATTTCTCAGCAACTACAGCTAAGATCACAGGGCGACTTCAAGTTGAATTTGAAACTTCTGAAAGTGTGTCAATTTAAGGAAATCAATTTACAATGCAATGTTGTTAATATTCTGGTATTATCTGACGTGCTATTCTAATAACTGCACCAGTAAATGGTGTTAAACTATACATACACAGTCTGGTGGGTAAATAAAGGGCCTAATATTCTGCAAGTAGGCCTTCCTCCACTTAACACGCTTTTTGGGAATAGTCACATTAACATGGGAAGTATGCCTGATGGGTTTGCTATATAGGTCACCAACATAAAAAGCACCCCAACTCTGATAAAGTCAACAACTGTAATAAATTCCCTGAATATTCATGAAAAGCATAACTTAACATAATCATAACCCAATATATTGGACACGTTTAAATGCCTCTATTTAATTTTGGTTCAATAACTTTTTTTCCAGTGTGCAGTATGGTTCTAGTTCCTGTGGACTCAATTTGGACGCTTTTAAATTAGGAGATTGACCAAGAAGTTGCCAGAGATTAGCCTTTGCTTATTCTTTCTTTTACTTCCTACAAAAACAAAATCAAGGAAAAGATGCTGTGATAAAAAATCAAAAAGCCAAAAGAGTTTTCGCATGAAATGGAAAGGAGAGGGGTATTCTAGTATTCTGCTTTGGTGCTACCCAAAAAATAAGAATAAAGTAATACAAGCATCAACCGTGCAAATATGCAGAACCTGACAGGTCACAGGGCCAACAAACTAGCTTTTTTCACAATTATCCATTGCGCTACATTGAAATTATCGCGTTCAAGAACTGCATTTCATGCAAAAATTCAAACTTAAGGTTTAATGATTCACCTGGAATCAAATATGGTGAGACCGAAATAAGTAATATAACAAATTATCTGGGGAAAACTAGAATCTACGAGAGTTGGATTGCATTTGATATATTTTATAAAATTTCAAAGTGAAAAGGAGATCTATTTTATTTTAAGGATTCCTTTAGAAAATCAACGACAAGCAATAAACAATATCCTAATGTTTTCAACTAGCAATGCACATTGCGTCTTCCTTTACTTTTCTCTCTAAGTCAGACTCTCTGTTGCTAAAAGGGGATTCAGTATAAATCTAGTCTTCAGGGAGAAAAGAAAGATTTCAGCATAGCATGACTTGGTGACATTAAATGCAAATTTTTCTATACAGTTTGGGCTAACCATTCTCTGGAAATGCATTTCTTTTGAATATATGTATTACCTCTTGCAATCGTATGTAGTTCTCTCTGTACACATTGATAGGATACTTTTAAATACAGACAATTATTTTCTAGTTCACTAGTAGACACTAGATCCACCCAAAAGTAATGTATTTAGCTTTGCTTGATGATGTATTATCTTTTTATCCCATAATAAAAATGCTGCAGTAGATATTCATTTCGAGCATCCTGCTATAGGTAGAAACAGAGAGTCATGAAAACATCAGCTTAAGATTCATACATGTCTTTGAAATTATTGATGTTTGCTACTAAACATATTATCAGCTCCACTCACACTATGCAGTACAATGGAAGATTATTTCAATAGCAGCTGCTACTTGAAACATGAGCACTTCATTCTAAATAATGTATGAGCAGATTGCAATAGTATATATCTGCTAGATAAAATACTTGACAAGTTAACACTTAGCAATGTCATCACTGCAGCATACTTACCTGCAAACATTTTTGTATGACTTGCTATTTATCAGTTAAATATACACAATATCTCCCAATAAATGCATTGATTGATTAGTTCAAACTTGGTGCTTAGAAAACACTGAACTCCTCAATGCCAAAGTGCCCATCTGAACATAATAGGTTGTCTGGACACATCTCCATCTAAACAGTTAAGGAAGCCTTGGAAACCTTGAAAAGTCAGGCCTTCTTCGTTGTAGGTACGCAGTTTTACCTTCATTTGCCTCCTCAGAACCATAGAATAACAATGTGGCATTTCCAGCCAGATCCTATTAAATAAGGAAAAGACACAGTTTGGAATGGTTGAATTAGCATAGGAAAATTCAACTTTGGGGCGGGGGGGCAGTAAGTGTAACTACCAAATACCATAGTTGAAATTGTGAACCTTAAAGAAAGGATTAATTCATACTTTGAAGTGACGGAACATAGAGCTCAAGTAAGGAAGAAAAAGGAACAAAAGATTATTTTAAATTTCAAAATAACTGATTATAGAGCTCATGAAAGGAAGAGAAGGAAACTTTACGTGAAGGCCAGCATGGCCATCATCAACAGCATTGAGGGCAGCCTTGCAAACCCGAATGGCTGTGGGGCTATTTCTCAATATTTCTCTACACCACTTCAGTGTTTCCTGTTCTAAATTTTCCAGCTGCATAATCAAAGATAGTAAAGTTAAGGAGATCACATGAACTTACAACTATTAAGAAGCTACCCTTATGAGAAAGGAAAAACGGATTTAAAATCATTACATTGAACTCAAAAGCAAATCTTAAGTTATTTGTCTTCCATTGCACATTCTGTTAAGACAAAGTCTGCAGTATGTAGTAAGCAAATAAGTTGTCTTAAATAGCATAGAATTTTGTTTGAAATATTATGAGATTTATTGGACATCGTGTGTGTGTCTGTACACGTGTGTGCATGAGAGAGAGAGCAAACATTGAAGAACAATGTGGCAAGTTATCTGAACTTTTAAGAAATCTGTGAAGTGACAAGAAGGCTATATGCATAATAAAGAGGTTTTGCCCCCATATTTTGATTTCTGTAGAAAATGAATGTTTTCATACCAAAATACCTTATTGGAGTTTAAAGTTGAAATACAATAAATGCTCAGAAAATTCATACAGAATTGGTTTTTGAGAGGTGAAAAAACATTTGAATATGGTTTCCACATACTTGCAATGGAAATGTTACCCACACTTCAGGAAATTAATGTTGTCAAAGTTCAACTTAGTTTCTCCACAAATTGAACCATAGATTACACATACTTAAAAATGCAAAAGGAATTCTTAATATTAAAAATTATTGGCAATCAGATTGATAGTAGATGTGGATTGTTGTTCTCCACACACACTCAGACAGAGACTATGCTATACTTCAACTTATAAACAGTATAACAAAGATTTCACATTTATCATAGTGCATTTAAACATAATGTTATTATACTGCAGCACAGGATTTAATTAATCTCATCATCATTTGCCTGCATATCTGATCAATCATAATATAATTCCTATCAATCAAAAGTAAATTTTAATTTAACACAATTATCTAGAACTCAACAGCATAATATGATTTCCTCATTGAATCTTCATTCTGGTCACATGAAAGTCGAATTAGGCCCCCTCCACCTAACTTGCATAGAATATATCTATTTATCCTAACTTTTACTCACATTCAACATTTTCTGCAAAGGCATTCCCCGGAGGGTCATCGGGTGCTCTGGTAATCTTATCTACACAGATTGTACAATGTTCCCTAACCATCATATAGTAGCTAAATATGCTAACTAAATAGACATCATATATTGACAAGAACAACCAAGACAGTAATAGTTGTGCATTTTGGGATCTTTGTTAGAAAGAAAAATTCCAACTCTGCTTCAATTGAGCACTAGACTTTGAATATCTTATTGAAAACATTTGAATTCATTTGTGATGTTATTGAGAGAGAGACTTTGGAGGCAAGGATTTCAATTTCTTGGCTTCAAAATGTAGAAAGAGTCCCCTGACTCATCCTACAAACCCACCCTCACCTTGGACTTGTGGATATGGGTCCTTAACCAAAAGCCCAAACGGAGGGACTGGCATGGCAAGATACCCACTTTCCAAGTTATTTAGACAGCTTGCTAATAGACTTCCCATGGCAAGATACCCACCTTCCAAGTTATTTAAACAGCTTGCTAATAGACTTGCAATAGCAAGGCCGAGAATAAGTTGGTATCACATTGGCGAACACAATTGGGAAGTGTTGTAGGCAGGCAAATTGAATAAGTGCGTTGGAAGTCAAGTACACGCACATTAAGAGTTTTGATATATTTGATGTTATAAAGTCATGATGTAATATTGTATGTGACAATGTGTAATGTTAAGTGAAATATTAGTTATATACCAATAAGTCATTAGTCATAAAATGAGTCATGAAATGTAAATATGAGTCAAATGCACGTCAAATGTAATTTAAGAAAATGATGAGGTGTTGGGTAGTTAGTAAGTTGGAAGATGCAACTACCTCCTTAGTTGTATAAATAAGACCCTTCCCTCATTCATTTGTGTTGTTGGCATGGTACGTGGGTATCAAGGTTGGCATGGTATTGAAGTGTTTTATCAAGTTGTCTAAATGCTGTTGCAGGCCATCTGAACTGTTGTGTCGGGCAATCTGAATGCTGTTGCAGGCTGTCTGAAATGGTTTGCCAGGCCATCTGAACTGCTGTGCCGGGCTGTTTGAACTGCTTTGTCAGGCCCTTTGAACTGCTGTATTGGATTGTCCAAACTGCTATGCCCCATAGTCTAATATATGTTGTGAGCAATGTATGGAATATATTTTTAAATTATTTGCATTATATATTTTGTTCATTTAAGTGGTAAAAAAACTGTTTTGCAATATGTTGTATTCCATTTCTACATTCTGGCGCCATTGCGTGTTCGAAGTTGAGTCATTCATTTCTACATTCTGGCGTTGTTTCCTATTTGAAGTTGGGTCATCCATTTCTAGGTTCTGATGTCGTTGCCTATTTGAAGTTGGGTCATCCATTTCTACATTCTGGCACCATTGCGTGTTCGAAGTTGAGTCATTCATTTCTACATTCTGGCGTTGTTTCCTATTCGAAGTTGGGTCATCCATTTCTACATTCAGGTATTGTTGCCTGTTCAAAGTTGGCTCAAGCCTGGTGACATGGAGTTGTGATGAGCAAATTACTCGGCAAGGTGCACAACGTAAACAATGGAATGATTACAATCTAGCCAACAAAGCGGATGAAGATGCAAACTTGTTCATTGATGTTGACGAAGAGTCGATGCATGAAGCAGACATGCAAGTGGATGCACAAGGGTTTGTGTCCAATGTATGCATTGTAATTGTAAATTATTCGCATTGTATATTTTGTTCATTTAAGTGGTAATGTAATTGTGTTGCATTATGTTGTATTCCATTTCTACATTCTAACGTTGTTGCCTATTCGAAGTTGGGTCATCCATTTCTACATTATAGCACCATCGCCTATTCGAAGTTGGGCCATCCATTTCTACATTTTGGCATCGTTGTCTATTAGAAGTTAGATCATCCATTTCTACATTCTGGCTTCGTTGCCCATTTGAATTTGGGTCATCCATTTCTACATTCTGGCACAATTGCCTATTCGAAGTTGGCTCAAGCCTGTGACATGGAGTTGTGATGAGCAAATTACTCGGGAAGGTGCACAACGATGACAATGGAATGATTACAATGTAGCCAACAAAGCAGATGAAGATGTAGACTTGATTGTTGACATTGATGAAGGACCAATGCATGAAGTAGACGTGCAAGTGGATGCGCAACCAAACATGCAAGCAGACACGCATGAAGGAGATGTGCACCAAGAGTTGTGTGAGGATGGCGGAGAGTTGCATGTTGTAGCATGGTGGTGAGTTTCCCAATGGTGGAGGAATAGAATGACAGATTTAGAGGCCACACAAGACTGTAGTCAATATAATTTTACAATAGCTCATCATGCACGTGTACGACAAGCTTGATATCCACTTGTACGACAAGCTTGATATCCACTTGTACGACAAGCTTATTCTCCATTTGTATGGCAACTTCACAACTCACTTGTACGATGATCGGTAAGTGACTTGTACGACAATTCACCACTTGAATGGCACACTACAATCCACTTGTACAATGCTTCCCACGAATCCACTCGTATGGGAATCCTTGTACGACACTCTAGACTGCAACTCTACCACTACAACGATTTGGCTGCAACTCTTCCACACCTGCACATAAAACTTGATATGTAGACAATCTACTAGACTACCAACAACAACAATATCACACAAAATACATGTATCACATAGATGAAGGATGAATCATCATTGTATTACTCAGCTTGTATGACAACAATAGTATAAAACATATGCTTTGACAATACAATGCAACAATGGATACACAGACTATCCAGATTGGACACTCTCTCTAGCATATAGTGTAGTCTATAATGGCCACCCCTTCTGCGATTTGTTTCCATTTTTTTTGATCTATTTCTTAATTTACTGGATTGACATAAATAATCATTGCAATATTGTTTTGCAGAAATAAACATTCATCTCACAACTCATTTTCCAAATGTATTTAATTAATAGCACACAACTTACATTATTTGCAAACCCTTGATATTAAATCAGGAATAATATGAATACCTCTGTATGAAACTTCATATCTATCGATCCTGTGTGGACTCCAGCTCCAGAATCGATGTATAAAGCTCAACAACGATGGCCTTTATACAGACACCAATAAAATGACCCTGTGTGGAAAACCCAGCTCTAGCAGTCTGTTGATGAAGCACAGATGAACCTCCTATATGGAAGTATCCAATCCCTGATCCAGCTAGAGGTGATCTTTCACACCTGAAACTATGATATTCTTGTCGAGTAAATTCGTCTCAACAAGCCCTGTGAATTTCTTTGTGAAATCCGGCAGTCTCCTCAAAAAGAAAAAACTAAATCCTCCATATCCCAAAATGAAGCCTCAACACCATAATATAACGTTGCATAACAATTAGGGCAAAATTAGGGTTTAGGGCGCCCTTAGGGTTGCATGTACTTTATTTTCTTTTAATTCTAAATTATGTCCTTTTCTTCATAAAAGAGGGCCACAATCCCCCCTTAGCCTAGACATGCAACTTTAAGTTGTTTTCAAAGTTTATAACTTAACTTTATAACATAATGTTATAAAGTGGCCCCTTTTGCCTTCCTAGCGCCGACTCCCTAGGTCAACACTTGAAGTCATTGAATTATCACCTGGAAACTACCAAAGTTCCACCAATATGAGTCCCTACCTGAACTGTCCAGCCTAGGGGACTCCTGTGACTAGGCTACGAGTCTCTGCTCCGGCTATTGACGAGAAGGGAACATCAATAAAGCTGACTCCCCTTATAACATCCCGTAAGTGATCTTAATGTTATTAAATAATACATCACTTAAGTTATCTTCATCCATCAAAATATTGTTCATTGCTCCTCCGAACAACCATCAGTGAAGGTTTTCTGACACCCAGTACGCCAGAGAATATCACTGAGCTGCCATTCGTCATCCAAAACCCTAAAAACGGACACTGCTAAAAATAGCAAGTCCGGTCAAGTGATCTCCAAACAAGTCCAAACGACCGCCAAACAGGAGCTCTCTACCAACTGATGAAGATTCTGACACCTCCACATGGCTCCCCAATGTCTAACTTAGCCTACGGGAGCTCGTGTATAGGCTAACCTGCTCTGCACACTGACTGCCTAGAAAGGGGACATTACATAGTCTCTCCGATACATGCTACTCTCCTAATGTCATCATACTGCACAAATGAATGGGGGTCCTATTTAACTTTAGGCCTTGATAGTTGCCAATAATTGCTACCCAGGACATGTCACCCATAACATCTTCCCCATTCACACATGCATTTCATACTTTACCGCATATTATTGTTGGCCATAGATCCGCCACCTGGGAAGGACTTGGTGTGTCAATGCGCCCTAGACACACAGACCAACATTGAAAGGACGGGAGGAAGGGATGCCCCCCGTGCCGATCTCCGAAGAAGGCCGGCTCCTTTCCTAACCTACTTGGGGGGTTTTTAGATAAGAGTGGCAGGAAAGAGATTAAAAAAGGGGGTAAAGGGAACTGGAAAGAGATTGAAAAAGATAAGGGAACAAGAAAGGGATGTAAATATCATACATTTCGGGTGGGGGAGAACAAGCAGCACAATCGCAAATTTGCATCCGAACCAACAATAATTAAAACAAAGCATGTAAAAGAAACTGCAGCTGTTACTCTACCCTATGTATCCTTCTATTTAGTATTCCAAATCCAAATAATCACCAATGCCCAAATCCAGAATTCAGAATTCAGACAGAAATATAAATGGACATGAAGAAGAAATACTTAGCAGAAGGCATCATAAAAGACAGAGGCAAGAAGCAGAGCCAAGGATGTTTTGAATTAATTAGAAGGTGGTCCGTCGCAGTAGAGTCCTCTAGCAATATGTCCCCCCTCCACCCTTTTACAATGATATGGCGGAGCTATTTATAGCGTAATTTTCCCCCCATTACAACTTTGGGCATAGGATCCCAGACCTGACAATAACTGACAAAGCTGACAAAGCTAACAACAGCAGCAAAAAGCGACTAATGTTGACCTTTGCCAGCATGGAACGTACTTGCAGTAAGGTCCACCTGAAAACTTAGCAGCTACGTGGCAGTGCGGCGGATGACGCTTCGAGTCAGCTTGACTGAGGGCAGTTGAGGTACAATAAGTCAGTTCACGCTCGCACACCTCCCGTCTCATCTCTGACTCGAATCTCGAGGCTGGACACCTGTCGAAATCTGATAAGGGGAAAAATTTGCCTTAGGAGCTCATACTTTCTCTCCCGCCATACTTCGCCCAAAATTGGAGCACAACCAGGCAGCGCAAGGGGGAAGTGGCGCAGTTGGGGAGGCCTCTGTGCCTTAGAAAATTTTTGGGCAGGTTTCAACGTTCTTTGCTCGAGTGCGCACAGGTCAGTGAGCGAAGCCCGACTTCGTTGCGAAGTTGGGTGGCTCAGCACTTAGCCGATTTTTTGGAGTCACCATGATAAGTCGCTCGGCTGCGCACTTCCTCCAGGGCGAAGCCCGACTTCGCTGCGAAGTCGGGCAGTCCCAGCACTTAGCTGCTATCTTCAAGTGAGCTGCCCAACTGCGCACAAGTTTGAGGGCGCAGCCCGACTTTGCTGCGAAGTCGGGTGGTCCCAACACTTAGGCATTTTCTGGATCTCCCTCATTGACATTGCCCAGGTGCGCACAAAATTGAGAGCGCAGCCCGACTTCACTGCGAAGTCGGGTAGCTCAAGACTTAGTAAAATTTTGGGCTCAGCTCCACACATCAGCTCCCCAAGTGCGCACAAAATTAAGAGCGCAGCCCGACTTCGTTGCGAAGTCGATTTGGGCCTTTTGCCTTCTCAGAAAAACATCCAAAAGAAGGGGGGGGTAAATGAAGAGAATGAAACTGATGGCAGGGAGGATAGGGGATAGTGGAGAAAGGGAGAGAAGGAAGAGGGAAGGGAAAGCAGCATCCTTTACAAAAAATCCGAAGACATGGCACCCCGTGCAAAATATGGCAACAGGAGGATGAGCGCAGTCGGGCGGGGCCCGACATTTAGTATATTTTAGCATTTCCTGTCTTTCCGCCCTGTTGCGCACAAATTGATGAGCGCAGTCAGGCGGATGAGCGCAGTCAGGAGGATGAGCGCAGTCGGGCGGGGCTCGACACTTAGAATATTTTTGGCTGCTTCTTCCTATCTTTCTGCCCTATTGCGCACAAATGGATGAGCGCAGTCGGGAGGATGAGCGCAGTCGGGCGGGGCCCGACACTTAGAATATTTTAGCAACATTTTCCTATCTTTTCGCCCTATTGTGCACAAATTGATGAGCACAGTCGGGCGGATGAGCGCAGTTGGGCGAGGCCCAACACTTAGAATATTTTTTGGCCCGAAATTGAGCTTCCTGGTCCTGCTTCCCAGGGCCATAACTTTTGATCCGCTGACCCGATCGCCTATTATAAAATATCGTCGGAAAGCTAGAAAAAATATCTGCAATGATAAAATATCCAAAGCTCATTTCATCCATTTTATCGCCCCCATTTATGGCCCGCGAAAACCTAACACCTCCGCATGCTCCTTGCCGCCTTAAAGCTCCATACTTAGGCCAAAGTTTATCAAAAAATAATGTGGCAAAAATGCCAACATTCCTGGCGGCTCGCGGGGCATTGAGCTCGCCTCAATGTGAGGACCCAGGCCTTTATCCATTGGGCAATAGAGTCACCCTCGCCATCCTCTTGATACTCACTACCGGCAGCAACCTTTTTCTCAAACCCTTGGCCATGGCCCTCTTGGAACAATAAAAAAAAAACACTGCACAAACTAAACTAAGAAAACAACTAAATCTTTGCATACTAGCCGACTTATTTATATTATTTACACAAAATTTTGCGGCATGATTGGCATGCCGCCAACACAAATCTAGCTTTGGTTGCCTATCCGGTGAACCTGTAGTGTCCGGACCAGATCTGATTGTACTTCAGTTGATCTTTGAAGTCCGGCTGGCCTCCCAAAGTTTGCCAGGTCGCGAACATGGTGCAACGTGGCAGGTTATCATTCATGCCGGTACCCATACAATTGATGAACAATGTGGCAAGGAGATTTGCCATACAAGAGCCCTCTTCGGGTACCGGTTGCGGTGATGGTTGGAGCTAATACCACCACTCTAGAGAGTCCACCACCTGTGGGCTCTCGAGCACGAGTTCCTCCAACTCCTTGATGCGATAGCAGGAGCTTTCCAACGATAGGCTTTTTGTCAGGGTCTCCTCAGGATCAACCTCCTGGTGAGGCATGCTTATTGGGCTTTGGCTGAATGCTTGCGTGCTATGCTCTAGGACACAAAAATGGTGCAAAAATGTGCCCTCTTTGTGTTCAGAATTTGCCATTGGATTTTTTTCCTCCTCTTGGCCCGTCTCCCGATGGAAACTGCAAGCAACCATATTATTCATCATTTGGGCGGTGTTTGCATATTCCCACTGTTGACTTTGGACGAGATCTTCCTCTCGAGCTCCACACAGCTGCATTCTAGGGCTTTGCATAGTATGAGGGATTTGCCTTGGTGATTTTTCCAGATGAAGGCAAGCCAGAGATTCACCAACTCGGGCTTCCATATTTTAGCTCAGTCAGAGTCGCCAGGTGATTTTTCCAGATGAAGGCAAGCCAGAGATTCACCAAACTCGGGCTTCCTAAAAATATGGAGACTGTAGGTGAACATTCATTTCTTCGCTTGTGAGGTCAAGGCTGCTCACCAAACCTTGATTCCTTCGGGGTGTCTTCTATTAGCTTAAAAAAAATGTGCCTGCGATCAAGAAATCTGGATCTTCAGCTCAGTCAAAGTCGCCAGGTGTTTTGCCAGATGAAGGCAAGCCAGAGATTCACCAACCTCAGGCTTCCTAAAAATATGGAGACTGTTCGTCCCACCGGGCATGCCAGAAACTGTTGGCCACGGATCCGCCACCTGGGAAGGACTTGGTGTGTCAATGCACCCTAGACCCGCAGACCAATATTGAAAGGACGGGAGGAAGGGATGCCCTCCGTGCCGATCTCCGGAGAAGGCCGACTCCTTTCCTAACCTACTTGGGGGTTTTTAGATAAGAGTGGCGGGAAAGAGATTAAAAAAGGGGGTAAAGGGAACTGGAAAGAGATTGAAAAAGATAAGGGAACAGGAAAGGGATGTAAATATCATGCATTTCGGGTGGGGGGAGAACAAGCAGCACGATCGCAAATTTGCATCTAAACCAACAATAATTAAAACAAAGCATGTAACAGAAACTGCAATTGTTATTCTACCCTATGTATCCTTCTGTTTAGTATTCTAGATCCAAATAATCACCAATGCCCAAATCCAGAATTCAGAATTCAGACAGACGAAAATATAAATGGACATGAAGCAGAAATACTTAGCAGAAGGCATCATAAAATACAGAGACAAGAAGCAGAGCCAAGGATGCTTTGAATTAATTAGAAGGTGGTCCGTCACAGCAGAGTCCTCTAGCAATATGTCCCCCCTCCACCCTTTTACAATGATACGGCAGAACTATTTATAGCGTAATTTTCCCCCCTTACAACTTTGGGCACAGGATCCCAGACTTGACAATAACTGACAAAGCTAACAAGAGCGGCAAAAAGCGGCTGATGTTGACCTCTGCCGGCATGGAACGTACTTGCAGCAAGGTCTACCTAAAAACTTAGCAGCTACGTGGCAGTGCGGTGGATGACGCTTCGAGTCAGCTTGACTGAGGGCAGTTGAGGTACAATAAGTCAGTTCACGCTCGCACACCTCCCGTCGCATCTCTGACTCGAATCTCGAGGTTGGACACCTGTCGAAATCTGATAAGGGGAAAAATCTGCCTTAGGAGCTCATACTTTCTCTCTCACCCAACTTCACCCAAAATTGGAGCGCAACCAGGCAGCGCAAGGGGGAAGTGGCGCAGTTGGGGAGGCCTCCGTGCCTTAGAAAATTTTTGGGCAGGTTTCAACGTTCTTTTCCCGAGTGCGCACAGGTCAGTGAGCGAAGCCCGACTTCGCTGCGAAGTCGGGCAGCTCAGCACTTAGCCGTTTTTTGGAGTCACCATGATAAGTCGCCCGGCTGCGCACTTCCTCCAGGGCGAAACCCGACTTCGCTGCGAAGTCGGGCAGTCCCAACACTTAGCTGCTATCTTCAAGTGAGCTGCCCAACTGCGCACAAGTTTGAGGGCGTAGCCCGACTTCGCTGCGAAGTCAAGTGGTCCCAACACTTAGGCATTTTCTGGATCTCCCTCATTGACATTGCCCAGGTGCGCACAAAATTGAGAGCGCAGCCCGACTTCGTTGCAAAGTCGGGCAGCTCAAGACTTAGTAAAATTTTGGGCTCAGCTCCACACATCAGCTCCCCAAGTGCGCACAAAATTAAGAGTGCAACCCGACTTCGCTGCGAAGTCGGGATGCGGCAACACTTAGAAAACACTTAGAAAATTTTGGGCATTTTGCCCTCTCAGAAAAACAGCCAGAAGAAGGGGGGGGTTAAATGAAGAGAATGAAACTGATGGCAGGGAAGATAGGGGATAGTGGAGAAAGGGAGAGAAGGAAGAGGGAAGGGAAAGCAGCATCCTTTACAAAAAATCTGAAGACATGGCACCCCGTGCAAAATATGGCAACAGGAGGATGAGCGCAGTCGGGCGGGGCCCGACACTTAGAATATTTTAGCAGTTCCTGTCTTTCCGCCCTGTTGCGCACAAATTGATGAGCGCAGTCGGGTGGATGAGCGTAGTCGGGAGGATGAGCGCAGTCGGGCGGGGCCCGACACTTAGAATATTTTTGGTTGCTTCTTCCTGTCTTTTTGCCCTATTGCGCACAAATGGATGAGCGCAGTCGGGAGGATGAGCGCAGTCGGGCGGATGAGCGCAGTCGGGCGGGGCCCGACACTTAGAATATTTTAGCAGCATTTTCCTGTCTTTCTGCCCTATTGCGCACAAATTGATGAGCACAGTTGGGTAGATGAGCGCAGTCATGAGGATGAGCACAGTTGGGCAGACCCCGACACTTAGAATATTTTTTGGCCCGAAATTGAGCTTCCTGGTTCTGCTTCCCGGGGCCATAACTTTTGATCCGCTGACCCGATCGCCTATTATAATATATCTTCGGAAAGCTAGCGAAAATATCTGCAATGATAAAATATCCAAAGCTCATTTCATCTATTTTATCGCCCCCGTTTATGGCCCGTGAAAACTTAAAACCTCTGCATGCTCCTTGCCGCCTTAAAGCTCCATACTTAGGCCAAAGTTTATCAAAAAATAATGTGGCAAAAATGCCAACAATTACATTATGTTTGCAATTAATAAACAATGGCATCATCCTTGACGTCACACACCAAACTTGCATTTCATGTACATTTCATTACATTACATTTACATGTGCATTTGACACTTATTACTCCTACATACACTATTTCTTCAGTTGGTCAAAATTGGCTCCTACATCTACCCTCCCTTTTAAATTGGTCGACATCTTTGTCGATGACTACCTTTGCTCCTAGGACTCGGGTTCTGTTGAGTAGGAACAAGTACACCTCCCAACTCCTACATTTGCAGTTTTAAGGCCTTTGTATCTCTTTTCAAAGTCTTGGCATAAGTATGGTATCGAGCCCACTGCACACTATAATGATTGGGTCTCTAATCAAGTTCTAGTAGTCTGGCCTTCGTCTCGACCTCCCTTTTGGCTGTCATTGCCAATTGCTCATCCTTTTCAGCTATCAACTAATTGCGATGCTTGAATTCCTTACTCCTTGCCTCTAACAACTGCTCTCTCACTAAACATTCTAATTTTAGCTTCTCAATCAATTGGTTTTGTTCCTCCTACGCTTATCAGTGCTACCATTATCAATGATAACATTACAAACAGTACCTTTTTGCACCTTGTTCGAAATAAACTCTTCCTCTGAACTGGATCTTTCTCCTCATTTAGAAAGGCTCTCCTTGTGACAAAAACTTCTCCTCCTTCTACCTCTTCAGAATGGTCAGATTCAACATCTTCATCTACATAGGCAGCTTGTGCATTACCTTCAGGTCTCTTATTCGTCCTTCCTTGATGCTATGGACACTCGTATGCTCGATGTCCTTCTTCTCCACATTGGAAATAGGTTCCACGAAATCCTCCTCTTCCAGGTCCTCGTCCAAACCTTCCTCTTCCTCTTTGGTCACCATTATTTTTCTCACGAGGCCGGTAGGCATTATCCCCTTTCTGGTTTCGATTGCTGCTAACTTCTTCATTCTTTATTTTGTCCTCCATATGGTCTTCCACCAGTCCTTCCACCACGATCTCTTTCCCTCTGCTTGCTTTCAAACCTTCTATTCAGCTTCTCTTCTACCTTCAAAGATAAGTTATTACTAAGATAAGTTATTGAATACTCCAATCCTCTCCAAATATTTTGAAGTCATGAATGCCATTTTCATAGTCCTAATCCCAAAGGATAAAGACTTGAGGAAAGTTAAGTGTTTCCAGGCCATCTCTCTCTGCAATGCCATCTACAAAATAATTACTAAGTGCAGTAGTTGACTACTGCCATCGCTTCCAGATCAAGTTCTGTTACACAAAATGAGATGAAAGATGTGAAGACACTAGATCAAGATTTCATAGGTGCTTTTCTTTGGACACATCTTGCTTCTAGAGAACCCTACTTGGCAAAGAGTCCCAATCTGTGTCTATTTTAAGCACAAGGATGTGTCACCTTGTAATTATCACCAAGGTACATTGTATGTAGTCCATTTTGTGGCTGCACTTTCAACTATAAATAAGAGCTTAATGCTCATTGTAATGGTCTTTTGGCCTTTGAAGCATACTAGAGCTACTCTTCGGAGTAAGATTGTAAAAACATTCAAATTGCAAAATCAATAAAGAGTTGTGCATGGCATTCATATTCGACTGTCTCTAACCTTTTGCCTTATGAATGTGTGAAATCAATGGCTCTGCCCTCCTTTCCCCTGTTAGTCCTCTTTGATTGTTGTTGTAGGTATTCAAAGATCTTACACACTACAATTATTCAGTCTCTACTGAAGAAGTCATTTGCACCAAGCCTTGAACCTCATTTTGACTTCAACTATATTTTCTACTTTTCTCTCACACCCTTTTCCTCCCAAAACAAAAGATCAATTTATTTTTTGTACTTTAGATCAATTTGCTTTCCTTGTTCTCAGTTTATTTGTTTTTTGCATATCTTAGATTAGTTTTATTTCTTAATTTTTCAGCTTACTCTTTATTTTTCAGCTTAGATAGAAGATAGAAGGGAACCGGCCTAAGATTTGGAGGTTGGGGATAGTAGAAACCTCACCATCCATTTGTTGAACTATGGTCACGAGCACAAATTACACTTGCTGATTTCCATGTTCAACAGTTCTAGCACGCCCCGATGCTAACCATACGAAATCGATCTTAACTCACCCGCATGCATTTTTGCAGATCTACATAAGTAGATCACATATTTCTCAGATCTGTAAAAAGGTTTGCAAGTTTCACTAACGTGCACGAAACCCACAAATATTTTTGCATTAAGATTTACGAGTTGTTTTCTATTCTAGATTTCATGCTTTGTAATTTCTCATGCAAATGGCGACTCCATTTTTGATCCAAAATCTTGCCTAATTTGTGATTTGTGAAATCTTGCTTTTTCAAGAAAAACGCCAAGTGTTGGTCCAAAGCGCCTCACTCACTAAGCGCCCTGCTCGCTGCAACGTGAACTTATCCCATCAGCCACATTGATTTGTTGCTTTTTGGTGCAAATCTTGAGGTCTACATAAGTAGATCATCCTCATCTTGAGGACTACGCTCATCCTCTAGTAGGCCTCCAGTTTGCCATATCCATCCTCATCTTCATCATTAGAAAGCTTTTGTCTAGCTCTTAAGAATTCTGTCTCAATCTTCTTCAGCCTTGTAATGAATTTTTTTATGGACTGTCCTTCCCTTCTACAATACTCTCAAGTATTTGACTTCTTTGAAACCTTAGACTTGCCCTTGGCAAATTGAGCCTTAGATTCCATTGATTTGAAGTCCTTTAGATGAACCTATGTATGAGAAAGAGACCCATAATTTTTCATTGCAACTTCATAATAAATAAGAAGCTTGAAAAGTCCTTCAAGATAGGTTGTGGATCCTTGATAGTCATAGCATTTACATAAAGAACCAAGCCAACTGTATGAAAAGGAGGAGAAAAATTGGAAGTAATAGAGTTGTCATACTCTTCATCACCCTTTAGCTTGCCTCTTGCTATAGCTAACTCAGATTTTCGAGCTTTAAGTGAGATATTAGTCTTCAACACTGCTAAAATATGAATTTTTGAGATTGCAAAGCTCTGTCTCTATTCTATTACCTCCACTAAGACTTACTTTTCCATAGAGATCTTTCAAAGTGGTCCATACCTCATGTAATATCCCACCCAAGCTGAGATACGAAATTTCTACCTTGTTTTGTTATTTTGGAAATTTGCAAGGTTTTCGGTTTTTGTGCAATATTCTGATTTTTTTTGTATTTTTTTTATGTAAGTACAGAATATGCAGAAAAAAGTTAAACTGACAACTTGAACAAATAATATCTAGCAAACTACTTGGCGGAAATAAATGAAACTTGTAATTTAGATAATATTTATATAAAATTATAAACCCTCTAAAGGACTTTGGAAAGTATCAAAATACCCGGAATTTGTACAAGACTGAAAATGGTGACTTTATAGCTAAACAGCAACACAGGAATATATGTATTTCTTTCCCAGAAACAAATAAAAGATGTCTTTTTACAATATCAATGCAAAGGAAAGCTTCCAATCCTTAGACGCCTCAATTACAATCATTAATTGGCACCCAAAATCTGAATATTAAAAACCACCTTCAATGCCAGGCAAGATATGGTACGGCCAGGCTAGAGGAAATTATGGCCAGCAAGAAATGTTTGAAATCTGCCCTGAAACCATAAGAAACCCACTCTAAATGGAATGGCTGGAACTGTAGAAGCAAAATAACCAAGTGACCTTAAAACCCCAACTCAAATCATGGAATCATATACAATAAATGACTCCACTTGTACGACTATGCTGAGAAATGAATGCTACAGAAATGTATGCAAAATATGCTTTGAAATCCCTTCCAAACCCCCTGAAAACCACTATAAATCTATAGATATAAAGCTCCAATGCAACCCCTGAAGTAGAGCTGCTCATGAACACCCTGAGAATATCTTTCAACTCCGAGGATGTTGTCCCTGTTGGTGATTTTTGTCACACAACAAGCTGAATTCGAAACCCCTGCAACTCTGCAAGAACTCCTCAAAATTGCTCCAAGAGAATGAATAGCCAAATATGATTAAAATGAAGTTTCATTGCTCTTTTTATAACTCTCCAAGAGGGGTCGACCTCTTTTTTCCTCTTTCCAAAGCAACATTAAAATAAAACATTTTAATTTTAATTCTCATAACTTGGCTGACCATATTAACAATTGAATATTATAAGTCACCTTTATATTTCTACTTGTGTTTTAAGTAACTAATAAACCTTATATCTCCCACATATGAAATAGTATAAAGTTAAACTATATTAAATATTAAATTCTAATATAATTAACTTTACACATTAAAATCTCTACTTCCTAGACCCCGGAATCCCAAACAAATTATGGAAATGGATACCCATTTTGCCGAGGTATTCAATCGTACTGTTCGTTTCCACCGATTCCCCAGCTAACTGACTTACTAAAAATAGTAAGTCCTCCCACAAGTGTCCGAAACGGCCTGAAAAGATGGCAACAGAAAATTCTGCTCGTCCAAACAACAATCCACGTCATTCGGTGGGCTCCCAACCAACTGACACTGCCTACGAGAACCCTTGAGTAGGCAAGTTCACTCATCTCCTGTTGTCCGACTAAGAAGGGGACATTACACCTCAATAGGATCAGTTTTCTCTCTGATGTGGAAAAGTACATGTGGTTCAACTAACATAAAAAAGAGTCCATGAGCTTCCTCCTTACCAAGTTCTTGATCATTGAGACCACCTTATGATTCATTATTTTCTTGCTTCTGAGTAATCCTGCCATTTCAATTGACCAAATGTTATAATTTCACCCATTGAGGCAAGTAACGTACCCTAATAAATCCATTTAGCACACAAATCCCATGTAGAACTGTAACAGGTCCATAAACTAAACTCACCATTGTATAGAGCTTGAAAAACTATGCAATCTAGAAAAAAATGGGCTCCAAACGCTTCCATATGCAACAGTTATGACCTCTAGAAGTTTTAATATATTAGCACTTAAAACAAGAAAAAAAAGCAAACTGTTAAACCTTAAAACAAAATCCATTGAATCAAATTCAGCCACTTGATGCAATCAGACTAGATACCGCCTTTTTTGATTGGCGAATCATGGATTGACAAGTTGACTGATATGATTGGTTGCAAATCTTCATCTCTCTCTCTCTCCCTCTCTCTCTATATATATATATATATAGATAGATAGATGCAATTTGATATGTTTGGAGTGGACGAGGCTCAAACCCACAACCTTCCCCATTCAACTTAATGAATGGACCAATGTGCCATGCGAGCCTTTGGAGCACAAAGGGAAAGATGATAGTGAAAAGCAGCGTTGATTGTAGCATACCTTGAAACAAAAGAATAAAGGACTAGCACCAAGCTTTAATCATGGGCCTTGTCCGCCACAAGCATCACTCCCAACCAATATGCTAAGAGTATTGTTGGGGATGGAAGAGCAGCCTTCTACCACATGTTTGCGCATATGCCATCCATCACATGGCAAGAGACTTTCTTCAAAAACATTGCTCATGGGAATTGAACCACTAACATAACTACAAAAATGAAGACATCCAACCGCTACTCCATAGAGTTTGGTTGAATGTGAAGAGAGGATAGCCTCTCTTGATGTGCCTTCAGGTGGAGACTTCATACAAAAAAATAGTTCTCGCAATTCGAACTGATGACCTCAAGCCAACAAGGAGGAGATCCAAACGTTGTGCCACAACATTGGGCTAGAGAGAAGTTGCAAGATCCACGTCTAATGCTAGAATAATGAAGGGAGCACATATGCCAACTTCATCACAAAAAAATATTTCCCTTGCAACAACCAAACATGGAGTTTTGAACCTGTGACACTTGCCTCAAAAGCCAACGTTCTTGCCATCACGCCACTCTCTGGTGCAGATGGGCGTAGGCTAAATCACCTCAAGACTATAGACGACGATGAGCTAAAGAGAAAAAAGAATGATCCAAGAAGGATTTGAAACTGTGACCTTCTAGTAAACTACGAGTGCATCTACCATTGTGTTGTCCTTACTAATGTGTTCACTCATGCGGTAATCATTTTCAAGGAGTAGCACTCGATCGATCTAGTGCACAATGTGTGCAAATTTTATGCGGAAGGGTGCAAAACCTTAGCAAGAAAAATGGCACCAAGCGAAATTCAAAATTTGAAAATTGAATTAGAAATTACAAACTGAATCTTGAAGGCTGATATAGTTTGGAAGCAATATGTTCAATCGCATAAAAAGAGTTATTTTTCACTAACAAGTGGCATAGCTCTAGTCCTTGCCCTGATACCATGTCCAAATTCGCAATACTTTCCAGAAACATTCCAAAACATACATCCACCACAATCATATGCAATAAAGAAGCAGGAGAGAACTAAAGATAGCAATAATAAATGTAGAGAGAGAGAGAAGACACAATTTGCAAGATGGAATAGAAGGTGGGTGCTTATGGACACCCCAATATTTCACATTTTATTCACACTAATCAAACAAATGATCACTCATTGAGAGATATTTATAGTGATACCAAAAAACCCAATGAGTAGTTAACCTCAAGCCAACATTGACTTGACTTTGAGGTTAACTTACAATAATAAAATAATAATAAATTACACCCTTTAATCAAGGTTATCCATAAAGGTGGATTAACCAATATCACTAAGGGTGAAATGTGAAAGGTGCCCTTAGGCTTACATGAACATGCCCGTAGGCTTACATAAATGATGCCCAAAGGCTTTACATGAAGAATTCTTATAAGCTTACATATACACTTGCTCGTAGGCTACATTAATTGTGCTCATAAGCTCTTCTTTCATAGCTTTGGCCTTGGTTTAACAAGATTAGATTACACACATTTCAACACAAATCATGATTTACAATTAGCAATGCCAAGCCCAAGAGGCCATGATGGCTGGTCAATCAACGACAAACACACCTGTTGGGGCCAGTCAATTGATGACAAATCAACAAGTCATTGACCAATAGTGGATAAATCAGCAAGCCATCAACCAAAAATGGATGAATTAGGAAGTTGCATGTGTGCCTTAGATGCAAGTGGCTCTGAACATGAATAACATTGTACTAGCAAATTGCACTATATTCAAGGATGAATTCTACCCTTTTAAGGAGCAAGCCTTATGGATGAACCAGCAACAGGATGCTATCTCAAGCAACAAGAGGAGGGCTACTAAATAACAACCAAGATTCAGACCTTCACCTCAACCTCATAATCTAAATGAAATGCCACAATAAATCCAAAAACCATAGTCTTGAAGAGAGGCCAAACGTCGGTGCAGACCCCAGGTCAAGACCCAACATCAACACAAGCAGCGAAGCAAGGAGGCCCTCCTCACCAAATGCTACAGCACCATAGAACAAGGTACCCAAGAGTGGGACCTAAAGGGGTTGCAAATAGGGCTCAAATAGACAAAGAAAAAGCAATGGAAGAATTGAATAGGGCAATCGAGAGAAATATACCAGATACCCCTCTTTGACAATGAGGGATGGGCAGCTATAACAATGCAGTATAGGCGATTCACGCATGGGGCTAAAGATGGTGAATAAAAATCCAGATTTAACATCCCCAATGAATTGAGGAAGACTCCTGCCAAAGTAAGCATGTTGGAAGCCTTATCGCTACCTGGTCAGAGAGACTTATTGCAAGGAGCTCTAAAAGAGCAGGAAAAGACCTATGCCAAGGCTAGAGCCACACAATCAAGACAAATGCCAGCTCAAGCAACAGTTGTAGGCAAACAGAACCTCATGGCAAGTGATCCAACAAACATACCAGTAAGTACCAGAGACGTAATTAATGCCCCCAAGCCTAAAGAAATGAAGTCATTACCCTTCTACATCACTTTGAAAATCAAAGGATACCTTCTTCGTAGTTGCATAGTTGATTTAGGGACTAATGTAATAGTAATGCCAAGAGCAATCTACGAGGAAATGGGTCTAACATATACCACTATCACAAGAGCACCCATTTAGAAGGATGACACCAAAGTAAATGCTATAGGAACCTTGAAAGATTTAGACATGACAATAGCCCAACACACAAACCTAGTAATGGTAGACTTGCCTTTTATTTTGGTATGTTTTTGTCAAGAGATTGGATGTGGAAACTGTCACGTAGTGGGTACCTAGCTGATTACACGCATATGAAAGTGCCAAGGGATGGAAAAATAATCAGGATCAAGAATAAGCACCCTTGTAATGATTTGTTACATAGGCTAGAGGATGGTGAGATAATGAACTGGAACAAGTTGCCTGAATTCGTGGATGAGGAATTTGATGCAAGGGAGCTAATGTTTGAACGAGATATAATTATTGGCATGATCAAAGAACGCAATGAACAAAACAACAAAGGGTTGTTTGAAGAGACAGAAATGGGTACATGGTTTTTGAGGAGCCAAAACAATTCCCAACGTTGACTAAGGGATGCATACGTGGTGTAGAGGATAACCTTGGGTCATGAATTTTGATAGAGCAAGGACCCAAAATGGCGTTGGTGTAGGGATTAAATTAAAAAGCCCTCAAGGAGAATTTCTTATTTTTGCCTATCATTTGCTCTTCGACTACACCATCAACATGGCTAAGTACAAAACTTTATGTATAGGACTAAGAAAAGCAAAAAAGAAATTGGGGTCAAGCATTTGAAAATATTAGGCAACTCCAAATTGGTGATGAGACAAGTTAACTATGAGTGTGCTACTAAGAACAAACAAATGAAAGCATACAAGCACAAAATTTGGGACCTACTAGAAAGCTTTGATACCTATGAAATTCAAGTGGTGCCCAGGGAGGAAAATACCAAAGCTGATGAACTGGCATCTTTGGCTACCTGATTTGATCCCACGACTGTAGCATGAGTGGCAATATTCCCAGTAAGGAAGGTGGCGACAAATTCAGGAATGGAACACTTGGTCGCATAGTTGAGAAAATCGAAATCGGATCGAAATTGGCATGGAAAAGAGTTGGGAAAAATCTGGAATTGGCAAAAAATGGGGAAAAAAATTGGCAAAAAATCAACATTTTTCATTGAAAAAACCGAAGAAAATGCCAATTTTCATTGAAAAACTTTTTTCATGGATATTAGAATTTTTCAGGAAAAAATTGGCAAAATCAGCTAGCTTGTGAATCAGGAAAAAATCGGCAAAATCGGGATTTTTTGCAGATTTTCTCAACTATGCTTGGTCGTACAACATAGCTGGAATAACAATTGTATGATTCCTAGATCGTATGATCCAACCCGTCGTATGATAACACTAGTATGATGTCCCTCTATCATATGATTCATCGATGACACAATTGTACAAATTCTTCTTCACAACAATTGTTCCTATCGTACGATCATATGTTGTAAAATTCACAACTAAATGAAATGTACAAAATCTCCCATTCGTCGTACAAACAACTTGTACATCACAAATTGTTCAATATACCAAGTTTATTATGGCAACACACATCCGTATTCCCTCATACAAGTTCGGTCTTAAACTACTAAATCAATCCAAAATGCAACCATCTGTATAGCCTTCAATGAGCAGTTGGTTCATACTGTAACTACCATATGATTCACGGCAGACTTCCACCTTACTTTGTAACCTACAAAGACACTTCCTATGGCAATACTAACTAATCTTGCAATATAACCAATTCACACAAGTTACAATAATAAAAGGGGAAGCAACAAAAACAACACAACAATTCGTACACGCATGCATGGCGAAATTACACAAGTAATGGTTGCATATAATATTATATACTACTGCAACTAGCAATGTGAAATTACAATTACAGTGATCACCAGGTCTAAGTGACAATGGCAATCGAATAGCTATTACTCCATTCTCAGTTACTTCAAAGGCATATCCAACATACATTCACATCAATAGACGTCACTACCTTCCGCTCTATCTCTCATAGGAACAATAGCATCAAAATAAAGAAGGGGGGGCCTTACAATGCCTGTCCCAGGCCGATCTGAGTGGTTCCTGGGATAGGGCATCATTTACAACTACCACCCTGCAACCTCTGAACATGCACTCATTAATGTTTTCTAAGGTTCTAACTTCAATTTTTTATCAAATCTAATTTCATGCTAATTTCACCAAATTTCATTTCATTTCAACTTTAATTACATTTTACTCTAATTTCATCTAATTTGATGCGCATTTCATTTTGCATCTTACTTTTCCAAAATTACAATTAAAAACTTGTCACAAATTAAACAAAACTTTGTCAAAATTTGCAATTCAACTTCTGTACAAAAATTCACTTCTTTTTCTGGGAGGTAGATTTGCCGCCTACATCTTCCCTCCACTTTAGATTAGTCGACGTCCTCATTGACACTTGTTGTTTTCCTTCAGTTGGCTGCTGCTGTTGCTATTGTGGTCCGTACAAATCAGTTAGCTGAACTCGTAGGATCTCTCATTCATCCCTCAATCGTGTTGCATACTGACTGATCTCAACAGCCTTTAATGCATATTTCTTTATCAATTGCTTCTCTCGTTTCGAGGCTCCCTTCTGACTTTTCTCTTTCGAGGCTCCCTTCTGACTTTTCTCTTCATTCTTCTCAGCAATAAGCTGATCCCAATGCTAAAATTGTTTTTCATGAGCTTGTTGTTGCTCTTCCCTTACTTGCAGCATTGCCTTATAATTTATGACCATCTCATTGTATTTTTCTGCGTCTCTATTCAATTCTGCAATCTGCTTATCTTTAACCTTCAGCTGATCATCCTGGCCTTTCAGTTGTTCGTCCTTATCCTTCATTTGTTTGTCCTTATATTCTGACTGGTCATTTTTTATCTCTAGTTGATCATTTATGAGCTTCAGCTGCTCCACTCTATCCATCAACTGCTCCTTTGTGCCCATCAGCTGCTCTTTTGCAACCTTCAGCTGCTCTTCATAACTATGCTTTAGGCTGGCCATTTCTATCTCAATCTCTTTTCGCATTGCTTCTGCTTCCCTTTTTATCGTCTCCATTTCGTCCTCCATGGCCTCCATTTCTTTTCTTGTAGCTTCCGATTCTTTCCTTGCGACTTGCGTTTCCTCCTCCTGCTAATTAACCTCTTCTTCCTTGGATTGGTAAATCCTTTCCAATCCTATTGTTAACCAGTCTATCCAACGTGTCAAAAAATATACTTACTGAATAATAGTGCCAGTTATGGTGGTGCTTTCCTGTATTCCACCTCTGTTGTGTCCAATGCACAATGCCGTGAGAGACCTGTGTTTACATACACTCTCGGAGACACTTTGTAATTAGTCTTTGTTCTTTCTAGCAGCTTCTTCACTCCAATCATGCTAGTTACTTCACTAGTTGGTAATTCCCAAGGATGCTTCTCATAAATTTCAGTGAGTTGCCCCATCCTTCCTTCATTCCTCACCTGTTACATTACTTTATCCATTTCATTATATGCCCTGGCTTTCCATCGCCTTAGCTGCCCTACACAGCCCATCTGAAACTGCAATCATATATTATCCAGCATCTCCATTACTTTTCCAAAAAACTCATTCACCCGATCATCAGTTCCTTATCCTTCTTCATTACATTAGTTAACCAAAAAGTGGGTATTTCAATCATAAAATGTGTTTGCAACCCTTGATTGATTCCTTCTTCCTGTTCTACATTCTGTTCTTCCTGCTGGTTGGACTGCGTTCTTCTATTTTCTCCCAGCTGTACTTCTTCATTTCCTTCCTGATGATCCATTCGTTTTGCAGTTCTTTCCTACTGATCCGTTCGTTCTGCAGTTCTTTCCTGCACATCTTCTGGCTGTTCAACATTTTGCTCTTGTGATCCTTCCAACAGATCACACTTTTCAACATTTTGCTCTTATGATCCTTCCAACAGATCACATTGTTCAACATTTTGCTCTTGTGATCCTTCCAATTGACCATGTTGTTCATTGTTTCGTTCTTGTGATCCTTCCAACTGATCACAATGTTCCTCATTTTGCCTTTCTATCATGCTCTCCTCACTAGCCGATCTTTGGCTATTGCCGCCTTTTCTAACAAATTCAAACATCGCTTTCTTTTTCTTTTTTTGTGATTCTTTAGGTGCAATCTATACCTCCTTATTCCTTTCTATACTCTCCACCCTTGTTTTTGGTGGTGTTTATATATCTTTAATCCATACTTGTACTTTGTTCAATATTTCAAGCTCATCCATGCTAACCAAAGGCCTAGTTGTGGCCCTTCCATAAATCTTCAATATCTTCCTCTTCCGATCCGTTTCCAACTTCTGCAGGTGGTTCTCTCTCTAATATTTGTTGCTACACAATTGGTCTAGGAAGCTGTTGCTCTTGTAGAATTGTCTTCTCCTATTCTTGTTGTCTCCTCGTCTGACAGGACTTGTTGGCGGTCCTTCTTCCTCCCCTCTTTGCTGAATTTGCAGCTCCGATAGCAATTCTTGAGGTGCTGCTCTTTTAGTTTCTTGCTCCAAATCTTCTGTCAACCTTCTTCTCTTGCATCTATGGTGTACCTCCTTCAAAGCCTCTCTCTCCCTGTGACCACTTCTACTTTCTTTGCAGTTTTCTTGGTCTTCCCTTTTACTAGGGTCGATTTTGCAATTGGTACTGACTTTGCCCACCTCAAAATTGTAGGTTGATTTTTTGGCAAATCCCTTGGAGTAGTCAATCTATAGAATGGAATATTGGCATGAGATACTACATCAAGCATAATACCTATGGCATGAAGTGTCATGGAAAACTTCTTCGTCTGCCACTTCAGAAAATTCTAATTTTATGTGACAAATACGTCCCCCAATCATATTGCACCCCTTGCATGATACCTTCCATAGACTGTGCCAACCATACTGGCATCTTCGATGATCTTGCTTCTCTTGACAACTTTGCCATATCAATATTCATAACACATCTCATTTCATCTGTCTTCAGCTGGCTCTCTACTTGATTTCACGTCCTCCTGAGCCAAAAGACTTCGTAGCATTCTCCTCAAGCTTAGTTTTTGTCAATTTTTGAATCAGCCCGTTCCACTCAACTAGATCTAAATGTGCCTTATTTACTTCTATTCCTCCTCGCAGCAATCCAAATGTTTGCCAAAAAAATTCTACTGAGAATACCACCTTAAAATGCCAATTCTCAATACGAACAAAGGTTGCATTTGCCTTTCATCATAGGAATCATCTGCAACACCTATTCTCGGTAGAAATCCTTGTCAAAAACTAGGACTTCTGCAATAATGCTTAACCCAATTTGCTCCAATGTAGCTTTCAATTCATGATTTGATTGAGTTTCCTGCCACCATTTCCAGCAAAACTCCCTTGGTAGTTGAGTCAAAATGTTTTCCTTTTTGTTTCACTTTGGGAATCATTTTGTTCTTCTAGCATCTTTTCTTTATGGACTTCACTCCGAAGTTCCCTCTGATGTTTAGTGGGAGATTCATTCTGATGTTCTCTGGTAGGCTGAATTTGTTCCGCCATATAACCGTGCCCACATCTAGGTATAAAACCATGACCTCGCCAAGGCCAATAACCACGCCCTCACTTATGAGTACTGGGATGGTTTTGGTCTTTCTTGCAAATTGTGATTCTTCTCTTCTTGGCCAATACTCCCTCTGATGTAATGGACCAAGTGAGCACTCAATTTGTCGTCCCACAATATTTCCTATGTGCTCACAAAAACCGTTATTCCTCTTGTCCTTCATTTGCATTCATCCTGCTCACTTGTCATACAACTCAATGCTCACCTTGTACAACCAATCGTACAATTGTATGATTCCACCTACTATTGTACAATTTCTTCCAACTAGAATTGTATGACCTCTCCCTTTGCAAATGTACGACAGGCTTCAATTGTACGATCCTCCCTATAACTGTATGACTCTTTCAGCGACTGTATGATCCTACTCCTAATCATACAAGTCTCCTACCAATCATACAACAAATGTACGTTGAGTCTTTCCCTTCTGTTCAATCGTACAATTACTCCCCTTATGTCGTATGATGGTCTTTAGTAGGTCTTTTTGTACGACCTTCTGATTACTTCATACGACGTAAGATGGCCTCACTTAGTAATTTTACAGCAATTCTTCCTACCCAATTCATCAACTTGCAGGCTTGTACTTTTGCTCTTCGCGTCCTTGTATGGCAATTTTCCTACTGGCCAGCCTTCCTCCCTAGAGCAGTTTACCCTTCCAACGAATTTCTCTTCTTCCTACTCAATCATGTAGAAACCCTTTCTGGAAGAGTTTTGGAAAGTAGGTGCCCATCTGTGCAAATTTTATATGGAGGTTCTAGGAAAATTTTGCGTGCTCTTATTTCTAGCGTTTTAACCTTCGCCATTTTAGACAAAATTTTCATGCTCTGTTGCACAAGCCCTTGCCTCCTAATTCTCTCATTCCTCCTATTGAAAATTCCCATTCCCCTACAAAGTTTTATGGCGCTAAAGCACTCTCTAAAGCCCTATTCTTTATTTGCTGTAAATTTGCTTCCCATGCGTCTGCATTGGTGGCCACCTTTAGGGCTCGGTTAGCGCTTTACAACTTTCCCCGCTCTCAGCTACAATGTTTCCTTTTAACGACACTCTACTCCTTTTAAATTAGCTTACGCGCTCTATTTATAACCTTCTCCTTGAGAAAGCAGTTATAACCGTTCGACCGCCACCTCAACGTTACATGTGGTTGCTTGGACACCACCTCAGCACTGCATGCACTTTTTGTCCTATTTGTTTTTTGTTTCATTATTTTTACACAACTGTATATTTTGTACATACCGACAACTTGTTGACGTGTCAGGGTCGTCGTATAAGTCGTACGACGACATTAACTTGAACTTGTATGACATCCCCTACCAATGTGTCGTTTTGTTGTTCTGGGGGTTCTTTCACAACAAATGTCTTACAACCTTTTGCCGGATCCATTGTATGATCCCCTATCGTACGATCTCTTCCTTCTTCGTCGTGTCATACGATCTCTTTGCTCTTGCATCGTATAATCCCTAGTTGTATGATCTATTCCTTCTTGCATCGTACAATCCCCAGTTGTATGATTTGTTCCTGTGTTGTACAATCATCGATCATACAATCATTTCCATCTACCTATCTTGTACAACATCTTGTTGTACGACTGTCTTGTTCTGGGCTTGTACAACATCTTGTTGTAAAATCCCTTTGTTGTTGCTCTTGACTTGTACGACCCCTTGTCGAGGACTTCATTTAGGCGACTTCTACTTTAATCCCCTCGAACTAAGTCTACCTCCAAACTTGGTGAGCAAGTTCTTCTCCTAACTCCTTTGCCAACTTGCTAAGCTCATGCTTGCCTTTGACAAACTTGCTTTCTTTTGCTTGCTTGAACAATTCTTCCATGGCCCCACATTCATGCCATGGCTCTTCCTTTGTTCATTGGAAAATCTCCCTATATTGAGGTAGTCCTCTTCCAACCCCTAGCTACCCGAGACCCATCTAATCCCTTTGGTTGTCGTAAATGACTTGCTTGGTTTGAACATGGTCCCCGAGGTGGTCCAAATGGTCCACCCCGAAGGGCATGCTCAACTTGATTGTTTTGTGCAAAATCAATGAATGGTCCTTGCGGCTCATTAGATCGACCCGACCACCTAGGGGTAGCAAGAGGGAAATTTCTTCCCCTCGAGCCACCAAGATGGAGATTAATCCAACTCCTCCCTTGACTAGGTTGCCTTAGACCTTCGCGGTGACTTGGTTGCGTCCCCTAAATGCCTAAGTCACCTTCTTCTTCTTGTTGCTCTTGTTGTTTGCTCAGCTCCCCTCTTTCCCAATGACTAGAAGGCACTTCTAAAAGTTGTATCCTTGTCAATTGCCCTTCTTGATTCTGACTTCCCGACGACAATTGCCTTAAAGATCTATCTTCGATCAGCCCGCAACAATCGTCTTCTCCATCTAGTTTCCTCAAAGCATCTATGTTTCACAATCTGGTAATGCTTCTTTATATTGTGTTGAGAAGTCAAAATCAGTACTTGAATCATTCCTCCTATCACGTACTCTTTGTAGGGTCCATCTAGGTACTGTTGGTTACGAATCTGCCATGAGGAAAGGATTTTGGGTTAATGCGCCCAGATTCGCCCACCAGCATGAAAGGCCGGAAGGAAGAGATGCCTTCCGAGCCAATCTCCGGAGAAGGCCGGCTCCTTTTGGGGGTTTTCTGATTTAAGCTAAGAGTGCAGGAAAGAGATAAATGTACAGAAAGAATATACAAATATACTTGGAGGTTGGTGGGGGGGAACTAACAGTACGGCAACCAGCAATCACCAATACTCACTGCATTATAAATATAAAGCACGGCGAGAAGCGCAAAATCTAACGTATACTTCCGATACCTAAGCAGTGTACGCACGGCTACAACGGCTCCCTAACAGACATTCCCTACAAGGAACTAACAATACGGCAACACGTCAATCACCACCTACGGACACTAACATGGGTAGAAAGCAATCATAGAGATATCGGAGCCAGGTATATGTGTCGTGTAGAGAATTTAACCGCACGACTTCAATGGCTCCCTAACGGACATTCCCTACAAGGAACTAACAGTACGGCAGCGCACCAATCACCAGATACGGACCAGCAACTTAACACACAACTGATGAAGCTGCTACTACATCCATTCTATGTATCCTTTTAATTAATGAAGTACAGAGGGTGCTTTAAACAAGCAATGCTAGAGGCACTTGCTCACCAAATGCTGAAATGAATCGGCGAGCCGTGACAAGTTAGCCTAAGGCATGAATATAAAGAAAGGCAGCATAAAAAACAGAAGCGGCAGAACAGAACCAGGCATACAAATTATATTTATAAGCAGAAGCACGGTTACATTGGTTCCCTAACAGACATTCCCCATCCACCCTTTACAATGAATTCATGGTGGGCTTTTATAGCCCGAGTCCCTCCCGTTACATTAATGGGCACAAGGTCCCGATCAAACATAAGCTGACAAAAGCGGCGAAAGAGCTGCAAATGCTGACCTTTTGTCGGACCGGACTGTACCCGCAGCATGGTCTTCCTGGAAGGCGGACGGCTACGTGGCGGTGTGTTGGGCAGAACTTCAATCTGGCAGTGATGCGGGTAGCTGGAGCAGGTAGAACCTCAGATCAGCTTTGAATGAGGCTACTGGCACAGGCAGTGCAGCCCATGCTCGTCCTTTTGCTCGGCACGTCTCGGCTCGAATCCCGAAGCTGGACACTTGTCAGAAGATGGGTGATGCTGTTTGACACGTGTACGCCTTGGAGGGCGATCTATCCATCTTTGCTTGGGATCGGAGCGCCTCGGGATGCGCGGGCAGAATACAGTGCAGTCGGGAAGGCCTTCATGCCTTGGTCAAATTTTGAGTTTGTCTCCCCACTGCGCACCTGTCAAGGGCGCACTCCGACTTCGCTGCGAAGTCGGGCTGCGCACAGGTGGAAACTGGTGTCTGCCGCCGTTCGGACCTTGCTCCGGCACTTTGTCATTTTCTGTCAGCCTGCCAGTCTGCCAGTTGCAAGGTGCGCCCAGAAAGTGGGGCGAAGTCAGACTTCGCACCAAAACTGGGCGAAGTGCGAACTTCGCACCAAGCGGGCGAAGTGCGAACTCGCACCAAAGCGGGCGAAGTGCGTGCTCGCACCAACACTAGCCATTTTTCGGGTAACTTGCTTGGAAAGTTAAAAAACCAACTGGGGGACTCCGAGAAGGGGGGAAAGAAAGAGAATGCGGGAAAGAAAAGGAAAGGGAGAGAAGAAGGAAGGAAAATAGAGGAAGAGGGAAAAGAAGAGCAGCACTGTTACAATACTGAAGACATTGCACCCCGTGCAAAATGTGACAACATTTCTGGCGGCTCGCGGGGTGTCGAGCTCGCCTCGGCGCAAAGAATCCATGCCTTCATCCTTTGGGTGCAGAGGAACTTGCCTCCCCTGCCTTTTGCTTGCTCTAGTCTGTTCTCCTTGCGGCAAGCTGTTCTTCGATTCATCTTTGTCAGTTGCCTCCTCAGAGTTACCTTCCGAAAGCTCTCCATCTCTTGCTTCTGCCTCGCAAATGCGAGTGTATGCGGCCTGGGCTTGGCGCCAAGCTTCTGCCTCGAATGGCCGGCGGTCAGCTACATCTTCTAATGCTGCGTGGAAAGCAGCGACCGCGTGCAGGTCGATGGTGAGGTATCTTTTTTCTAACTCCTGGAAGTAGGAGCTGATCTTGGAATATTTGGACACCATCAGAGTGACCTGATTGTCTTGAATTGGTTCGATCCGGCTATCAATTTCAGGTATGTCTGCTTCAAAGGACTGCCAATTCCTTTTCACCCGATCTAGGGTGAGAAGCTCGCCATTCTCAACAAAACACTGGGCACCCTAGTTCGAAAAGAGCGTGAAAGGGGGCCAGACGGATATCCCTTTCATGTCCGAATGCATCAAGCATTCGTGCGGCAACCCTCACCTCTTCAACTTTTTTGAAATATTTGTGCAAGGTCACCCTTGCACCTGCCCATTCTGCAGCGAATGAGGACACGGGAGAAAATTGGAGGCCGTTGCGCTCGCGCTCTTGAAGATTTACCGCCAGGTCCAGCCATTGCTTCGCCTGACGCTCGGCCTCCTCTACCACAGGCTTTCCCTGGGCAGAAACTTCTTGAATTCTGGATGCGAAATCCAGAACTGCCATCGCCTTAAAGGTGTGGGGCTTGCATTCCCGCAGCAAACCAGCCCGCATCTCCTTAACCTTTGTCTTTGAAAAGACCGTCGCTTGAGATGCTCTCTCCGCAAGTTGCGACTGCGCTCGCTTCAAAGACTCTTGGAGTGAGAAATCTGCTCAGAGGCTGCTTGCTTTCCGGTTGCGGCTTGTTCTTGAGAAGCGGCCAGCTGGGCTTTGAGTTCATCTATTTCTTGCCGCGCCGCTTCCAGCTGCTCCGTGGACCTAGACAGGTCCTCTTCAAGCTGCCTTGTTTTATCCTGCAACCCGAAAAGTTCTTCCTGCTCCTCCAGACTTTTGACAAAGAGGCATCGACTTTGCGCATAATCGGTCGAATCTGATATTGCTTGTTAATGTCGTCAAAGCTCTTCTCCTTTGTCTGGAGCTCGTAGTCCGCCCTGGTCATTTCCCGGAGAGGCTTCTTCACTTTTGGGATTATTTTCTCTGTTGTAATCACTCTCCTCTCGAAATTGTACTTTGCGCGTTTTACCGGGGCGGCTATCTCTTCAGGTCTCCTCCGCTTCAGGTTCTGGAGGAAAGAGACAGAATACTCTACAGCTCTCGTTGCCAGGGGCAAGTCGTCTGTATTATGGAGGTCGTCCATGAAATCTGGTTCCCCCAGCCTAGGGTTCTGCTGAGACGTCTCTCCTGCGGGAATGGGATCAGGAGGAACCGGACAGACCTTGGAAGAATCGGCCGCTTGTGGGGGCGACCGGGAAATGGAGATGGGAGCGGCTGATACTGTGAGGGTTTGAAGCGGCTGAGAAGGTGGATGTGACGGTGAACGGACGGTCTCAGCACTAACTTCAGGCGAAGGGTTTGGAGTTGTGCTCAGAGAAAGAGAGACGTTAGGGTTCTGAGCAAACTGATCAAAAGAATGGGGGCCGCTAGAAGGGCGCGGAGACGGAGAGGGGGATGCGGTCATAACTTGCTCGGATTGAGCGGGAGACGGAGTGGGAGTAGGGCTGGATGAGACCAAAGAGACGGGGGCAGCAAACGTACTGCGGGCTCCGCTTGAGCCGATGCCGGATGGATGTCTGTGCTCCTGATTTCGGCGGCTGGCTTGGGACTGCCCAGAGAAACTGTCTCTGCGGCGGCAGAACGCGGCTGCGGCTCTGCGACTGGCTGCTGCACTATCAGGCTAGGTCGCCTGATTTTCTCAACTCTCTTCCGCTTCTTCTCCTACGGAATAACAGTCGGATCAGGGGAAGGAGATGAAGCAGGTGCAGCGAGCGCTGAGGCTCCCACGGTAAACTTGTACCGGGGTTTGACTTGCAGAAGGTCTGCCGCAACCGGTCTGCCCTGTGGCGGTGCTGGCGCCTTTCGTGCCTGAGGGATTGCCTCGGGCGTTGCTTTGACTAATTCTTTCGCCTTCTCAGGCGCCGTCTTAGAAGCCACGGGCTGCATCGGATCGATCTGGACGTCTGCTGGGCCCACGCTGGCAGTTGCCGAAGTGTACAACTGTTGGGAGGAAGACCCTCCTTTATAGTCCTCAAAGGGGCCTCGGGGAACGTAACCTTGATATGCGAACGGCCGCCAACTGTCATGATCCTTGGTCATAGAGAACCGAAAAGTCGTCATCTACGGCCGATTTCTTCTCGTGGACTTGTCGTCTTTGCGTGCGGCATCTCATCTTCCAGCATTCAGTAATCTTTTCTTTAGACCAGTTAAGGCCTGCTATCTTGGATAGAAATTTTTTGAACCCTGGAGATGTGAACTGGTGGTCCGGGTTTCGCTTGGGGTCATATGTCACCTCCTCACAGTAAAAATCCTGCCAAGGAGGAGAAGCTTCCATCAATTCGATTTCCCAGTCAAGGTCCACATGGACCACATCGCACTTATCTTCGGTTATATCTGCCCGGGGGCAGAGATGTGTGAACTTTCCCCTTATCCCATATGGGTCATACTTCCAGCGTTGCGGCAACAAAACCAGGCCAATCCGGGAAAACTCTTGCTCAAGGTAGACATGCTGTCCTACCTCAAAAATCTCAACGTTTGCCCAGGGAAAGAGGGTATTGAAAAATCTGTCCTCTCTTCTTTCCTAGGCCGAACTCCTCTTCAACATAGTCCATACGTCGGGCAACCTCCATCCCGAACAAATGTTCCGAGCACCAGTAGGGCAGCAAATGGGGTTTGCCCTTGAATCCGTAGATTCTGACCACAATCCCTTGCGTCAGTCTGAAAACGTCCCCGAGCTTCTGATTCATCAAAGCGCTTGTCATTTCTCTCGGGGGACGGGGGATTTCGCTTTCGCTGAAGACTGACATGACGAATCCCAGAAAGTTGAAGTTGAACTTGTAGTAGGACCCTTTCCGGTATAAGTCATCCGTCCAGTTATAGACGGGTTGTGGCTCTCCCTTCTCGTTGACCTTCTTCAGGTTTGGGATCGGCATTCGGGGGTGCAAATGGTACAAACAAAGCCAGGCTAGAACAGAACTAAACCGAAAATCGGTGGACTGCTTCTTCTGAATTTTGACCAGGCTGGAGTGGATGGCGTATGCCAGCCAGTCTGCCCAGTCGAAAAAGATGGGACGTTTTCCGCTTCTCTGTGCTGCCGGTTCGTAGGATTCTCCGCATAGGAGACATTGCACGGCGCTAGCTGAGTAGGCTGTACCCGGCTCATCGAGTCGCGACCAAGAATTGATGCCAAAATGGTATACAAGTACTTGCTACGAAATTGTGCCAAGGGCATGGGGCCGATTGGCCTTTGTCCGATTGCAAGCGGGCGTTCGGCTACGAATTGAGGAAATCCCTCATCCGTTTAGTATGCGTGAAGCGTCCCACCTGCTTGCCCAAATTTATCTTTCTGAGAATGGTGTTGGAGTCGTACTCCAACCACAGGGCGAAAGTCGGTCGGACGATCTCCTGCGCGAGTGTGAACAAGGGTTTACCGTTGGAGCTGCAAATTTGCCGGAGTAGCGAGTCCGTAGTGTCGACAATTAGGTCTACCGGTTCCGGGCATTGGTGGACGAGGAGGGCACAAGAATTTGAGCAGTTGGATTTGTACGCCGCTCCGAAATGGTGGGAGGGCGAAACTTTGTCCACCCAACTCTCCACATTTGCCCGCAGCTTCGTCAAGCTCATAGAAAATGAGCCGTCCTTGTACCCCGCTAAGTAATTTAACGGAGGTGGTGGGGCTTGCCCACGCTGTACCTTTTTCGTCCGGGACTTTGACTTTCTTTCTGGCGGGGTTTCGCTTCTGAAAACGCCCGGCCGCGGTAAATCCTTTGGTTCGCCACTTCCTTTGGACTGCGACGACACGGCATCTTTCCTCGGTCCATCTCTTCGAATCGGCAATAATTACGGGTTCGGGTCGTGCACGGCAGATTTCGTTGTCACGGGAATAATTAGCACTGTCAGGAATAATACTGTGTAGTACGGAATGTTTGAAAACATCCGACCCCCTTTTCTAGATAAAGACGAGCGCCATAAATGCCGCGCAGGAGGGGGTAGGTCGGCTGTGTTAAGGCTCTTAGATGGCTGCGCAGGAGAATGTTTGGAAAAAGTGCACTCCGGCAGACGTGCCATGTTCTTTTGCTTGCACTTTCGTTGAGGAACGTGCAATCATTAACTCTGTCTTGGACGCTGCGCCATGGCTGACGTCACGGCCGAAATCAGGGCACACTGCTCAAGAAAGAAGCATTGGTGCGGAAACCCACTTTGAAACGGTCGCAACGCGCCTTGGGCCCAACTTGGGACCTTTTTTGAATATTTTATTCATTTTTTAACATTTGCCCAAATTGGCCCAGAAAACGAGGCGCCGTCGGGCTTCGCCCAAAGTTGGGCGCGACCCGACTCGCCGGCGAAGTCGGACTCCCAATTTCGGGCGAAGTTCGAACTCCGCGAAGTGCGCGTTGAACTCTCTGTTTCCTTTGGTCGTCCGACTGCGCAACTTGCACATTGAAATGAGTCAGACTTCGCTCGAAGTTCGGGCGAAGTGCGAACTTCGCGAGTTGCACTCGCGCGGAGGTCGTGCGCGATTCGGACTTCGCACACTAGCCGAGGTCGGACTTCGCGAGTCGGACTTCGCCCAAGGTTGGGCGCGATCCGTCCTCCTTTGCTTTGCGGTCTTTTCCTTGAACAAGCTTCGCATTTCGGCTGGCCCGAAGCCCGACTTCACTGCGAAGTGGGACTTCGGCCAACACTTAGCCAAAAAAAAAATTTCCTTTTTCCCTTTTTCTTCATTTTTTGTTTGCTTCTTCTTTTGTACAATCGAACTTCGCCCATCTTGAGGGGCGCCGACGGACTTCGCTGCGAAGTCCGTCTTTCTCTCCCGTCCGCGATTAAGCTCAAATAATAAAAAATAAAATTAAAAGCTGAAAACGAAGCGTACATCTTGGGAAATGAAAAAGCATAAGGAAATTTTTTACAAGGAAGGGCCACTTGGGCACCTTCGACGGCGGTAAATCTTTAAGTGGAACCCGTTGACGAGGGGATAGGTAGGAGCTGACCCTCCATATCCCGCGATGCGTAGGCATTGAGCTGGTTCACCGGGCAATCCGATAAGGGCCCTCCCGAGAGAGCATCAAACTTCCCGTGATTACCGGGTTTTGCTTTATATGAGTCCCACTTCAGCACCAGGTCCCCGATTTCGAAAACTCGGGCAGTGGTGCCTTTTGCAAACCAGCCTTGGGTTGCTGCAATGTGATCAGTGAAGGCCTGGTATGCACTTTCTCTGTCTTCTTCCAACTGCAGGAGTTGGCACAGTCTGTCGTCCACCGGGTCTCCGTTGCTCCTGTCTTCGTCAATCATCCACAGGGCAGGGATCTCGATGTGTGATGGCATGACAGCCTCTTTGCCATAGACGAGCGCATAGGGGGACGTTCTGAGGGATTTCTTAAATGCAACTCTGTCCGCCCACAGTGCCCGGTTCAGGAGTAAGTGCCAAGTCCGCTTGTTTCTTTCAATGGTCCTCCGGATGATCTTCAGGAGGTTCTTGTTAGTAGACTCGGCAAGGCCATTCCCCTGCGGGTAGTAATTAGAAGACATCTTGTGATAGATGCCAAGTGTGCCAGTGTACTCCGTGAGTACAGCGCCTACAAATCCCGGACCGTTGTCGGTCACAATCGACTCTGGAACCCCGAAGCGGGTAATCAGGCTCTCAATGAACCTGATGACCGTTTCTTGGTCTGCGTTCTTGGTCGGGATTGCCTCCGTCCATTGTGAGAATAAACTTGTGTTCGGCGGAGGAGTTAGGAGAAATCACCCCAATGAAGTCTAGACCCCATTCTTTGGAACGGAGTCTCGGCTCGAATCGGTTGAAGGGGCGGGGGTGCTTTTCTGTTTCGGCCGGCAAACCTCGGCATTGATCACATTTTGAACGGACCGCATGCGCGTACGCAAGCAGAGTGGGCCAATAGTACCCGGCCCTTATTATTTTTAAGGCCGTTGGCCTTGAAGAATGGTGACCCCCAGGCATCCCAGAATGAAAATCTCCGAGGACCCTAGGCTGGTCCGATTTTATGACGCACCGCAACAGGATGCCGTCGATGTTTTTGAAATAAAGCCCCTCGGGGCGAAGAGTGTACTTGAGTGCACCCAGCCGAAATCTCCTTCGTTGTGAGGCGTTCAGGTGATCGGGACATCTTCCGGTGCAGAAGTATCTCACCAGTTCATCTGTCCAATCACTCCCCTCCGATAAGGAGTTGGCTAGGTAGATGCGTGTCGCTGTGTCCTCCCACTTACAGGCGGAGATGCCGGCTACAGCGCTTCGGGCCAATTCACGACACAAGGCTCGGCCTATGATAAGCTTGGTGGGCCGCACTTCAATGTCAAACTCCTGGATCTTGGCAATCCATCCCGCTCTCTTGTGACCCGGTTCTCCTTGTAAGATGAAGCTTCGAACGTCCGGGTGAATCACAAAGACAGTGGTCTTGCTATGGGAGACAAAATGCCTGAACTTTCGAAGGGACTTCATGACAGCATGAACCTGCCGCTCTATAAAATTATACTTTTCTTCATGCGGCAGAATCACTTGGCTCAGGAACGCTATGGGGCGCTCCTCACCATCGTCTCCCTTCTGAGTCAGGACTGCGGCGTAACTTTCGGGTTCTCCCACTTGCATACGGGATGAAGTCCTTGGAGTAGTCCGGGTTTGTCAATACCGGAGCTTGCGTAATTCGAGCCTTGATTTCCTCGAAGGCTTGCTCTCTCTCATCAGTCCATTCGTAAGGTGTATCTTTCTTCAATAGCTCGGCCATAGGCTTGATCACCTGTGCGAAGTCGGGGATGAACTTCCGCACGAAGTTAATCTGACCGAAGAAGGACTGCAGCCCTTTTTTATCAATGGGGGCTGGCAAGCGAACGAGGGCTTCTGCTCTGTCAGGGTCAATGGCGAGGCCTTCCTCGGAGATGACATGTCCCAGCAACTTTCCTTCCTTTACCGCGAAGACAGACTTCTTCGGGTTTATAGAAATGCCGAATTCTCGACAACTCTCAAATATTTGTCGTAGGTGCGAAACATGATCTCCTCGTTGATGAGAGAAAACAGTCATGTCATCAAGGTAGATGACAATAATTTTATTGAGCGGCTCTCGGAAGGCCAAGTCCATGGCCCTTTGGAACGTGGCGCCGGCATTGGATAAGCCAAACGGCATGCGGCGATAGGCGAACGTCCCCCACTTCGTGGTAAACGCCGTCTTATGCTTGGTCTTCGTCTTTGACCCAAATCCGGTTGTAGCCGGAAAATCCATCTAAAAGTGAAAATCTGCGGGCTCCGACAACGATATGTAGAATACGGTCGATTTGGGGAAGCGGATAGTGGTCCCGGAGGGAAGCCTGATTTAGGTTTCTGAAGTCGACACAGAGACGAATGTCGCCATTCTTTTTCCTCACGGGCACCAAATTCGCGACCCAAGATGAATGTTTGATGGGGTAGATGATCTTGGCCTCCAGCATCTTCAAGAGCTCGGTCTTCATCATGGCCTCAATCTTTGGATTCACGGCCCTCGCTTCTGTCGGAACGGCTTGGCGCCATCCTCTAGCTCAATGGTATCTTTGGATGACGGTTCTGTCATACCCCCTCAAATCCTCGTAGCACCAGGCCACGATGTCGGGGAACTCCTGGCACAGTGATCTGATCTGCCCAAGTTCCTCCGACGTGCAGTCTGTTCCGACCTTGATAGTTTTACCAGGTTCAAGTTCCAAGTCAGCATACTGCCTCGGGTCTACTTTGATTCTGTGAGATATTGCTCTGTCATTACGATCAAAGAGACTCTCTAATGTAATCGAGTCCTTTTGGGACATGATTATTCCGTAGCTGTATCAACCCCTCATATTGCTCGTCATCGGGGTCTCTACCTTCGATTACACACACTTCGTTAACCGGGAATGTGACGATCTCCTCGTCACAGCCGAACACCTGCCAGTGGGTGTCCTTATCAGGCACAGAAGGCCTGTAGATAGTACGAACCGGCTTCGGTCTCTGGACAACGTCTTCAGCCGGAACGTACCTGGCTCCAACAGACGCCAGAATATCGGCGTGCTTGTTTTTCTCACGCGATATTGCTTTGACATTCAACGAGTCGAATGACTCCATCAGGTCCCACACTCGGTTACGGTACGCTCTAAGAAAATGTTGTTTGGATGCGCATTTCTCCGTAACTTGGTGACACACCGGCTACGAATCTCCGAAGATCTGCGGGTGTTTGATCCCGAGCCTCTCCGCCTTTCGCAAACCCAAGCACGGGGCTTCGTATTCCGCCGAGTTGTTAGTGCGGCTCCGGAGCCAGCTCTGTAGGCATAGTCCTTCTGGATTCCGGTTGGAGAAACCAGAAGTACCCCTGCACCGGCGCCATTCTTGCATCGCGCGCCGTCAAAGAAAAGCTTCCACAGCTCTTCGGGTGCGGGTCCCACTTTTTTCGCAGCTGACACGTCAAGCCTCTCGGGCTGTACAATGGAGTAACAACCCTGCTCTGTCCCGATTACGGCATTGAAGTCCCGCAATGAGAACTCATCTTCAAGCTGTAGCACTTCGAAGGCTTGCTCGGTCAGCTCCACTGTCACCAGTTCTTCCTCTGACAACTGGACCATGCAGTCCAATTCTCCTCCGGGTATCTTGTCTACTAGGAAGGGGGAAGGCTTCTCATTAAAAATTTTCAGTCTCCTTCCTTTGAAGGGCACTTCCATGTGTGAGTAGTCTAGAGACAGGTACCCGCCCAACTTTGCAGTGAACTCCCGAGAGAGACACATGCCGAAGTAAGGCTCCGAGTCGACAATCACGACCTCTTGGATGACTACGATGTCGAGAGCTTTGTGCAGTCGGATAGGGATGTCCTTTATGACACCAAGCTGTCTTAACGGGGGTGCCGTCTAATTGTAGCACGCCTTGGCTGCTCCGTGTGTATTCCATCCCGATCTCATCGCGAGACGGCCTTCGGCATCACGGTCGAGGAAGCACCGAGAATCCACCATGCGAGTTGTGAACTATGTGCCCTTGCATCCGTAAAGACGAGATAAAAGGGTGGCTGTCTGTTCTTCCCAGTGGCGGAGACTGTCAAAGGTTGAACCGGGACAGCGGGCTGTATCTGCTTGCCGCTCTTCATGTTCTTCAGGGATTCTTGCAGCAGATCAACCTGGCCTGGGAGCAGAAGGGCATCATACATGCTGATTCTAGCAGGCGTTCTTTTCAACTCGTCTACAATACTGTAGCCCGAGGTACTAGCTCCTTCTGCATGTTTTGCTGGCTCATACTTCGTCCGATACTGTTGGGTGGCCTCAACTCGCTGTCTCTTGGTCAGAGACGGGTACTTCAGCTTCTCCTGGGCTTGTTCTTTGGTTTCAGTTGGAGGGTGAGAGTACGGGAGCCTTAGCCGGAGTTGGGGCCTTTCTTTGGAGGTTTGGGTGGAGCAGCGGCGGCCTTTTGCCGGAGAAGGCTTGGGCTGGAGCTTTATCTTTGGATGCCTTCTCCTGGGCTGTGTAAGGCCACAGCCGCTTGTATGGCGGCAGCCCACCGGGCTGCGGTTTTTCTCTTCTTGCGTAGACTTGCAAAGGTTTGGCCGCATCCGCGGCTTTCTTTTCTTCCTTGGCAGGTGACGCTAGATTCTCTTCGGGGAGGGCAAAGTTGGCCTCGCCGTCCAAGATCATGTACAGCTCATCGTCTTCTATAGCGCTGCCGGCCAATGTCTGGATGTAGTACTTGGTGCGAGTGCGATCTTGCTCCGAATGCGGGTCGTTGCACGTAGTGCACCGGTTGACATGGTCGGGAGGACCGAGGCGGGTCTTCTATAGCGGCATTTCTCGGAGGCGGACGCCTCTGCGGGCGATGTTCGGGGCTTTGTCTTTTGTCGGTGCGGGTGGCGCATACGGCCTCCTAGGAGCAAGGTCCATGCGGGCTGCTTCTTCTTCATAGCGGTCATGTCATTGGACATGGCATGGTATCCGGAGGCCAAAGCCCGCACCTCCTGTAGAATCGTGTTCTGGATGCTGCTGTCAGGTAGCGGCAATTGTGCCGGTGGGGGCAATGCGGCCAATGGAGGAGGGTTAGAATAAGATGCGTGCTTGTGGGGGAGCAGGAAGTGCTGGAAAATGCGGGGTGGGAGGAGGCGGATGAGGGTAATGCAACTGAGGCGGGCCGTAAGGAGTTACGACCGGCGCCGGATTCCACTGCTGCTGGGTTTGCTGTCCTGATGTGGACGGCGCACCACCAGAAGCAGAAGGATACTGTGATCTGGGGAAGTCGGGATGAATGGGTTCCTGCACCCTGGACGGAAGCCTGCCGATGGAGATAATGTCAGCTTCAGCTTGCTGGGCAGCTTCGTACAGCGCAGGAAACTCGTCAATTCTGGCGATCTTCAGCAGCAGGCATATGTCTGAGTTGAAGGATCTCAGATAGTAGTGAGCGACCATGCCGGTGAAGGCCGAAGTTCGCGAGGTACCCGTTTCCGGGATCTCGCAAACCTGATGTTAAAATCGGACACCTCCTCTTGAGGATGTCTCCGGATAGCTTGGAGCCGATGCGGTAGAGAAGTAGGGTCAGCGGACTCGTTGCATCCTTTTACGAGCCTTACGGCAAGGCGGGGCCACCCTGTGATGGATCCCTACGGCGGCGATCTCCACCGGTAGAGAAGCTTTCCCCTCGGGGAAAGGGCCAACAGACGGGTCTTCACACTCTCATCGGTGATAGTATGCAGTGCGGCCAGGGCAAGGATGTCCTGGATGTGCTCGTACGCCGTCTTTCCGTAGCCGTCGTATGTGGGAATAGACTTTAAAGCAGCGGGGGGCACAGCTTGCTGTCCGACCAGGGCCAAGGGCCCCGTAGAGTCCACCGCCGGGAAAAGATCATCGTCATTCGGCTGTTGAGCAGCCATTTCTTCTTCTTCTTCTTCTTCTCCGCCGTCGGTTGTGTACTCAGTGTCGGTACTTTCCGAGGATGCGGGATCTTCTTCTTCCTCGGCCTCTTCTATTTCGTACTCGGCTCCGCCGATTTCAGCTTCGGCTTCTTCTTGTATCTCAGCCTCGGCTTCGTCGACACGAGCTCGCGGGTCAGCCAGCCTGGGAATCTCGCCTCGAGCGTTGATATCCAGTTCGTAGAACTCAGGCGGGCTTCTTGGATCCCTTGCTTGCCACCTTCTTGTGTGCATGAAGGTGCTGGGACCGGTCTCTCGGACTCAGAGGATTTGTTCGTGCAGAGTCGCCAGGTGTTCAGATTTGGAACAGCAATGAAGCGAACACCGGTGCTTCAATTCTGTCGGGGGTGAGAAACTTCCTTGTCTCACCAGGTGCTCAGGAACCACTGTCAGCGCCAGGTGGAGACTGATCAGAAAATTTTTCTTCAAACGTGGGACCAGGGTCCCACCGGGCGTGCCAGAGAAACTGTTGGTTACGAATCTGCCATGAGGAAAGGATTTTGGGTTAATGCGCCCAGATTCGCCCACCAGCATGAAAGGCCGGAAGGAAGAGATGCCTTCGAGCCAATCTCCGGAGAAGGCCGGCTCCTTTTGGGGGTTTTCTGATTTAAGCTAAGAGTGCAGGAAAGAGATAAATGTACAGAAAGAATATACAAATATACTTGGAGGTTGGTGGGGGGGAACTAACAGTACGGCAACCAGCAATCACCAATACTCATTGCATTATAAATATAAAGCACGGTCGAGAACTGCAAAATCTAACGTATACTTCCGATACCTAAGCAGTGTACGCATGGCTACAACGGCTCCCTAACAGACATTCCCTACAAGGAACTAACGATACGGCAACACGTCAATCACCACCTACGGACACTAACATGGGTAGAAAGCAATCATAGAGATATCAGAGCCAGGTATATGTGTCGTGTAGAGAATTTAACCGCACAGCTTCAATGGCTCCCTAACAGACATTCCCTACAAGGAACTAACAGTACGGCAGCGCACCAATCACCAGATACGGACCAGACAACTTAACACACAAGCGATGAAGCTGCTACTACATCCATTCTATGTATCCTTTTAATTAATGAAGTACGAGAGGGTGCTTTAAACAAGCAATGCTAGAGGCACTTGCTCACCAAATGCTGAAATGAATCGGCGAGCCGTGACGAGGTTAGCCTAAGGCATGAATATAAAGAAAGGCAGCATAAAAAACAGAAGCAGCAGAACAGAACCAGGCATACAAATTATATTTATAAGCAGAAGCACGGTTACATTGGTTCCCTAACAGACATTCCCCATCCACCCTTTACAATGAATTCATGGTGGGCTTTTATAGCCCGAGTCCCTCCCGTTACATTAATGGGCACAAGGTCCCAGTCAAACATAAGCTGACAAAAGCGGCGAAAGAGCTGCAAATGCTGACCTTTTGTCGGACCGGACTGTACCCGCAGCATGGTCTTCCTGGAAGCTGGACGGCTACGTGGCGGTGTGTTGGGCAGAACTTCAATCTGGCGGTGATGCGGGTAGCTGGAGCAGGTAGAACCTCAGATCAGCTTTGAATGAGGCCTGCGCACGAGCAGTGCAGCCCATGCTCGTCCTTTTGCTCGGCACGTCTCGGCTCGAATCCCGAAGTTGGACACTTGTCAGAAGATGGGTGATACTGTTTGACACGTGTCTGCCTTGGAGGGCAGTCTATCCATCTTTGCTTGGGATCGGAGCGCCTCGGGATGCGCGGGCAGAATACAGTGCAGTCGGGAAGGCCTTCATGCCTTGGTCAAATTTATGAGTTTGTCTCCCCACTGCGCACCTGTCAAGGGCGCACTCCGACTTCGCTGCGAAGTCGGGCTGCGCACAGGTGGAAACTGGTGTCTGCCGCCGTTCGGACTTTGCTCCGGCACTTTGTCATTTTCTGTCAGCCTGCCAGTCTGCCAGTTGCAAGGTGCGCCCAGAAAGTGGGGCGAAGTCGGACTTCGCACCAAAACTGGGCGAAGTGCGAACTTCGCACCAAAACTGGGCGAAGTGCGAACTTCGCACCAACACTTAGCCATTTTTCAGGTAACTTGCTGGAAAGTTAAAAAACCAACTGGGGGACTCCGAGAAAGGGGGGAAAGAAAGAGAATGCGGGAAAGAAAAGGAAAGGAGAGAAGAAGGAAGGAAAATAGAGGAAGAGGGGAAAAGAAGAGCAGCACTGTTACAATACCGAAGACATTGCACCCCGTGCAAAATGTGACAACAGTAATCGTTTACAAATATCTTTATGGCCTTTTTACCTCTCCTTTTCCGTCTCAGTTGTCTGCATGCTTCTACATAGTCTACCTCAGGACGAACTTGTGGTTCCTAGTACTTTCTCAAGATTTTAGAACTACTACTTGAACTACTACTATGTCTCTGAACTAGGGCAGCACCATCATCACTAGAATCTATTACCCAATTCCTTCCTACCACTTTTGGTGATGTAGTAATGTCCCTCCACAATATTTCAACAACCTTTTCTCTGGTAATCTGACATGGTGATGGACCTACCAATTCTTCATGAAGCCTCTCTTCTTGTCTTTCGCCCTCTACATTCCCTTCTTGTTGTTCAAGCTCTGCCACTTGTTCTTGTGCTACACCCTCTTCTACTTATTGTTGTTCGAGCTCTTGTCTTCTTGTAGCTTGGCGATCATCATTTATTTTGTAATGTCCCCTTCTAATCAGCTAGTGGGAGCACATTGAGACTAGCCTATACACGGGTTCCCGTAGGCTATGTCATATGGATGAGAGCCTTTGGAGAAATTTGAGACAAATTTTGGATTCTTTGTCGTTCGGGATCAAACAGATCTAGGATGTTGGAATTGCTATTTTTAGCAGTGTCGGGTTTTAGGGTTTCTTTTCGAGCGGACAACGAGATGTTCTACAACGGAATGGGTATCCAGAACAAGTTTCAGTTGGTCAATCGGAGTTTCATAAGGTAGAGTTTTTAAAGCGCAAAGCTTGGCTTTATTAAGTGAATTATTAAATTCATGTTATAAAGTTAAAACTTTATATTATAATTAAAGGGAAAGATATATGTTTATCTCACATTGGGCGCGCAAAAAAGAATTTGCCAAGGAGGAGCCTATTTATTCGGTGGCTTGGTCTCATTTCAGACATTCTGGTTTATGCTATTTCTTCTCTTGGAGATTAAGGCCGGCGGCTGATATTTCTTCATCGAAACGGACGGAAACCCCAATCGATAACCCGACGGACAAAATCCCGAAGGACAGATCGGTTCCATTTCAGGGATCGACAATGTGCAGATTGTTGAAGTTCTGAGGACGGAAACCCTCAGTATTGGAGAAGGGAGCTGGACGAAAACCCAGTTCTTGGCTGGTGAATTCACTCAGGATTCACGCTTATGTGATTCAATCAAATATTCAAAGGTTTATAGTCCACAGTTGGAGATAATAGCAAATTGGTATGTTTATAATGATATTCTGAAGACATTTGTCCATCTGGAATTTCTAAACATTGTTGTTAATTTGCTGATATGAATTAATAAGCTATTTGGATTATGGGTTCTGCATAAAAATCGATTATTCAGTGTTAAATCCATCTGGGTATAATTGCATGCTACTGTTATTGGCTTCTTTCATTTGGGTATTGTTGGTTACGAATCTGCCATGAGGAAAGGATTTGTTGATATTGCGCCCAGATTCGCCCACCAGATTGAAAGGCCGGAAGGAAGGAATGCCTTCCGTGCCAATCTCCGGAGAAGGCCGGCTTCCTGTGGGTTTTTTAGTGTTAAGATAAGAGTGCAGGGAAAGAGATAAAAGTGCGGAAAGAGAATCCAAATGTGATTGGAGTTGGGTGGGGGGAATAAGCAGCACGACAACGATCAATCACCGCTACTAACAACATTCCTTTACAAAGCACACATTGAAACTACAGCTATCATTAATCCTATGTATCCTCTATCTATGCATTCCAGGAATACTTGATCATCAAATACCAGAGTCCAGAGTTCAAGACAACAAGAAGCAATGATACAAGAAACATGAGGCAGAAATGACAAGGAGAGGCAGCATACAAGATAAAAGACAGTAAGCAGAGCCAAGTATATGCTTGTATTAGAGGCAAACGCACAGCTACAATGGTTCCCTAGCAATATATTCCCCTTCCCCCTTTTTACAATGAATTGCATGGCTATTTATAGCCTCAAGTTCCCCCCGATTACATTCTCGGGCACAAAGTCCCAGACTAAACATTAGCTGACACAAGCGGTTGAAGAGCTGCCGATGCTGACTTCTGTCGGGCAGGACTGTACTTGCGGCATGGTCTCCCTGAAAGATGTACAGCTACGTGGCGGTGTGTCGGGTCAAACCTTTGGTCAGCAGGAATGCGGGTAGTTGTGGCGGATGGAACTTCTTATCAGCCTTAAATGATGGCAGCTGGCATAGATAGTGCAGCCCATGCTTTGTCCTTTTCCCGGTCATGTCTTGGCTCGAATCCCGAAGTTGGACACTTGTCGGATGCTGATGAATGACACGTGTCTGCCTTGAAAGGCAGTTTATCCAACTTCGCCCAGTATTAGAGCGCTGTCGGGTTGCGTAGGCGGAAAACAGCGCAGTTGGGGAGGCCTCTGTGCCTTAGTCAATTTTTGGACTTGCTTGCCCAACTGCGCACCGGTCAGAGGGCGCACCCCGACTTCGCTGCAAAGTCGGGTTGCGCACCGGTACTTTGCTGTCTTCTCTGCTGTTCGGACTGCGCACCAAGAGGGGGACGCACCCCGACTTTGCTGCGAAGTCGGGTTGCGCCCCAATACTTAGCTGATTTTCTGCTGCACTGCTTCCCTAGTGCGCCCAGGAAGAAGGGTGCACCCCGACTTCGCTGCGAAGTCGTGTTGCGCCCCAGCACTTAGTCAAATTTCGCTCATTTTCCTGTTCTGTCACACTTCGCACTGTCCCTACTGCGCTCCAACTGGAGGGCGCACTCCGACTTCGCTGCGAAGTCGGGGTGCGACCTGACACTTAACCATTTTCAAGGAATACTTACTGGAAACTTTGCTGGGGGAAGTTAAAGGGGAAGAGGGAAGAATGAGATTGCAAAGAAGAGGGAGAAAGAGAGAAATGAAGAAAGGGAAAGAGAGGAAGGAAGGAAAAGAGCAGGTTACTTACAAAAACTGAAAACATGGCACCCCGTGCCAAATGTGGCAACAGTATTATTGCATGTTCAAATTAATCCATAGTTATTGCAAAAATACCAAACACAGAATAGGGCAGCACATTACATATTTGTATGGTATCATCCAATTCTTGGATGATTTGCTCTCTCAATCTCACATTGTTTCCTTGCAAGATCTCATATTCTTCTTGTAGTTGTTGTGTTTGTTCTTGCATTCTTTGTTGTATGAGCCCAATTTGAGCTAGTGGACTATATCTTGCCAACTCCTCATTTATAACTCCTTCCTAAAGAGTCAGTATCTCCTAGTCATATATCTCCATTTTGTTTGGATATCGTACATACAACCTTACGCTTCTTCATCCATTGGGACATGGGACTAACTCCTACTACTCTATTTGAGGGTGTACTCTTGTTGCCTGTTGTGTAGCTCCTTCTAGAATTATCAAGTTTACCGTTGCTAGTTCCTGACTTTGAACTCTTTCTTCATTCTTAGGTCCAGGTTCATATTCTTCTATTCTATCCGGGAATTGTTCATGTACTCGTATTCTTCTTCTTTCTCTAGGATGAGGTTCTAACTCTTGTTGCTCTATAATTGGCTATGCTTCCTCCCCTTCTGCAAATAACCTTCTCATCCCTCCCTCGTCCTTGGTTTGTTGATGATTTTGATTGTTCTAAGGTGCTTTCTGTTGTTTGCACAACTCTTCTTCTTTCTATTTCCTCCATGGAAATAAACAGACATTGCACTTTAGTTTGGACCCATTCACAGTTTCGAGAACTATTGTCCCGTCCAATTTTTGCAACCTCATTAAACCATTCTCCATCATCTCTACAACTTTGGAAAGACCAAGCCATAAGGTTTTGAGCTATCTTGGCTTGATTTCGTATTTGCTATTATACTTTAAAACCAAGTCACTTTGTTTTAATTACAACTTCCTAAGGTGCTTGTCATGCCACAACTTTCTCCTTTTCTGTGCTGTTTCAATTGCCCATTGCACCATAACCCTTTTCCCATTCAGTCTAATTAGTGTCGCAAGCCTCTCCTCTAGGATTTCCTGATCTCCTAGTCGGTTTTCCACTGCTACACTCAAACTAGGTATCAAGAATTCCACTGACACTATCGCCTCTTGACCATACATCAACTGGAATGGCGTATGTTTGTTGTGGGCTTAAAAGTCATCCTGTATGTCCACTAGACTGATGGCAACCTTTCCTCCACAGGTTTTATAAAGAGTGGATACCAAAATTTTGTTTGTCGCCTCCGCCTGCCCATTTCCTCTTGGGTAGTACGAACTTGACAAGGAATGCAAAATCTCAAAATATATTGTCAGCTTCTTGATGACTTCATTTCAAAAGTGATCTTCCCTATCACTCGTTAATTGTAGTAGGATTCCGAATCTTGTAATCACCTATTCATACAAGAATTAGGATGTATTCTTTGCCGAATTATCTGGTAGTGCCCTTGCCTCTACCCGCTTTGTCAAATATTCTATTGCTACCATGATAATTTTTTTCGGTAGGTAAAATATTTTATTTAATTGTCGGGTTGAAGGGACCTAATCCCTATTACATAGGGCATTCGGGATGCCAATCGTACAAAATTTGAAGCATCCCACCGTCACAGGGATGGATGAGAGGATAACCAACAGTCTGTAAATGCCTAGACTAGAAACCCTAAATAGGGAAAACATCATCATTACGTCATTCAAAAAAACCATTGGCAAATCGACTGCCAGCTACCCCACTCCCAGTCCTACTGGGATTCATCCTCATCCTCCTGTTTGGAGTTAGCATTCTGATCCTTTGCAAGGAGGACACTGAGGGTAGTCGGGAGTTCCTGGAGCTCTTTGATGGTGTTCGAAAAGATGACACCTGCCTCCTGGACCATGTTAGCTGCTGCCTTGATATGCTCCACCGCTCTGGGTACGTGATTGATGGTGCTAGTTCGAAGCGCATCATCAACATTGCACCTGACATCTTCTTCGTCATCTAAAATGATCTCGGGCGAAGGACGCGATCCGTCAACTCCGTTTGCTCCTCAGAGGTCTGCTTTTGGCTACATTAGCTCGGGACTTCACAGGGACTGAGTCCTTAGGTTTGGGCGATGGGCTTTCCACATATTTGTTGCTGGACTGAATGGGGTTGGCAGCTTTCGAGAGACCATTTGAAGGGGAGGAGGATTGCAGGGGCACTTCATCAGAGGGGCTGTGGGAGAGGGGAACAACGACAAGGGACTCAATCGGTGGATTAGGATCACGGGACTCAGGACCATGAGATGGCTCAGAGGAGGGCACGATGATCGGAGGAGAGAACGACGGTCCGACAGCAGGTTGGTATAAGGGGCATGTTTGTAAATGATGAGGAATAGGACCTGGTGTGAAAGGTGCTTGGAAAATTTCTTATCCCTAAAATTTTCTATGGTAATGCTAATGGACCGAACCAAAAAGTCGGGAATGTTAATCGGCTTGATGTCACACAAATGGTTGACAAAGGCTAGGTGGAAGGAGTGGAGGGGACTGCTAACATTGTCGACCGTGATATACTGAATTATGGGAATAATGAAAGAGTCTCAGGGACGAGGAAGAGAGGAACGGAGGACTCCCCCCTTAACCCAAGTCAACTCCTTTCCTTTATCAAGAAAATGTTCAGTTTTTTCTTTGAAATTGTGTCTGTCCCGATGCACCGCACTCCCCTTGGGAGACAAACCAGAAATTTCAGCTAACAGATGGATGTTTACCTCAATGTGGAGCCCTCGGATCTGGACCACGCCGTTATTCCACGAACTTACGAACTCGCTGGTGACACCCTCATCCACGCCATCGAAAAGCTTGAATAAGGGAACGAGTCCCTTGGCTCCGAGCAAAGCTTCAACTACAGGTTCGAGCTACAACATCGACGGCTCAAGAATGGCCATAATGTCGGACAGGCCGTAGTAGTACAAGCACCAGGACAAAAACATAGACACAAGGAAGCTAAGCTGCAAGTGAATTCGCTCCAAAAGGTGGTAGAATAATAAAGAGTGCCTAGGATTGCAGCAGAAAGGATTACAAGATGGAGGGCCCTTTCCAATGCATGTTGAAACTTCAACCATAGGGCAACAACACTGGACCACCTCAGCACCTGCACGAGACAGGGAAACAGAACAGCAAAGCAAGAGGAGAGGATGGGTGAGAGCGTGGAAGGGGCCAGCTAACAAGGCAGAGCAGACGACACAGAATGCGAATGGGCGATGGAAATGGGAGAGTGGAGAGGCGGACATTGAGAGATGAGGGAAAACGAGGAAGAAACGAAGGCACGGGGTGATAGGATGATGTCAGGGGGGTGTAGAAGCTTTGCCATGATCTGGCCGACTCGCATGGAAAGAGGTACAATCGACATTTTAGAAGACAATGATTAAATGGGAAGGGGAACAAATAATCGTGGTGTTAATGTGAACACCCTTGGTGTTGATAAAAACACCTTTGAAACGATGCTTGCTTTTATTTGGAATTGTGCTCAACATCATTTTTAGCAGCGTCAATGATGTCTTGAGGGAAAGAGTCTTCCCATATAGTGAGATCGTTCTGATTGGCTGCTCTATTAGCCAGTAAATCTGCCACCACATTGGCCTCTCTAAACACATGCTGGACTGTGCTGAGCGGGCGCTGCCTGAGGATGGATTGACTCTCTTGAATGATACTTTAAATATTCCATCCAGCCTTGGAATTATTCTTAATATGGTTGACCACATTTAGGGAATTCCCTTCAAAGATCATTGGGTTAGTTAGACCTTTGCTGAGTTCAAGGCTCCTCCAGAGCGCACGAGCTTCGGCATAGTTGTTGCACTGGACTCCTAGGTTTTTGATGAAGGCTGATGATTTTGCCTTCATGGTCCCGAATGATACCTCCAGCCCCAGCATCTCCGGGGTTGCCTTTAGACGATCCATCGAAATTCGCCTTGAGCCACCCTAGAGGGGGAGGGGTCCACTTGACGGTGGAACTGCAGCTGGTTTGGGCATGGGATCTGGTGCACTCGGAAGAGATGCCGAGGGATTTGAACAGGGAGGCTTCCAACCTAGATGCTAGGGTATTCGGACAAGGGACCAAATTTGCATTTTCAATGGCAAAGCATAAAGCTTTGTTAGCCACCGCTTCTGGATCCCTGGAACGGTCGTTGAAGATTCTGCTATTGCGCTCAAGCCAGATTTTCCACAGGGTGTGGTGTAGCAATGCTTCCCACAGGAACTTGAGTTTGGGGTTACAAAACGCTTGGGACCACTGGGTGAAAAGGTCATCGAGTGACTGGGGCCATACCCATTTGACCTGAAACATATTAACCAGCATGGAGAAAGCACTGTAGGCAAAGGGGCACTCGATCAACAGGTGCTGAGTGGATTACCACGCTTGTAAGCACAAGTAACATCTGTTGGGATATGACACCCCTCTTGATCAGATTTTCTGTAGTGAGAATTTTGTTTCGGATAGCTAACCAAGAGAAGTGAGCGACTTTCGGGATGAAATGCTTGAGCCAGATTCTCTTAACGACAACTAGGGCAACCTGGTTTTTGTGCAAGTTCTGAGGGGGATCCAGCAAGAAGAAGGCAGACTTGACCGAAAAAGAGCCATCGTCAGTACCTTTCCAGAAGGGTCTGTCTTTCTTCTGAGCCCTAGGTATGAAGTTTGCTCTAGAAATTGCTTGCAAAGAGGTGATAGTTCTATCAATTGCTTATTCTGAATTGAAGTTGTTTCCACTTATGGCGGCCCTGTTCTTGCACTATGAAGTATGCAACTTTTGTCCCAAACCTGTGATCTGTTAGAGGTTTGATAGCAATGATCGATGGTCATTGATCAGGGGCTCATCCCCGGCCCACGAGTCATGCCAGAAATTGATGGACCTTCCATCTCCGAGTTGCCATCTAGTTCCTCTTTGGAGTAGGGGTCTGGTTTGGATGATAGACCGCCAAAAATGAGACCCTATTTGGGAATTTCTTCATCTCTAAAGGAGTGATGTTGCAGATATTTTCTTTTAATGATAGAAATCCATTCCAAATTTTCATCAGTGAAATTTTTCCAAGCCTGCTTAGCTAGGAGGGCCTGATTCATTTTGTTGATTCTGCGAAATCCAAGCCCACCATTATATTTTGGAGAGCATACTTTTTCCCGGGCCACTAAGTGGAACTTTTTCTGATTGTCAGCTCTAGCCCATAAGAAGCGTTTTTGGATTTGTTCAATCATGGTCCCAACTGCTGCAGGGATTTTGAAAATTGATAAAAAATACATAGGTATGCTTTGAAGTACTGACATGACCAAGGTAGCTTTACCCGCCTGAGAGAGAAGGGCACCCTTCCACCCTGCAAGTTTCTTATGAAATCTCTCAATAACATTATTCCACATCGTCTTGGCAGGATTCCCTTGAAACATTAGGAGGCCAAGATAAGATGCTGGAAACACTGCAGTAGAACATCCCAAAATATTCGCAATTTTGACTTGGCGGGGCATAGGGGTATTGATGAAATAAATCTTACTCTTGGTGAAGTAGATTTTTTGCCCTATGGCTTCCTTGTAGAGGTTGAGGATAGTTTTGATGAATTTTGCCTCATAAACAGATGCAGCAGTTGCCAGCAGAGTGTCATCCACGAACTGTTGGTGAGTTGAGGGTTGGAGATTGGACGCAGCTTTGGTGCCAGAAATCAAACCCATGGAGCAGGCAGCTTTTATCGCTCTTTCAAGGCTCTCAGCAAGAATAATGAAGAGGATGGGGTATAAAGGATCCCTTGTCTCAAGCCTCTGGTGCTAGGGAAATACCCTGCAACAAATCCATTCACTAGCACAAAAATCCAAGAAGTTGAGATGCATTGCATAATCAGATGAACCCAGTTATCATGGAACCCGAACTTCTGGAGAACTTTGGACAGAAACTCCCTATCCACTCTGTCAAAGGCCTTGTTCATGTCAAGCTTTAGGAAGAAAGCTGATTTTTTGGACTTGTGGGTTGAGTGAATAAGCTCGTGAATGGTTATGACGCCATCCACAATATTCCAACGTTTAACCGAGCTTCCTTGGAAGGGGTCAATTAAGGATGGGAAAATGCCTTTTAATCTGTTGGCAATAGCTTTTGAAAAGATTTTGTAGACCACATTACAAAGGCTTATGGAACGATAATCAGACAAGGATTTTGAATCGAGGGCTTTAGGGATGAGGGCGAGAAAGGTAGAATTGACATCTCTGGAAAAGACTCTGGATCTCTGCATTTCTTTGATGGCTTGGCAAAGATTGGGGCCGATGATTTCCCAAAACGCTTGGAAGAACCTTGGGGAGAATCCGTCGGGGCACGGGGCTTTTTCTGGCTGCATGGAGAAGAGGGCCTAGTGGATCTCCTCAGAACTTAAAGGACTAAGCAGATGGGCATTCATGCTATCAGTGATGATTATGGGAATGTGAATGAGAAGGGAATCCATGGCTTGGTGTAATGACCCATTTTTGGATTTTACCTTGTATATAAGTGTGGTGTGATGTGCGGAGTGTAATTTGTGAGTTTGGTGTTATTTTCATTAAGTGTGATGTTATTTTCATTTAGTGTGGCTTTTGATAGGGAAATAAAGTAAAATAAAATAAAATAATAAAGGGGGAGATATAAGGGTAATGTGACTTAAGGGTGTTTTAAATATTAAAATAAAGTGCTAGGAGACATAAGGATATAATTTAATATTTAATGGGTGCTTTAAGTCATTTTAGGGTTTCTCCCCTCAATGAAGAATTATAAGATTTTGTCTATAAAAAGGGGACTTGGGAGCTCATTTGCACATCATTGAACTCATTTTTTCTTCTCTACTTGTATTTGGCTCTCAAGCTGAAACAAAACCCTCTTGTAGACGAAACCCTTTAAGGGGGGATGTTAGCGTATCCTAATACTATAGTTAGCATATCCTTTATTATATTTCATTATTTATTTTTAGGTTAGTTTAGGGCGTATTGTTATTGTTCATAACAAACCCTATTTTTGCCTCGGGTGGTTCCACAACCTCCGGGCCTATTTAGAGATGCAGTGTATTATTTATACTTCACAATATTAATCTAAATGTTGTTAACTCGCCAATATGGTATCAGAGCGAATGGTTGGACTGGACACACTCGACCGACGCTGGACCTGACTGGACGCGGGCATGGATCCCGAGGTCGACTGGACCTGACTGGACATGGGCATGGATCCCGAGGTCGACTGGACCTGACTGAGCAACCGAGGGGCTCGGGAACATCTCCCGAGGCCGACTGATGTTGGATCTGACTCGGCACATTTCCCAAGGTCGATCTAGACTGGTTTTGACTCGGGCACAAATTCCCGAGATCGACCCACACGACCACACATGGCGTGCCCAGACGGACTGACACGTGGACCGAGACGTGACTGGGGACTGACACGTGGCGTGACTGGGGATTGACATGTGGCATGACCGGATGGACTGACACGACGGATCGGACGCTTCCCTGCCGCGTGGCGCGGCAAAAAGGACCTTACTGTGATTGCCCGAAGGCAATCACAAGCAAAGGGGGGAACTTTTTTTTTTATTCCCCCCTCATGCACCCCGCGGGAGCAATGTGGGACTAAAGTCCCACAACATTTTTTGCTCCCCGCGAGGGTTGCAAGGGAAGAAAGGGAACGTCTTCCCTTTCCCCTCTCATCGGGCGCGCTAGCCCAGCTGGCAGGAGCGCCAGACTAGCGCCCGTGGGGTCGGGGGATCAAGTCCCCGCGGGTCCAACGAAGGTATGGAAATAATTTTTTTTTCCTAATGTTTTTTTTTTTTTTTTTTTCTTAGGTTTAATTAAAATTTTTAATATTTTTTCAATTAAAAAGAATTATTTTAAATATTTTTTTATTGAAATAATTTTTTTTATGAAAAATATATATTTTTTAATTGATACCTAGGAAAACTGATTTTTAAAAGGCATTAGTAAGAATTAAAAAAAAAAAAAAAAACAAGGGGGGGATTGAGAGTATTTTATGCAAAGGCAAATTTTGGCATTATTGTAAAGGTGCATTTTCGGCAGCGCCCGACACCTAGTGGTTTATTTCTATGGGCACTTTTATGTTGTATGATGCATTTTTTTCTTGATTTGCACTACATCATTAAAAGTTAAAATCAAATTCACTCCCTAAGTCCCCGGCATAATTCAAACCCATCCGTGCAATTTATTGCACTGCAACGTTCGGTATTTGTGATACCTCTGGCCAGCACTTACAGGTAAAGTTGTCGTGATTGCGCTACTGTATCCGCCGCCTAATATAGCTGCCAAAACGACGTCTGAGCTTGTTCTCTATAAATCATCGGGGAGAGTTAAGTTTGCCATTTTTGCTATTTTTTTACTCCATCCACTACCCTAATCGTTCTTGTGTTTAGGCGTAAATCCTGACGAGAGTTCTGACATCCACAGTGTTTAGGGGAAGTTACGCCCCACGCATGAGTATTGATGACTTTCTATGGTAGGTCCCATCAACAAGACGATTTCCTTTCAGTACCGCCCAAGCACCACGTATCATATAATCTTTAAAAATTACCTACAGTCTCCCTCACGTAAGGGCGGGTAATTTTTTCTGATTTTTCAAAATACCTATAGTCTCCCTCACGTAAGGGCGGGTATTTTGTATGGTATAACGGCCTGGCATTAAGGTATATAGAAAGGGCAACCAATTGGTGATATAAGGAACCTTCACTATGGCTTCTGCTACAAAGTTAATGACTAATGCTCATCAGTTATTGAAAGGTCCTAATTATACACCATGGAAAAACACAATGAAGGCAGTCCTCATCATGGAAGATTTATGGGATGTTGTTTCTGGAGCAACAACGAGACCTTCACCAACCGACTGGATCCACAACTCTTACTGCTGATCAGATAGCATTTGATAAGAAAGACAGTCGAGCAAAAGTGCTCATTTTTTTTGTTGTTTCAGATGAAGTTCAACCTCATATAGCTGACAAAGCGAGTGGTAAAGAGGCATGGGATGCCCTTCAAACCATTTATGAGGGAAAGAATGATTCAACCATTCTTCATCTTCAAAAACAACTTCACAATCTGAGTTTGAGACAGGGTGAGACAGTTGAACTCTTTCTTTGCAGAGTTTCCGAATTGAAAGGCAAATTGAATTCTTTGGGAGATACAATGGACGACAAGCTTCTCACTTCAATAGTGATGAGAGCTTTGCCCGATTCCTTTGATACGATGATCACCTCCATTCAGGTGTCACAACGACAAATTACCTTTATTGAGTTGGTCAATCTGCTTCAACAACAGGAGGCACGCCAACTTCACAGGGATGATTCTTCTAATACAGCCCTATACTCCAACAGACAGGGTTCTAAGAAGAAAGGTAATTTTCAGAAAGGAGGCAATTCTCAACAGGATTCAAAAGGAAAAGGAAAACAACCTCAACAGAAGAAGAGGTATTGCAAAATTTGTGATAAAGACAACCATGACACCAACAGGTGTTGGCATAAGAATAAGCAAAAAGGCCAGAACAAACCACAAACCAAGAACAAGCAACCCAAGGTGAATGTTGTTGTTGAAGAATCTAACTCAGATTCTGAATGGGCACACAAGGTGCTCATGACTACCACAGCCTCCAAGGAGAAGGATCCTGTATGGTATGTCGATTCTGGCGCTAGTAAGCATATGACTGGCGACAGATCGTGGTTTGAATCATTTGTGGCCAAAGAGGGCAGACCTGTCACTATTGCTGATGACAAAACCTACAAGGTTCAGGGAGAGGGTACAGTTTCAGTGACTCTTCCTTATGGCAAGTGTCAGATTGACAAAGTTCTCTATGTTCCAGGATTGGCTAACAATTTGTTGTCGGTCACACCAATCCTGGATAAAAATATGGTTGTCAACTTTCGTGTTGAGGATGGCAAGAAGTGTTGTACAATTACCAGGAAGGGTAAGAAGATTGCAACAACTTCCTATAAACATGGCTTATTTGCCCTAGATGCTATCTCTACTCCCCATGTTGCCATGACAGTCTCTCCCAAGGAGGCAACTTCCTTATGGCACAAGAGATATGGGCATCTTAGTTCTGGCTACTTACTTGAGCTTAGTAAGTATGAGATGGTAAAGGGTCTTCCTTCCCTTTCTTCCACATTGCCAGTGTGCTCTGATTGCTTGGCAGGAAAGCAGCATAGAGTACCTTTTGAGAAGAGCTCCACAAGAGCACAGAAACCTCTGGAGTTGATTCATACCTGCTTCTATACAAGATGCTCTTAGCAAGCCACAATGGAAGGATGCTATGGATGATGAGTACAAGTCTCTGAAAAAGAACAAAACTTGGGAGCTTGTCGATCTGCCACAAGGAAAGAATCCCATTGGCTGCAAATGGCTATACAAAGTCAAGTACAAGGCAGATGGGACAATTGATAAGCATAAGGCCCGTCTTGTTGCAAAGGGCTATGCTCAAAAGGAAGGCATTGACTATGAGGAAACTTTTGCACCTACTTCTCGGATGACCACAATTCGAGTCATTTGTGCTATGGCAGCACAGTATGGGTGGAAAGTTCACCAAATGGATGTCAAGAGTGCTTTTCTAAATGGTGATCTCCAAGAAGAAGTATACATGACTCAGCTTGAAGGATTTGTACAAGAAGGCCAAAAGCAGAAAGTGTGCAAATTGGTCAAATCCTTATATGGCTTGAAACAAGCTCCTCGAGCTTGGTATATAAAAATGGATAATCACCTCCTGCAGCATGGGTTTAAGAGATGTCCGTCAGATGCAAACCTCTATTTTAAGAAACAAGGTTCTGAAATAGTGTTGCTTGTACTCTATGTTGATGATCTTCTCATTACAGGGAGTTCAAAAACTATGATCTCTATTGTCAAAAGAGACTTGTGTCAATCTTTTGAGATGTCAGATCTCGGACTTCTCCATTATTGTCTTGGTCTAGAAGTAAGCCAGAAGGAGCACTACATCAAAGTGTCTCAAAAAAAATATGCCAAGACACTGTTGGAAAAATATCGCATGACTGACTGTAAGCCAATGGCAACTCCGATGGAGACAAGAATTCAGTTATCGCGATATGATGATTCACCTCAGGTAGATGGTACTCTCTATCGACAGTTGATCGGGAGTCTCATATATCTGACCAATACTAGGCTAGATATCGTATTTGTTGTCAACTATCTTTCGAGGTTCATGCAGGAGCCTAAGACCGGAAAAAAACCCGCTCCACATCGGTAATGTCCAAGTCACATCTTCAACACCAAAAGAGGTAGAAATCCACAAGTTGGGAGATCAGCACATGAAAAAACCAAGCACATTCACACAATGTCACATAGAAAGTCAACACAAACTCAACAGCTCAAACACTTCACGGTCAAAGAATTTCACCCTTTGATGCCAAATATGTAATCGGGTGTTAGAAGCAGTAGTTCTCAAATTACCTAAAAAGAAAAGGGGATGTTAGCTATCCAACAAAGACATTCCTTTTTAATTTCATATTTATTTTAGGGTAGGCGGAGTAAACAAACCTATTTGGCCTCGGGTGGTTCCACAACCTCCGGGCCTATTTAGAGATCCAGTGTATTATTTATACTTCACAATATTAATCTAAATGTTGTTAACTCGCCAATAACATGCACCATCAAAGCCCACGTGGACTCCAAATAAATACAAGCAAGGAGAGTCTTCTAAACCATGGAAAAGGAAAAATCAGTCATGAGGCAGCCAACATCAGCTTTTTCTAAGCCTTCATTTCCTACACCAAACAGTAGGAAAATGGATGAAACCACAAGAAATGAGTTGAGACGCAAAAAACTATGTTTCTCATGTAGGAAGCCATAGGAACCAGGGCATAGATGTCTTGGCAAGGGAGAAGTACATTACATTGAAGTGGTTTCAGCCAGTGAATCAGAAAATGAAAAGGCATCTACCACTTCCGAGGACAGCCAAGAAAAATTTCAAGATATGGAGGAGCATGGGGAAGCCTCATCACATGAGGTACCACCCACTAGTAGTTCTTTGGCTACTTTACATAGTGCACCTCAATTCTTCACAATTAAGGTACTTGGCAAGGTTTTAAATGAAGATGTTGTGGTTCTTATTGATGGTGGGGCAACCCACAATTTTGTGGATGAGAGTTTTGTGCAAAAGAAGAATATCAAAACTACAAACTTTGCAAGATTCAATGTGGCTACAGGTAAAGGAGAGATTTCTCCATGTACAAGAGTTGTGAAGCAAATGGAGTTAGTTATTGGTGAATATAAGGTAATGCATGACTTTTATGTCTTTCCTATGGGAGGTCTTCCACACATAGTGCTTGGAGCACAATGGTACTACAATTTGGGTGGTGTCACATCTAACTACAAAAAGTTAGATTTAAAATTTCAATACCAAGGAAAAGAGGTAGTTTTGAAGGGAATCAAAGATTATGAGTTGCATAATGTTTCAGCCAAGCTTATGGAAAGAGTAATCCAAAAAGGGGATTTTGATTGGAGTGCTTACATCTACACCATCAAGGGCATTCCTACTTCTTCACCAAATATAAAGGTAACTTATCCGCCACAAATTCAGAAAATTTTAAACAAGCATAGTGTTGTTTTTGGTGATATGCCAAAGGGACTTCCCCCACATAGAGGATTTGAGCATGTGATTGAATTTGAAGCAGGCACAAAACCAATAATGATCACTCCATACAGGCATCCACGTGCATATAAAGATGAAATTGAAAAGACTATCAAAGAGTTACCAGCCATGGGACATATTCAACCAAGTAGCAGTCCTATTGCTTCTTCCGTGGTTTTAATCAAGAAAAAGGATGGGACTCTTCGTATGTGCATTGATTACAGGTTACTCAACAAGAAGACTATTAAAAACAGGCATCCCATTCCTAGAGTAGATGAGTTGATTAATGAACTTTATGATGCCAAATATTTTTCAAAAAATGATTTAAGGAGTGGGTATCACCAAATAAGGGTAAGGAAAGAGGATGTTCCCAAAACAGCATTTAGATGCCACTATGGACATTTTGAGTTTCTAGTGATGCCATTTGGTCTTACAAATGCACCAACAACTTTCCAATCCACAATGAATCATGTTTTCGGAGATTACTTGAGGATATTTGTTTTGGTTTTCTTTGATGATATTCTCATATATAGTAAATCATGGGATGAGCATCTTAAGCATTTGGATATTGTATTGGACATATTGGAAAAACAACAATTGTATGCCAAGGAGTCAAAGTGTGAATTTGGTATGGAGAAAATTTTGTATTTAGGACACATAATCAGCCACAATAGTGTCCCCACATGGATCCCCACAAAATTTCAACAATTCAACAATGGCCTCCTCCCACTTCATTGACTCAATTGAGAGGATTCTTGGGTCTATGTAGTTACTACAGAAGGTTTATAAAAGGGTTTTCTAAACTTTCAGCCCCATTGACAGAGTTGACTAAAAAAGGAGCCTTTGGGTGGAATGAAGGAGCTCAACATGCATTTGAGACTTTAAAGAAGGTAATAACTACTGGTCCTACACATTCCTAATTTTTCCATGCCATTTGTGATTGAATGTGATGCATCAGGTGTGGGAATAGGGGCTGTCCTAATGCAAAAGGGGCAGCCTATTGCATTTGAAAGCAGGAAGCTAACTCCCATAGAAAGAACTTTTAGTATCTATGACAAAGAAATGTTGGCAATAATGCATGCTTTATCAAAATTTAAACAGTATCTCATTTGTGGGAAGTTTACTATCAAAATTGATCATAACAGCTTGAGATATTTCTTGGGGCAAGAGGACTTAAATGAAAGAAAACAAAAATGGGTAACAAAAGTGCAAGCATATGATTTTGACATAGAGTATAAGAAAGGTAAAACAAACACTGCTGCTGATGCACTTTCCAGATCACCTTTGTTTTGCTCATTTTCAGCTGTTAATGCGGATTGGAAGACTAAATTGATGGCTGAATATATTAAGAATGATTTTACCTCCAAATTACTTGATGGGTCGCTTGTGGATGCTAAATTTAGAGTACATGATGGGCTGATTTTTTGTAAAGGAAGAATTTTTCTTGTTCTGGAATCCAAGTTGAAAGACAAAATGATTTCAGCGTTACATGATGCATCATATGCAGGGCATTCGGGCTTCTATAAGACATACAGAATTGTGAGGGAGAAATTTTCTTGGAAGGGGTTAAAAGATGATGTTATGAGGCATGTAAGAGAGTGCTCTGCATGTGTAATGTCCCCTTCTAATCAGCTAGTGGGAGCACATTGAGACTAGCCTATACACGGGTTCCCGTAGGCTATGTCATATGGATGAGAGCCTTTGGAGATATTTGACACACAGCTTTTGGATTCTTAGAGCTCAGTTTTGGTGGTCGTTCGGGATCAAACAGATCTAGGATGCTGGAATTGCTATTTTTAGCAGTGTCGGGTTTTAGGGTTTCTTTTCGAGCGGACAAGGAGATGTTGTTCTACAACGGAATGGGTATCCAGAACAGGTTTCAATTAGTCAATCGGAGTTTCATAAGGCAGAGTTTTTAAAGCGCAAAGCTTGGCTTTATTAAGTGAATTATTAAATTCATTTTATAAAGTTAAAACTTTATATTATAATTAAAGGGAAAGAAATATGTTTATCTCACATTGAGCGCGCAAAAAAGAATTTGCCAAGGAGGAGCCTATTTATTCGGTGGCTTGGTCTCATTTCAGACATTCTGGTTTATGTTATTTCTTCTCTTGGAGATTAAGGCCGACGGCTGATATTTCTTCATTGAGAGCGACGGAAACCCCAATCGATAACCCGACGGACGAAACCCCGAAGGACAGATCGGTTCCATTTCAGCGATCGACAATGTGCAGATTGTTGAAGTTCTGAGGACGGAAACCCTTAGTATTGGAGAAGGGAGCTGGACGAAAACCTAGTTCTTGGCTGGTGAATTCACTCAGGATTCACGCTTATGTGATTCAATCAAAGATTCAGAGGTTTATAGTCCATCAGTTGGAGATAATAGCAAATTGGTATGTTTATAATGATATTCTGAAGACATCTATCAATCTGGAATTTCTAAACATTGTTGTTCATTTGCTGATATGAATTAATAAGCTATTTTGATTATGGGATTTGCATAAAAATCGATTATTCAGTGTTAAATCCATCTAAGTATCATTGCATGCTGCTGTTATTGGCTTCTTTCATTTGGGTATTATTGCATGTTCAAATTAATCCATAGTTATTGCAAAAACACCAAACACAGAACGGGGCAGCTCATTACAGTGGTATCAGAGTTGGTTTTTCCGGCCAGCCTGTTCAAGGTTTCATTACGAATTTTGTGAAATCTTCTATCGAAGACAAAATTCTCAGGTTTGATTTGGTGGAAATAATTCTTTGTCTGAAATTATATTGTTTGAAAATTTGCGGAGTATAGAAGATTAGCAGAAGTTAGGGTTTGGTTGCCGTTTTCAAATCTAGGGTTTCCAGTTTCTGGGAATTGGTGCTTTGAATACCAATTTGGTTGATTTGGGCTTTAAGAGTTCTGGATATTGTTAATTCAGAGCCGGTCATTCCTGCCAACCTGTGGAAGCCTTAAATTAATTTCATATTCATGGCGTCTATTAATGACTGGACTAAGAGACAGCGTGAGTGGGATAAGACCCAGCATGAGATAGAACGGTCCCTCAAAAATTTAGCTGCAATGATGAAAATTTCTCTACCAACAGGTGCTTATCTGGTCAAGATTAAACCTTTATATACTGAGTTGCCAATACAAGTTGGAATTAAAAGAGATGAGCTTGCTGTCCCAGCAAGAAATGACAAAGGAAAACAGAAGTCGGTAGGTAAAACAGTGGCTTATGAAGTTTCACAGGATAGAGGACCTCCTCGTATAAGCAAGAATCAGTTGAGGAGAGGGAACAGGTGTTTCACATGTCACCAGACTTGGACATTTGGTCATGTTTGTGGAACCAGTAATGTTAGTAATTTATTGTAGCCACACATAGTTCAGGATAGCGGAACAGTTGAATTTATAACAGATGCTTCATCTCAGGAGGTAAGCAGGATAGAGACTCAAAATGATTTGGGTGGTGATGATCTGGTAGAAGATGGTTTATCACAGGTTGAATCCATATCAGATTTTCAAGATGACCTGGTTAAGGAATATTTTGATGATAATAGTGATGGCAAAAATTGTGGGTTTACATGCAGAACAATCCATTGACAGTTATAGGATTTCTTACAACAGGTTGAGTAGCCATTTGTCTGTGCATAATGATGACAATTATGATGTTCTTGAAGATCCTAAGTACGATGAACTAGAAACCCATGATGATTCTTCTTTGAGTTCAGAGGTAGAGAGGATCAACGGGGTGTTGGATGGTGTACCGGATAACCCACAGGTCCCAGGATTGGAGAGCGGAGATGAATTTCCTTGTGATCATGGTACTGTTTTCGATGAAGATGAAGTTAATTCATCTTGTGGGTCCACTTCCGGAGAGATGTACAATGGATGTAAGAAAGTGGAGAATGCTGATTTGGTTGCTAAATCAGCAATTGTTGACGACTCTTGGGTTGAGAATGAATCAGTTATAACTTCGATACACGAAGTTGGCGAATGTAGTGTTAAAAGGGATGCTAATATTGATCATTATGCTAAGGTGGTCAAATCAGAAAAATTCTTGTGTGTTGTTGATCGTGAATTAGAACCTGAAGCAAAGCAAACTTGGAAAGACAAATTGCAGGTCACAGATGGGCAGATTGTCCAAGCCTTAACCCACTTGGACAGCACACATAAGTTGGCTGAATACCTCCTCTGGATTGCCCAGCGACAAGAGCGACAGGAAGGTTTGACAAAAAGCATCTCTGTAAAAAGCATGCAAAGAAATAATGCTTTAGAGAAGATCAAATCAGATTACTTGCAATTGTTATCCGATAGGGATTTGGCTATCCAAACTGCAGAAAAGATGTACCAAGAACTCACCAAAAAGGAGAAGATAATTAACAAACTTAACCTTGAGTTAAGTTTTGCTCACAAAGAAGAAAATTGGTCAATTGTTACAACCACTTAGAAGGAGCAGCCCGAGTATGATGTTGATGTAGGTTCATTTCCTCGTGTTATGATTGGCGAAACATCTCCTGACTTCTGTGTGCAGAATGTTAGAGTTGTAGCACAGGTGATTTTATAGACCCTTCCATGGAACCAGTTGGTAAATTTTAGATGGACTGTATAGTGAGCTATGCTCATAGTTTTCCTTTCAGTCCACATGTTGATGATTTGACCATGTCATATATGAATGAGAAGAAGGGTTGGTATAAGGAGTTATATGTATCACCTTGGCATGAGGTGCTCTTCCCTATAGTGGTAGAATCAATTTCTTGTTGGGTTCCTCGTTTGTCAGTCCAGAATGGTTACTCCGTTGAGCTGCAGAATAATTCAGTTGTAGTCAAAGTGGCACAACAAAAATTATTAAATTTCAGGAATGACAAAATCCCTATTTGGCTATGGGATCCAGGAATTCCTCTGAGGGATGGATTGTTTTATAGAGTGGCAGAGCTCGACAGAGTTACCGGGGCCGGTTGTATCGGTTTGGTGACAGAGCTTGATAGTGTTTTCAGTTTCTGGGATGACAGTTCAGGGCAATGTCTTCATCATGAGACATTCTTCAGATTTATTTGGGATCCTGGCATACAGATCATATTGCTTGAGGACAAGCAATATTTGGGAAGGGCGGACTGTAATGTCCCCTTCTAATCAGCTAGTGGGAGAACATAGAGACTAGCCTATACACGGGTTCCCCTAGGCTGTCATACGGATGAGAGCCTTTGGAGATATTTGAGACAGATTTTGGATTCTTAGAGCTCAGTTTTGATGGTCGTTCGGGGTCAAATGGAGCTAGAATGTTGGAATTGCTATTTTTAGCAGTGTCGGGTTTTAGGGTTTCTTGTCGAGCGGATAGGGGGATGTTGTTATACAACGAAATGGGTATCCAGAACAGGTTTTAGTTTGTCAATCGGAGTTTCATAAGGCAAAGTTTTTAAAGCGCAAAGCTTGGCTGTATTAAGTGAATTATTAAATTCATTTTATAAAGTTAAAACTTTATATTATAATTAAAGGGAAAGAAATATGTTTATCCCACATTGAGCGCGCAAAAAGAGTTTGCCAAGGAGGAGCCTATTTATTCGGTGGCTTGGTCTCATTTCGGACATTCTGGTTTATGTTATTTCTTCTCTTGGAGATTAAGGCCGGCGGCTGATATTTCTTCATCGAAAGGGACGAAACCCCAATCGATAACCCGACGGACGAAACCCCGAAGGACAGATCGGTTCCATTTCAAGGATCGACAGTGTGCACTTTGTTGAAGTTCTGAGGACGGAAACCCTCGGTATTGGAGAAGGGAGCTGGACGAAAACCTAGTTCTTGGCTGGTGAATTCACTCAGGATTCACGCTTATGTGATTCAATCAAATATTCAAAGGTTTATAGTCCATCAGTTGGAGATAATAGCAAATTGGTATGTTTATAATGATATTCTGAAGACATTTATCAATCTGGAATTTCTAAACATTGTTGTTAATTTGCTGATATTAATTAATAAGCTATTTTGATTATGGGTTTTGCATAAAAATCGATTATTCAGTGTTAAATCCATCTGGGTATCATTTCATGTTGCTGTTATTGGCTTCTTTCATTTGGGTATTATTGCATGTTCAAATTAATCCATAGTTATTGCAAAAACATCAAACACAGAACAAGGCAGCTCAGTACAGCATGCCAAGAAAACAAATCAGAGAACACATTGAGTGCTGGTCTTCTACAACCATTGCCAATTCCAAGTGGTAAGTGGGAGAGTATCTCTATGGACTTTATAACAGGGTTGCCCACCGTTCAAAGGAAGAATTGTATATATGTGGTTGTGATAGGCTAACAAAATATGGACATTTTTATGCTATTTCAGCCTCATATACAGCCATACAAGTGGCTGAAGTATTCTTCAAGGAAGTCTTAAGATTGCATGGTTTGCCTAAAAAAATAATTAGTGATAGGGACAGTAAATTTATGAGTGCATTTTGGCAAGAGATTTTCAGACTTAGTGGCACAAAATTGACACCAAGTACTAGTTACCAAACAGATGGACAAACGGAAATAGTAAACAAATGGTTGGAGGGTTACTTGAGGAACTATATTTCAAGGCAGAAAAGTGCTTGGGTCAAATGGCTGTACATAGCTGAGTTTTGCTACAATACCACTTATCATTTGTCCATTAAAATGACACCTTTCATGGCACTCTATAGTTATGATGCTCCTAACCTTGTCGATGTTTTATTACATGATAGCAGGGTTTCAAAAGCACAAGACTTTATCCAAGAACATCAGAATATGTTAAAAATCCTCAAAGACAATATTTTAATGGCACAAAATCAGCAAAAGAAGTATGCTGACCAGCAAAGGGTTGAAAGGCATTTTGAAGTAGGGGAAATGGTATACTTGCGACTTCAGCCCTACAAGCAATCCTCACTCAAATCTAGTGGGAAAGACAAGTTGAAACCAAAGTTTTATGGGCCATATAAAGTGCTACGAAGGATTGGTGAGGTAGCATATAAATTGGAGCTTCTCTCTCATAGCAAGATTCACAATGTTTTTCATTTATCCTATTTGGAGAAAGCACTTGGGCAACATGTGACTCCTTCTACAGAGTTGCCACCACTTGATGATGAGGGCAAAGCTAATTTTAGAACCTGAATCCATCTTAGAGACAAGAGAGAAGAAGAAGTTGAGGAACAAAATCATCTTTGAGTACTTGGTCAAATGGAAAGGCTTGCCATTGGAGGATGCTACTTGGGAAGGATCTAAAATCCTCTCCCATCCAGCTTTGAATTGCTTGGGGACAAGCAATTTGGGGAGGGCGGTATTGTAATGACCATTTTTGGATTTTACCTTGTATATACGTGTGGTGTGATGTGCGGTGTGTAATTTGTGAGTTTGGTGTTATTTTCATTAAGTGTGATGTTATTTTCATTTAGTGTGGCTTTTGATAGGGAAATAAAGTAAAATAGAATAAAATAATAAAGGGGGATATATAAGGGTAATGTGAATTAGGGGTGTTTTAAATATTAAAATAAAGTGCTAGGAGACATAAGGATATAATTTAATATTTAATGGGTGCTTTAAGTCATTTAAGGGTTTCTCCCCTCAATGAATAATTATAAGATTTTGTCTATAAAAAGGGGACTTGGGGGCTCATTTGCACATCATTGAACTCATTTTTTCTTCTCTACTTATATTTGGCTCTCAAGCTGAAACAAAACCCTCTTGTAGACAAAACCCTACAAGAGTTCTAGAGGACGAAAACCCTCTTGGATTGGAGGCTAAGGACGAAACCCCTTAAGTCTTTCAGTGGTAAATCTACCCAGGATTTAGAGACTATGGAGATCTAGGGCTTATCACACAGGTTGAAGTTCATTGTGAAGAAGTCTAGGGAGAGCATTGCTATACTATTGCACATTATACTCAGTTTATGGCCTGCCGTTAGCATTGGAAGCACAATATACCCAGCAAGCCTGCCGTTAGCCATCAGAAGGGTTTGGTGTGAAGTTTAACATTCTTAGGGGCTGCCGCCATACACAGCAGATTCATATATCCTCAGCGCTGTCGTTGGGATCTCTCACACTTCCATCTACAGCCAGGCAATACTGAAATTCAGTCACAGATTTAAGATCTTTCAGTCAGTATTGACACTCGGTCACAGTTTTGAGACATTCCAGTCACAAGGAACAATCCCCGCCAACCATAAGAAATATGTACAGCAGACTTCTACTTGTGAACTGTGAGTTTCAACTCCATATGTATTTGCTCTATTTGCTAGAATAATGAATATCAAACCCTCTTTGCACAGTATTGTGTTTGCTATTTGATTTCTATTCTCATATGGATGCTTGCAAAGTATTTGAAGTAATGCCAATGCTATGTGAATGAAATGCAAACTGTTTGTCTCCATGCCAATGAACTATGAATATGTTACAAACTGTTTGACAAAAATGCACATGCACATAAACTTGATGAAAACTTAAGAAAGGCACATCACACTTGGGCATAATGGGGAGGGCAGGAACCTAGGAGGGACTCAAAGTGAAGGACAACTTTGTTACGAATTTCGTGAATATTGGAAGTGAAGGTGCCATCGTTTCTGATTAGGCCCTTGATCCTGTTTACCCCTCTGTGTTTGAGCATTGAGATGTGGAAAAACTTCGAGTTGGAATCTCCTTCTTTCAGCCACAAATGTCTCGATTTTTGATGCCAAAACATCTCTTCCTTCTTCAATATGTTATGAAAATCTGCAAGCATAAGTTTTTCTTCAGCTCTCAAACTGGCATCCCCTTGACCCTGCTAGAACTGATTTTCGATTATTTGGAGTCTTCCCCTGATGTTCTGCTTGTTTTCAAAGATACTTCCAAAAACTTCTTTATTCCATACCTTCAGTTTGGCTTTTATAGACTGCAAATTCTGAGTAACTTGGTTAGTGACAGATCCTGAGAAACTCTCTCCCCACCACTCAGTAATGCGTGCTTTAAGGTCAGGGTGTTGGGTCCACATTGTCTCAAACCAAAAGGGAGTTTTGAAAGGAGGTCTGTTGGCAAATTCAAAAATTAGGGGACTATGATCAGAACCAATCTTTGGCAGGTCCTGTAAACTGGCATTCTCCAAACAGTAGAAGCGCATCCTGAGAAAGCATAAAACGGTCAAGCCTTTCCTGAATGAGATCACCCCCTACCCTTCTGTTACTCCAGGTAAACTGAGATCCCCTTAGCTGAACATCCATTAACTCGTTTGCATTCACAAAATTGTTGAATTCCCCCATGATCCTGGGAGTAATCTCTTTCCCTCCTTTTTTCTCAGAGGGATATAGCGGAGCATTGAAGTCCCCAACAAGGATCAAGGGGATATTATTGAATGACTTGCGCATCTGAGTGAGAGTATTCCAAAGGTTCAACCTGTCCTGAGGAATATTCAGGGCATAGACGTTCATCAATACCCAAGAGTGGTTAGTAACAAAATCATGGAAAAATATGTTGGAGATTCGTCCTTCGCCTGAAATCACTCTTCCTTCCACCTTGGTTGGGTCCTAGAGGCAGAGGAGACCGCCGGAGGTTCCAGAGGCAGGACTAAAGGAAAGTTCACATTTTCTCCATGTAATTTTGGCAACTGTAGCAAGGACTGCATGCCTAATTTGGTTTCTTGAATTATAAAAATTGTAGGATTTGAATCCTTTCGCATCAAAGAAGCAAGTCTTTGTTTCGGTGCTCAATTTAACCCTCTCACGTTCCAGAAGAGGATTATCATTTGGGACTCTTGGAGAGTTTTCTGCCTACTTTGCCTTGCTACGCAGGAGGTTTGGATCTCTATGATTCTTCTTTGTTGGAAATTCCCAGTTACTGAAAGAGTCTTTGTTTCTTTGCTCCGCAACAGAGGGTCTACCCTTCTTTTTGTCACATCCGACATCAATTAGGGATTTTTTAAAGCTTCTGGTCTGTTTAGGGCTCCAAGCTTCGGGGGAATCATGAGATGACTCAGGGCTATCAACTTCGTCGCCATGGGGGTCAAGTGGGGGATGAGACGGCCCAGACCTGTAGGGTGGGGGGGAGCTGGGTGGGGGTTTAGATGGCAGTGGGGGATTGGATGGCGGGGGCTGGGGAACAAAAGCCATGGCCGTCGAGGAATTTGGACACAGATCATGGGACGAATGAGGGGGTTTCAGGGGAGGGTTTGCCTTCGCGGTTGATTGGTCTGGGTGATTTGAGCCAGGGAATTCCTCTTCGGGAATCTCCTCATTATCATCATTTGCATTGATATTCACATTGTTGAATAAGTTGAACCTATTGGGAAAAGCAAAAAGGGAACTTGCCTTATTCTTGTCGCCATTTGGAGATGGGGGAGCAGGTTGCTTGCCTTTGCGCTCATAGCGCGGGCCCGCTTTAGCTCTCGTTCTTTGAACCTCTCTTTTAGGTAGGCGTTGCGTCTCCTGGTGATCGCTCTGTGCAAGCCTCAGTTTCGAACACTGGCTTCGAAGGTGCCCCTGGACGTGGAACTCAGTGCAAAATGAGGGTTTGTTCTCATACTCCACTGCTTGGCATCAACGATATGTCCCGTAGATCAAATTCAAATGGGTCGGAAGCTAGGACTCCAAATTCGCATTAACACATATACAGGCCTGTGTCATCCTTGATCGAGCATGAGTAGCAGGGTCAATAGCTACAAGTTGCCCAATCGTGTGGGCGATCCCCTGTAGAACATCCTCATGCCAGAAATGAGAGGGTAAATTTGGAAGACGGACCCAGATGAGAGAAGAGTTGAAGTTCTGGGTTTCTGGATCAAAGTCCACGCCCCACCTGCAGAGGAATAGGCTCCTCCCAAAAACCATGGACCCCCAGATAGAATGCGGTCCGCGTCTTCTTGAGTATTGAGTCGAATCATAAAGAAGCCTCTTGACATGGCAACCAGTTCCAGACAACCCCTGGTTTTCCATTTCACTGCCGCCCATCGCCGGATAGCCTCCATATCGGGTCTCCCACCCACAAACTTCCCGACTAGGGAAAAGAAATCCAGGGAAATGCACCCGGCCATGACTTCTTCGGGTAGAATTACATCGCATCCTTCAGGGATAAAAGTGCGTGATGCGGTTGAGGGTTTGGGCCTTCCCTTGAGTGTTTCTGCAAATGATGCTGCTTGGGGTTTCCCGTTTCCCATCGTTGTTTTGTCAGGGGTTTCTTTCCCTCCAAAGACATCATTCCTGTCATCCGAAGCCGCAGAGTCGGACTTAGCTGTGGCCCTGTTCCCATTTTCCTGACCGCCCGTTCCATCCTTGGTCCCACTTCCGCGCGCGCCCGTTCCACTCCCTGCTCCCGTACTGCAGCTTCTCTGTTTTCCGCTCGACGAAGATTCAAAAATCGGAGTTTTGCTCGCCATCGCTCCTCCTTCAATGATAGCAATAATGATTGATGCTTGTTCATTGCTACCACGATATACCAACACTTCCTCCTTTGAGTTGTTCTCAAGGGACCCACAAAATCCAAATGCCATCTCTCAAATAACTCTTGCATTTGAAAGGCATGTAGTGGCATAAAATCTCGACGTAATGGCTTTCCACTCGCTAGCACGTATCACACACTTGTACGTACTCTTTCGCATCGTGATACAGGGTGGGCCACCATAGCCCTACCAGAAGCACCTTCCTCGCGGTCGTGTATGGTCCCATATGCCCTCTGTCCAATCCCTCATGAGCTTCTTTCAATGCTGCCCTTACTTCTTCCATTACGCATCTCAAAATTCCGTCTGAGGCCATTTTGTACAATAATTGTGCTATCAATTGGAAGGGTGTTGACTTCATTATCACCTTCCTCTTCTCTGCTGCCTGCATTCCTTAGGCAGCTCTCCTATGGAAAAATATTCTCCGATTAACTTGTACCATGATTGTATAATGCTTATTGGAAACAATTGAGCATCAGGGAACTCATCTAACACTCCTGCTCCTACAAGCTCCTACAAGCTCCCCCAAGCAAATCATTGACAATTGATACGCTATCATGTTTTTCCTTCCAGGTCAAACCACTACCTGAAACACAAAATCTCACAATGTGACGAGCCACTTGCTAACTCGACCGTGTATAATTGGTTTATTTATCAAGTACAACAAAGCCTGATGATCAACATAAAAGGCAAATGGGTTGGCCAACAAATAATGCCTAAACTTTTGCATTGCATACACCATCCCCAAGGCTTCTCGTTTTGTTGTACTATAATTTCATTCTGCCCTTGACAATAATCAACTTGCAAAGTAAATAGGCTAGTCTAGCCTAAACTATCCTTCTTGGGCCAATGCGCATCCAATCATAAAATTGGACAGGTCTATGTGGACATGAAATTCTTTGTCCCGATCTGGGAACACCAGAATGGGGCTACACACAAGCTTCACCTTCAACTCCTCGAAGGCTCCCTAATGCTCCTTTGTCTACCAAAAAGGAACATTCTTCGTTAACGAATCCAATGGGTAGAACACATGGGCAAAATTCCTAATAAAACCTCTTGTAGTATCCTACGGATCCCAGGAAAGTCTTCAATGAGCTCACGTCATGCAATTCCATATTTACAATGATGTGAATCTTATCAGGATATGTCTTCGGGCCCTGCTTACAAACTATGTGTCCTAGCAACTTACCCATCAGGCGGCATTTGCCGGGATTCAAAGCTAATCGGGCATTCCTACATAGCCTCATGCATTCTTCTAATGCAAGTAGGTGCTCCTGTACTTTCCCATATATCGACCAATCATCCAAGAAAGCTTTAAACTTCCCTATCGCCATTTGGTCGAATATATAAAGAATTATCCTTTAGAATGTGACCTAGGCATTGCATAATCCGAATGGCATCCTATTGTAAGCATAGATGCCATTCTCTACCACGAATGTGGTCTTTAATCTATCTTCCTCCACAATACTAACTTGGTTGTAGCCGAAAAACCCATCCAAAAAGGAGTAGATCTCATGTCCAACTACCTCCTCTAGGATAGAATCAGTGAACGGAATAGGAAAGGGATCCTTTATAGTTACTACGTTCAAACTTCTAAAATCCATGCATATGCGGATTCTATTTACATCCTCCTTCAAAGTAATCACAATCGATGACACCCACTTGCTCACCGTAACTTTGAAGATAATGTCAACATCCAACATCTTTTCTATTTCTGCATTGACCAAAGCTGCATACTTTGGGTTCATCCTATACGGGCTTCTCCTTACTTGTATGGCACATAGTATCAACTGGATTCTATGAACACATAGCTATGGGGGCATCCCTTTCAAGTCCTTATATGTCCATGCGAAGACATCCTTGTACTGCAAAAAGATTTTGAAAGTTGTTGCTTTCAATACAGGATCCCAATCATCTTCGTAATGGATTATCTTACGATCCTCCTCCATTCCCAGATTCACTTCCACCATTTTCGGTCCTCCATACTTTATGATTTCTGGTTCTTCCTTTGCCTTTGCCACATCCTTGGGGTGTGCTGGTTTTGCATAAATCTAAGCATCACCAATTGTATATTCTGCAAAACTTTTGGGGAAAGTCCATTTCTCATCTTCCTCCTCGGTCTGTTTGCTATTTTCAACTTCCTCATCATGGTTTTCTTGGGTCTCCTCTATTTGAATACAGAGGTAGGTGGGCTGAAACATTTCATACTCCTCCATTTACCAATGAAAAAGTCCACTATTATACTAGTTCTCATCTTCGCTGCACTCTTCTAAGTACAACATTCCCTCCTCATTTGGCTCGTACTTGTCACTTGTAGCAAAAGCTTCACTGATCATTTGAATTTTCAAATTGATCATATACTTATAATGTTCCTTTTTAAATGTTAATTGATCTTTTTCCCAGTTGTGATTCACCTTAGCCATTCTCAACCAACCTCCCCCCAACAATGCATCATATGTTGGTTTCTGCATCATGATCACAACAAAATCCATGATGAATTCTTGATCAACAATTTTTACTTTTTGAGCCATTAAGACTCCTTTCATTTCAATTTCGTACTGATCCGCACCATATAATTTGAAACTTGGTGACCATAGAAATGGAGCCCCAATCTCCTTCCATGTCATTTCTAGGAGCACATTAACACTCGATCCGCCATCAACAATTACTTGTGTCAGCTTATGTTCTAGTATCTCCATATGAACTAATGTTGGCTTTTTCTCAATATCAATTAGTAATACTATCAGATCAATGAACTGATCTTTCTTTACTTCCTCCATTGGCTGGCTATGCACTTCCATTAATCTTTGCGCCTCCAGTTCCTCTCCTATGGCTGCATGTAACGATGGTATGGCGCCCAACAAACTTACCACCTACACTTCCACTGTCATATTCAATACTTTTGCTGCTAGTTTTCATGTTAACACTTTTTCTTCTGAGCCTAATGGCCTCTTTAGTTTCTCTTGCTTAGCCAATCATTCTTGTTTGGCTTTCTCGACTTCCTCCTACCATATTTCCTTCCGTATGGCAGGTTTAGGATATTTATCTTTCTTGGTCTGACTTCTTGTCACGACCATTACATCCTTCTCCGTTGATTTGTCTTCCATAGGAGGCGCTTCTATGTCAAGAAAATTGACATTCTACGAGTTACTTGTACTCGCCTTCTTTGGGCAATTGGCCTCCTTGTGATTGCCCGGATCACACCATTGGAACATGTGTGACACGTTATTTCCTATTGTCCCATTTGTTTGAGCAGGGCAATCCTTCGCAAAATGCCCCTACTCTTGGCAATTGTGGCATTGTATGATTGGTCTGTCATCCGAATCATACTGCAACTGACTCTGACCTCCTTGTCAATTGCCCTAATATTGCTTGCCTCCTAGGCGGTTATTCTTGTAACCACCACTAGTTGCACCTTGTCCATTCCTTTGAGTATTTGGTTTTTCTTCTTCCTCCTGCACCGCCAGAGTCTAGTGCCTTGCTCCCTTCAAATTGAATGGACAATCAATAACCGAATGTCCCAACACATTGCATATATTGAAATATGTATTTTTAGGACAACTCACATTGGTGTGTCCTTCAAACTTATGTATTTTCGGCCTTTATTGACTTTGCCCTTGACTTCTTTCATCATCTTATCAAATTCCTTTCTAAACGATTGGATAGCATTTTATACCTTGTCATCAATATAGTTATCCAAATCTTCATTCTTAGGATGGCCTACAATTCTAGTTGCTATCTATTTTGCCTCGCTCTCAAAGTTCTTTGCCTTTTCCAATGCTTCTACATATGTTGAGGATGGTACTACCTTCATCTTCTTCCTATATTTAGGCAATAGTCCATCAATAAACCATCTCCTTACTAGACCATCAACCAGTGGTGTCTGCATATTATCAGTAAGCTGCTTCAATATTCTATCATATGTTTTAACATCTTCCTCTTTCTTTTGCTTTGTAGCATATATCTTTATGATGATCTCTGTGTAGTCTCTCAAGGGTCGGAATTCATTTATGAATTCTTCTATCATAGTATCCCATTCGCAAAAGCTTGTGTACTTTCTCTCTTCAAGTACCAGTCTATTGCGATTCCTCACAATGTAGTAGGAAATAATTGCAACCATTCATCTAGTTGCCTTGCCCCATTTGCTTTCCAAATGGTGGTGCAAGTGCTTATGTGTGTTGTTGGATCTTCTTTCCCTTCTCCCATGAAAGGTGGGCATCTTTGCCTGCCCACTCTATTGCAATGTTTGACATTAAGTAATCTTCTATTTCCTTGTTACTCGATGATGGTTCCCTTGGGATTTCAGCCCAATGTCTTTCTACCATTAGTGGTTCAACTTGTTGTTCTTCTCTTGGTACTTATGTCCTTGGAACTTCATCTCCTTCAAATATTCTTACCAATTCTTGTGCATCCTCACTGCACGACCTTTGTTGATAAACTTGTTTGAGTATTGGTTCTGGTCTACTTCCCCGAGTATTCATGCGTTGTTGCTCTGGTGCCTAACTCCCGTCCTCTACACCGCTCTACAAACTCCTTGCTTGCTCAGTTGTCACTATCCACCCTTCATTTCATTGTGCACTTCCTACATTAGCGTTTTTACTTATGCAAATGTTTTCTTCGACTATTTGTTGCACTTTGTACACCTTGTCTTTTGTACTCAACAACAATGTTTCCCACCTCCCACTTTCTCCCTCTTCTGGAGTCCAAACTTGTTTGAGTATTGGTTCATCCTTTTCTCTCAATTGAATTACCATATTGTTCACATTTCCTCTTTGAGCGATCCTTGTTGCTCTTCCCACTAGCACTTGATCCTCTTTGCAATCTCTTCTCCTCCTTGCAAACATGTATCTATCATCCACCCTTATCTCCTCCATGCTACTTTCCTACTGAATCAAACCCTTCTCGCTCCGGCAATGGCAATGGTGCCAAATGTAGCACAAGTGGCAATATTCCCAGTAAGGGAGGTGGCGACAGATTCAAGAATGGAACACTTGGTCGTACAACATAGCTGCAATTACAACTATACAATTCCTAGATCATACAATCCAATCCGTTGTATGATAACACTAACTACTATACGATCATATGATGCTCTTACCTTATGATATCTCTTTGTCATATGATTCATCAACAACCTAGCTATACAAAGTCGTCTTCACAGCAATTGTTCGTATCGTACAATCATATATCATACGATTCACAGCAAAATGAAATGTACAGAATCTGCCATTCGTCTTACAAATAGCAACTTGTACATCACGAATTGTTGAACATACCAAATTTATTACGGCAACACACATCCGTATTCCTTCGTACAAGTTCGGTCTTAAACTACTAAATCAATCCAAAACATAACCATATGTAAAGCGTTCAATGAGCAGTTGGTTCATATTGTAACTACCAAAAAATTCACAACGGACTTCCACCTTACTCTATAACCTATAAAAGACACTTCCTATGGCAATACTAACTAATATTGCAATATAAGCAATTCACACAAGTTACAACCATGACATCTTGATTAAAATTTCACAGGCGATGGAGGAACCACAGGCAGCGATGACGACTATTGGCAAGGATTTTGATTAAAATTTTCTAGGAGGTGGCGGCGGCGAAACAGACGGTGGTAGAATCACGACGGCCATTGGCAAGGGTTTTGATTAGAATTTTACAGGCGATGATGGAACCACGACAACGGATGAACCACAGCAGTGGATGAACCACAGTAGGTGGCGTTACCACGATGGCTGTTGGCAAGGGTTTTGATTAAAATTTTATAGGCGGTGGTGGAACCTCAATGGCAAAGGAACAACAATGGCAGAGGAGCCATAAGCGACAATAGAACCACAAAGGCAGAGGAACCATGACGGTAGAGGAATCATAGGCGGTGGCAAAACCACAATGGTTGTTGGCAAGGGTTTTGATTAAAGTTTACAGGCAGCGGCGAAACCACGATGGTTGTTGGCAATATCCTTGTGGTGGACACTACAGTGGAGGAACCACAGGCAATGGCTATTAGTAATATCCTTGTGGTGCGTACTGCAGTGGAGGAACCACAATCAATAGTTGTATCGGATGGAGACCTATGGGGCCAGTAACCTTCAAGGCGAGCAGGATCAGATGGAGATGTCTGGGGCCAGTAACCCTCAAGGCGAGCAGGTTCGAATGAAAACCTTTGGGGCAAGTAAACCTCGAGGCAACCCTTTGATCACGTTTGTGATGTGCCTTTCTTAAGTTTTCATCAAGTTTATGTGCATGTCCATGTGCATTTTGTCAAACAGTTTGTAACACATTCATAGTACATTGGCATTGAGAAAAACAGTTTGCATTTCATTCACATAGCATTGGCATTACTTCAAACACTTTGCAAGCATCCATATGAGAATAGAAATCAAATAGCAAACGCAATATTGTGCAAAGAGGGTTTGATATTCATTATTCTAGCAAATAGAGCAAATACATATGGAGTTGAAACTCATAGTTCACAAGTAGAAGTCTGCTGTACATATTTCTTATGGCTGGCGGGGATTGTTCCTTGTGACTGGAATGTCTCAAAACTATGACCGAGTGTCAATACTGACTGAAAGATCTTAAATCTGTGACTGAATGTCAATATTGGCTGGCTGTAGATGGAAGTGTGAGAGATGCCAATGGCAACACTGAGGATATATGAATCTGCTGTGTATGGCGGCAGCCCCTAAGAATGTTAAACTTCACACCAAACCCTTGTGATGGTTGACGGCAGGCTTATTGGGTATATTGTGCTTCCAATGCTAACGGCAGGCCATAAACTGAGTATAATGTGCAATAGAACAGCAATGCTCTCCCTAGACTTCTTCACAATGAACTTCAACCTGTGTGATAAGCCCTAGTTCTCCATAGTCTCCATGAAACTGATCCAATAAGCACAATTGTAAATCCTGGGTAGATTTACCACTGAAAGACTTAAGGGGTTTCGTCCTTAATCCAAGAGGGTTTTCATCCTTTGGATGATCTCTTGCAGGGTTTCGTCCACAAGAGGGTTTTGTTTCAGCTTGAGAGCCAAATACAAGTAGAGAAGAAAACTGAGTTCAAAATCTTCAAATGAGCCCCCAAGTCCCCTTTTATAGATAAAATCTTATAATTATTCATTGAGGGGAGAAACCCTTAAATGACTTAAAGCACCCATTAAATAATTAAGTATATCCTTATGTCTCCTAACACTTTATTTTAATATTTAAAACACCCCTAAGTCACATTACCCTTATATCTCCCCCTTTATTATTTTATTTTATTTTACTTTATTTCCCTATCAAAAGCCACACTAAATGAAAATAACACCAAACTCACAAATTACACACCGCACATCACACCACACTTATATACAAGGTAAAATCCAAAAATGGGTCATTACAATACCGCCCTCCCCAAATTGCTTGTCACCAAGCAATTCAAAGCTGGATGGGAGAGGATTTCAAATGCTTCCCAAGTAGCATCCTCCAATGGCAAGCCTTTCCATTTGACCAAGTACTCAAGGATGATTTTGTTCCTCAACTTCTTCTTCTCTCTTGTCTCTAAGATGGATTCAGGTTCTAAAATTAGCTTGCCCTCATCATCAAGTGGTGGCAACTCTGTAGAAGGAGTCACATGCTGCCCAAGTGCTTTCTTCAAACAGGATACATGAAAAACATTGTGAATCTTGCTATGAGAGGGAAGCTCCAATTCATATGCTACCTCACCAATCCTTCATAGCACTTTATATGGCCCATAAAACTTTGGTTTCAACTTGTCTTTCCCACTATATTTGAGTGAGGATTGCTCGTAGGGCTGAAGTCGCAAGTATACCATGTCCCCTACTTCAAAATGCCTTTTGATGAGGCTGGGAATTGCCTCATCTATAGACTATTTTTGATAACTGATAAACTATTTGACCCACCTTATGTTATGTTTTGATGTTGATTATGGTGATAGAATGCATTATGTATTAGTATTTACATGTTTTAAATGTTGAAGAGCATATATTCTATTTTGACTATTTTTCTGCATTTTTGACCTGTTTCAGCTGAATTATCTAGCAAATTAGGATTTATTTGAAGTTGTAATAATAGATGTTGATATGTATTCAGTTCTGAAATCATTCCATTTGCTTTCATTACCTTTTAACAAATTCAAATGCTAAAAAGGGTGCCAAAACCTATCCAAATTAAGTTGATTGTGCAGAAACAGAATATTGACCATATAAATTCCAGCCAGTTGTGCATACACAACATGGCTTGGAATTGGTCATCTCCAGCATGAGCCAATGGTGGAATAGGTCTTCTGAGGATGGTAGGAGAATTTTCACACAGTCAAAACCACTTTCCTATGCATCGGATGCACGGATTAGCACAGGAACTGTTATACTGCCTGATATTCCGGAGCAGCTCCGGAATGAGCGGAGCAGGAACAGTTTTGGTCAAAATCAGCCACAAAATGGTCAAGACAATGGAAAATGGTGAGATAAGGTTGGTTTCAGCTATCTAAGGGGTTTTTTTACTCCTTCCAACACCTTTCTCCCAATGGTTGCAGCCCAACAAAGCAAATGGATAAACTGTAGCAGAACAAATTCCTGCATATTAGGAAAATAGTTTTGAAATAGTTGATGGCATCCTTGAAGAACAACAACAACTCATATCAGCATTGTAATAGAATAATATAAATAACCTAGCTCCCATTCGGTTGAGCATATAGGATATAGGTGTAGAAGAATTCCAGAATAGATAAGTTGTTTTTATTGTAGCAGAACAGTATTTTGCAGGCATTTTCCTGCACTATTGTAATGCTACTACAGAATCAATAAAGGTGCAATTTTTCCATTATGTTGGCATTCTGAGTGAATGTGTGTGAGATTTAGATAGTTTAGAATAGTTATTTCCACCTTCTTCTAGTTCAGGGAGCAAGGGCCACTTCTAGGCCCAGGAGAAGGAACAACTTTGACAGGTTTTCTGCTCATTTCTTGCTGCAACAAATTAGCAGGAACCTGACAGTTTCTATTTCACATTTTTAGTTGTGCTATTTTAGATTGCATGTGATAATTTGTAATGATTATAGAAGTGTGTGCATGTCAGATGACCACTTAGCATAGATTCTTGCATCCTACAACATTTTTTGATATTCCCTATTTTCAACAGTTGTTTTCAGATTTTGGCATTTCCAGTTTGTATCAGTGAACTCCCTGCTATTTCGGTTTTGCAACATTTTAATTCCTGTCCTTTGAATTTTGTTACTGTAACTAGGTTTACTTTATGCAAAGTGTGCATTTCAATTCTGCAAAGTTTATTTTCTGTTGTTTCCAGTTCTGCAATACTTCATTTTTATCATTTCAGATTCTGCAAATTTAGATAGTTTCTTTTTTCCTACAAAGTTTCAATTCTTGCAATTTCATTTTTGTAAGGGTAAATAGGAGTCAATTTTAGTTTATAGGATTTAGAGGTGACATCAAACCCCCAAATGCTAACTGTTTCACCAATAAAGCCATCTCCTGAATGAACTGATCCTTAAACTGCTTACCTTTCCTATCGTATACAACCATTGGACACCACCCTGGATTGACAAGTATAATGACTAAATGATGAATAATTGATGACACTCATCATTTTTGGCGTCATTGTCGGGGATACCTTAGGTGTTGTTAGGAGAAGTATAGCAGTCCAAGAACTGTCCTATTACAGGTAACAATTCTTGAAAACTGAATTCTAGTTCATTTAGTGGATGAGCATGAATGCATAGGCCAAGAGACGAAAGAGGAAGGTTTATCAGAACTGGCTCTTTTCCACCAAGGTGTTCTTCATGATCAGGTGAAGATCTGCCTATGTATGAACTTCTTGAAAGACTTAAAAGAGAATCATCTTCTTCATCAACTAAAATTTTAGGATCTTTGCAAGAAGAACTCTTAGAGGCACTTGCTTCTAGACATACCCATAGGGCTGATCCATATGAACCAGTTGAACAAGTCAAAACTGAGGAAGCACCTATGGCAGAACAAGGAGAACATGATAGGGATATTATTGGTCATGATGTTGACAATCCTCCTATTAGAACTTTTGAATACCCTATTCATCTGAATCCTACTCAGAATGCTCCTATGAAAACAATTTCACCCTCAGTATTGCCAATATTTAGGGGAATTGTTTCTGAAGATCCTGATCAATTCCTATTTGAATTCAAAGTTCTATGTCAGACTTATGACTATGTCAATGACAACCAAAAACTGAAGTTATTTCCCTCTACACTCAAAGATGCAGCCTTACGATGGTTTATGAGCCTTGAACCGGATTCAATCCGCACTTGGGATCAAATGGAAACTGCATTTTTGGATAAGTATCAAGAGTATTGTAGAGTGAGAAATAGGAAGGATGAGTTATTTCAGATTAGACAAGAAGAGGATGAAAACTTAGAGGATTATCTTGATAGATTTACCTTTATCCAAAAGAGATGTGGTCCTGTGGAAACTGACTTATTAAAAACTATATTTTTGAGAGGTTTGCAGGATGATTCCAGAGAAGTATTAGATTTAATGGGAAAAGGAGATATAAACCAGCTTGAGATTAATGATATTGTAGAGTTATGCAAAAATTATTCCTGCACTAGGAAAAGAAGAAGGAAGTGGAATCCTGGTAATACTGATATAAAATATTTGATGGAAGAAATGGCTAACATGAAAACTGATATTCTTGTACAATTAAATTCTGCATTAGGGGAAAGGAATTCAAAATCCAATTCTTCACCACCCCTAGCTATCTATTGTCCTAGATGCAGAAATAAGCATGCCCTACATGATTGTCCTTTGGATAGAACCTCTATCTCAACTATTTGTGGCATATGTTCAAAAGGGCATAAAACTGATAGGTGTCATCTGTTGCCTCACCTAAAAACTATTTTGGAAACTCAAATTGAAGAACTTAATGTTATTGGGCAGAGGCCAGGTGGCAACTTTTCACAATACCAGAATGCCCCTCATTTTCCTACAAGTTGGGGATAAAATCCTTGGAATATGCCTTGGGGATATTCAGAACCACCTTCACAACCATGGAATCAATCTTGGGCATCTTCCCAAGATTGGTCACATCCTCCCTGGAATCCTGTTAATCCACCTTGGACACAGAATCAACAATATGGGCAAATATGGGGGCCACAATACCCATCATATCAAGGGCAGCAAAGGTATCAAGGGTAAACTCAAAACTTGTTGCCAGCTCCTAATCAGAACTTTCAAGGAAGAATACAACCTCAACAAGCACAGCCAGTTAAGCAACCCCCACTTCCAGCTCAGCCTGTGGCTAACCCAAATAATACCAGACAAGCAACCCCTATTTATGGAGTTGAGTCTGAAGACACTACTGTAGTTCATGTACTTGACTATAGTAATATCCAGTTACATTCAGGGAAAGTTTTACCTGACCCTGCCCCACCCACCATTGAAGAAATTTATGGAAAGCAAGAGTCTCCACATTTAGAACCAATGCAAACAAAAGAAAAAGAAGAGAAACCAAAAAAAATGCAAGGGCAAAAGGAACCTTCTTCAGAAGTAGTGCCATACCCTGAAAGGTTTGATCATACTATCACTACTCCTAAATCAAAATTGGTTACAAAACTTAAAAATATGTCTATCTCCCTCCCTTTGTTGCAAGCAATAAAGGATGTGCCCTTAATCAAGAAAACCATTCAGGAGTTATGTATCAAGAAACCTGGTAGAAAGAAGAAAGCCTTTCCTAAAACTATGCAAGTAGAAGGGAAGTTGGCTGACCTACTATCTGGAAAACTAGTGCCTCCCAAATATAGTGATCCAGGAAGTCCAGTAGTCACAATCACTATTGGGTTAATACAAATTCCAAATGTACTAATTGATCTTGGAGCTGCAATCAATGTAATGACTAAAGAAACAATGCAACAACTGCAGCTCAATAATCTCAGTCCTACCACCATAGTTTTGGAAATGGTAGATAGGTCAGTTGCCAAGCCAGAAGGGATCCTAGAAGATATTGCCATTGAAGTTTCTTCCTGGGAGTATCCTGTAGATTTCTTGGTATTGTAGCCTAGAAATTCAGTTAATGGTTATCCCATCATTCTAGGATGACCTTGGCTTGCTACTGCAGCTGCTTTTATAGACTGTAGGTCAGGAGAAATGACTATTTCAAATGGCATTGACCTTAAGAAGATTTCCCTGTATCCACCAGCCCAACCTTCAACCAAATTTTTTGGACAGATATGGTATCCTGAGTCTGATGAAGAACAAGAAACTATTGCCACTTTGGCCACAGTAATAGTGAAGGAACACATTGAGGAAGTCAATTCACCAGAAAGGGAAATTTTTGAAGATGAAACTGTCCTAGTGAAAACATTACAGGAAGAAGGACTTAAAGATGATCAAATTCTTGTCCATCGCCTGCTATGGAAGGATGAAGAACAAACCTCAGAACATCTGTCACCTATTCCCATACAAGAAAGCTCTTTCACACTACCACATGGATGGCATCATCATCTTCTTACCTCTTTCACATGTCCTATGCAGGGAATGATTCCATCCGACATCACTTATGAAACAGAATCCAGAGTATTTCATACTCTGCAGCCACATCACTATCCATTAAATTCTTTAATCAGCAGATATGAAGCAGTCAATTCTATTTATCCAAGGATTAAACAAATTGAAATACAACCAGGGAAAGTTCTAAATATTAATAGTTGGTTGACTAATGAACAAGAAGCCAAACTATTTGTTGTTCTACAGAAACATGTTCAGGATTTTGCCTGGAGTTACAAGGATATGACTGGCATTCATCCTGATGTATGTACACATAGGATATACACTGAAGATGTCAAACCAGTGAGACAACCTCAAAGATGCCTAAATCCTGCTCTGAAAGATATTGTTAAAGAATAAATTGAAAAACTTTTAGATGTAGGATTCATTTACCCAATTTCAGACAGTAAGTGGGTTTCTCCATTGGTCATTGTTCCAAAGAAAAATGGGAAAATGAGAGTGTGTGTGGATTACAGAGAGTTAAACAAAGTGACACATAAAGACCATTTTCCATTACCATTTATAGACCAAGTGTTAGATACCCTTGCTGGTAAGAAATTCTTCTATTTTCTTGATGGTTTTAGTGGTTATAATCAGATACAGGTTGCACCAGAAGACCAGGAAAAGACTACTTTCACCTGCCCTTGGGGAACATTTGCTTACAAAGTTTTACCCTTCGGTTTGTGTAATGCTCCAACAACATTTCAAAGAGTTGTTTTGGCCATATTCTCTGATTTGACAAATGAGAGTGTAGAAATTTACATGGATGATTTCACAGTGTTTGGAGATAGTTTTGAGTATACCTTAGAACAACTTGAAAAAGTTTTAATACGTTGTGAAACATACCATCTGTCTCTTAATCCCGAGAAATGCTTCTTAATGATGGAGGAAGGGATTGTCCTTGGTCATCATATTTCCTCTTATGGGATCAAGGTTGATCCTAAAAAGGTGGAAGTCATTAAAAACCTTCCTCCTCCAAAAACTCAAACTGATGTAAGGAGTTTCTTGGGACACATTGGTTTCTACCATAGATTTATTGCCAATTTCAGTACCATAGCCAATCCAATGTTTGCATTACTAACTAAGGATTCTGAATTTACTTGGTCTACTGAGTGTCAAACATCTTTTGAAGTATTGAAAGAAAAGTTAACAACTCCCCCTGTATTGAGAGGACCTAATTGGGAACTGCCATTCCATATTCAGACTGATGCTTCCAATACTGCTATTGGAGCTGCATTAGGACAAATTGAAAATGGGGAGCATTATGCCATTTATTACATCAGTAAAAACTTGACAGGAGCTGAAAAGAACTACACCACCACTGAAAAGGAATTCTTAGCTGTGATATATGCTATTAATAAATTCTGACACTATATCACAGGATATCAAGTGTTCATCCATACGGATCATGCTGCCATAAAATACTTGATGAATAAACCTTTGGTTAGTGCAAGAATTATTCGTTGGTTAATACTGTTGCAGGAATTTGATATCACCATAGTTAATAAACCAGGGAAAACTAATGTAGTAGCAGATTTTCTGTCAAGGTTGCCAAATGCAGATACAGGAGAATTGGTAGAAGATACGTTCCCGGATGAAAAATTATTTGCTATTTCTGTACAATCTCCATGGTTTGCAGATATAGCTAATTACTTGGCTACAAGAAAGATTCCTCTTCACTTTACTCCTAAGCAAAAGAAATAGTTAATCAAGCAAAGTTCTTCTTTCAAATGGATAGGAGGCTTATTGTTTAAATGTAGTCCTGACCATGTTTTACGTAGGTGTATCCGCAAGGACGAGGTATATGATATCTTACGGGCATGTCATGATGAACCGTCAAGAGGACATTATTCAGTAAAAAGCACCATTCAAAATATTTTGGGTACTGGTTACTACTGGCCATATTTACATAAAGATGTGAAAAGATATGTCAGACATTGTGATGCATGCCAAAGGATGGGAAAACCTACCTTCACTAGTGAAATGCCATTACAACCTCAAATAGGAACAGAACCATTTGAGAGATGGGGGCTAGATTTTGTAGGACCCATTGACCCTCCTTCCCAAGGGAAAGTGCATATCTTGGTATGTACTGACTATGTAACCAAATGGGTAGAAGCCCGTGCTTTTAAGCATGCTCGAGAAGAAAAAGTTGTTGATTTCCTGTATTCATAGATTTTCCTGCATTTTGGAGCCCCACAATCCATCACCATAGATCAAGGACCTCAGTTTACCTCAAGAGTTGTTGAAGCTTTTATTCAACTATATCAAATCAAGCACAAGAAATCCTCACCTTATCATCCACAAGCCAATGGACAGGTTGAAGTGACTAATAGGGAACTAGAGAGAATCTTAACCAAAACCATAGCAGCCCATAGGAGGAATTGGTTGGACAAACTACCTGAAGCAATTTGGGCTTACAACACTACTTGGAAATCCACCACTGGATTTACACCATATGAATTGGTTTATGGTAAAAAGCCTCTTTTGCCTATTGAATTTGAGTTACTGACTCTTCGAACTGCTTTGGATGTAGGTATTGATTTATCACAAGCACAAACGGACCGAATTCTGTAGCTCAATGCATTGGATGAGCTACGAATGGATGCATTGCACCAGACTGAGATGATCCAAGCACAACAAAAATTATGGCATGACAGTCACATTCAACAACAAAAATTTTAGCAAGGTGATTGGGCTTTGTTGTTTGACTCTCGTTATGAAGACTATCCTGGAAAGTTGCAGACTAGGTGGCTTGGACCATATCAGATTGAGGAAGTGTTTGAAAATGGAGTTGTTCGCCTTTCACCCATTGATGATTCACGATGAAAGTTGGTGGTTAATGGACATCGTCTTCGGATATACCATAAACCACTAACTAAAGAGGAGTTTCTCAAGCAAGTGGAAAACTTGGATGTACACATGTTGGAAGAAAACACTTCTTCCACACCGGACTCAACAGAGTAACATGAAAGAAATTGAAAAAACAATAAAAAAATAAAAAATGATAAAAAAATGAATAATTCAGAAAGTGAAAACCTCTTTGAGGCACTTCTGAATTAGGCTTGCATGAAAACCGGTTTTCTGGCATGTTTGCCTTGTTGAAATCACAATTTGGACCCACCATCACTATTCTGTCTTTTCTCACAATCACTGTTTCACCTATTTTTAGATTGCACCTATCTTAGTCAGTAGAGCAACCAACTAGGAATCAGTAGGAACAACCATCTGTACAAATGTAGATAAATGGTTATATCAGGTATGTGCCTTTTTCATTTTAGAACATTGTTGATATCTAGTATGTAGTGTATAATATCCCTAGTTAGTATATAAGGCATACATAAGGTTGATTCAAAAGTTATCCATCTGGTCAATGGGAGATGTGGCTATGATATGATCATGAAAAGTTTTAGTCGATGTCTTCAAATGCTTCTACATGATAATGCTCCAGAATGAGAATGTTGTTCATAAATTATGGAAGCTCCAAAACCAAAAAGTAGAAAGCAACTTCAGAATGAAAAAAACCTATGCTCTGGAATCTAAAATAACATTACGCTTCGAAATGATTCAATAAACTCCAAAATGAGTTTAAGAGAATTAGTTGGAAATAGAAGGTAACACGTGTCCTCCCAAGTTTTGTTACCATTGGGGTTGGAAATATGAAATGGAGCATGAGTTTCAACTATAGGGTTCAAGGCAGCATATGGTTTCGAGGCATGCAAAAGTTTACGACACACGTATCAAGGTAAAGTTTGAAAAGGAAACCATCATAAGATTGGTGATTCTACGTCACCTCAACAAAGTCATAATCATTCAATGACACAGTAAAATAGATCATTAAGGACTCCTTTATGCAATAAAACTCTACCATGTGTCCAATTCACGTTCTTAGACACTTCGAAGTCGTTCCTGCACTGCCAAAATTTACTCCTCAAAGCCAAACATAAGATTCAAATGAAATTGATCTTTCCAAATTGAGATACCACTTCTCAAAATTTGTAGGGCTAAAATACACAGAGCACAAGCAATTTACAATGGGGGTAAGAAAAATAGGGTTGAACCAAAAAATATTGAGTATTTGCAAAAGGATTCTGAATCCCTACGAGTCTTCACAGAAGGTGGGTTCATGTCATTTATAAGCAAGTTCGATGGATATTCTAAAGGGTTGGTAGCTGAGTTCACCCAGACATTCAAAAACAACCAAGTCCATATCAGTGGCATGACCATCCAGGTAACTCTAGAAATTCTTAGCCATATTACTAAAATGCCTTTGCAAGGAGTTCAGATTGTGAAAACTAGTAAAAATGCTTTAGTAGAAATTGTTAACCAGTTTAGGGAAGAAGGAGACAGACCAATTGAATTTTTAATGAATAAGAATGTCTACAAAGGGGTTAAACGGTCTAGTCTACCACCTCCCTGGGATGATGTAGCTATGTGGGTTATTAGATTTTTAACCTATGATGGACAATTTCCTATTCTATCTAGGCATCATGTCAGAATTTTGAATCATTTACGACATGGTCATTCAAACCCAAAGGTCAAGATAAATCTTCCCTTATACCTTCACCAGGAATTGAAAAATATGGCTAGAAAATACCAAGAAGGAAAGGGCACTCCCAAACACCATGGGCTCATCAAGCTCATCTGCAAACATCACTTTAGGGGAAACCCTAGGAGTTTTGAATGATTTTTCTCTACATGGAATGAGATGGAAACTGAAGATCCTGAACCTGCATCTGATGAAGAGGTAGAGGGTGAAATTCCTGAGGAGGAAATTCAAGATGAAGAACCCTCTAGGAGTAAAATTCCCTCTTCTCTAGAAGGACCTCCATCATCAAGGACCAGAAGACAAAGAAAATCTACAACGATCCTGAGAAGAAAAAAAGGAAAGTGACATTTTCAGAGAATGTGTCAGTATTCCAGGTACAATCTACTGAAGAATTTGGGACCTCAAGAAGGCCAGAATAGGTGGTAAAAATATCTAAACCAGAGTTTGCTCTAGAATCTCCAAGCTCTATTCCAAAATCTACAAAGAAACAAAAACAACCTGCTCTAGGGTTACGGAGGTCCTCAAGACTTCAAAAATCCAGTGCCATGGAAGAAGAGGTAAAAGAAAGTGTGACAGAGCATATTGATTTGTCTGGTGAAGACACATTGCAGGAAGAGGAATTCATGGAGGAATCTAGAAATACAAGGGAATTCATGGAATTCATGGAGGAATCTAAAAATACAGGTATCCAAAATATATATACAGGTCCAGAAGATGTAGGAGTAGGCACAACAATAGATTTGGATACAGAAATGCCTACAATCCAACTAGTTGACTATTCTGATTCTACAAATTCTGATTCTGAAGAATACTCTGGTTCTGAAGAAGAGGTTGATATGCAAACCTAGTTACATGCTGCCAGAAGTGTCATCAAGACACAAATGGGTTGGATTGAGAAAAATGAGGCCTCCATGAAGGAAAAATATGAACAGATTGCCCAGTTGCAGCAAGAAGTCAAAGAGTTAAAAGCTAGGTTGTCCATTCTAGAGCAACAACCTATGCAAACTGATTCTGGAGATGAATTGGCTAACATTCTGCTAGAATTAGCTGAAGAATATAGAGCTATAGCCTTACCTAGAAGGGAATCACCCATCAGGGAAGTGGAAATAGAGGAAATGCCCATTCAAATAGCCCAACATGAGGAAAATAGATCAGAGCATGAAAATTCAGAAGCAATTATACAACATGTCGATGATTTGCAGCAACAGGAGATGCAAGCAGCATTGGATGTTGAGAAGGAAGTCAGAATACAAGAGCAGGTAAATATGCATTCCCCTCAAGTTTATGTTGACTTGATTTCATTTGTTGCACCTAAAATAGAAACAACAGAAACTGGGATACAAACAGATTTACCCACTGTTGAAACAACAAAAGTAGGCATACAAGTAAATATTATCCCACAGATGCAACCTATAATTAGGCCTCCAGATACAGTGACATTAAAAAAATACAATGAGGATATAGCATACTGGATGGGGCAGTGTCATAAGCTGGAGACACAAATCTTGTCTTTAAAACCTCTGAAAGAACAGCTGGAAGCTAAAAATGTAGACATCAGTAAGTTGCAGGAGCAGGTACAAGAAACATGCCAAATTGTAGAGTGTCTAGTGCAGTGTAGGAGACCGAAAAGATTCTATAGTTTGATATTGAAAGAGAAATATCTTCGATGGAAATTAATGAGAATTGCTTCTGGTCTTCCTCATAAGCTGGAAACTCCTGGAGAGTTTTTAGAAACATTTTGGCAGAGTTCAGTAGCCTAGTAGAACCTGTTATGTGAGCTATTCCTACATAACTTCTTCTTACCAACTGAAGTGATATTCTTGCCACACATCTTTACAGGTGATCTCCAATTGAGGGCTTTTATGTCAACATTGCAAAACCAAATTCACTGGGAATAGGAAAAGAAAGTAAGGAGATGGAGCTACAAGCAGTGTTACTCATCAGACCTATTCATCTTAACCACAGAGATTCCACCTACCAACATTATACTCTGATGAGAGATACAAGGGTCAAAAATATGTATATGGGAAATATTCAGAGGTGTATGACTCATTTTCAGGATTTCTGTGCAGAATATTTTGTTGATGCTTTATCAACATGCAAAAGTAGATGGGGAGAATTACCCATATCACTACAAAAGAGGGAGCCCATCTCTCCAAACAACCTGATGTGGTCAAGACAAAGAGCAGAAAGTATTATCCAGACCATCTTGGAGGTAAAGGAACAATGGGTAGGTCTCAGGTATAGGTCACCAACAGTCATCACCCCTATCCCTTATTTCTTTGACAATGATCCTCAATCTGATGAACAATTCCAAGAATGGCTTAGAGAAATAAAGGAGCATCGAGGATATTATAATATTGGGGGAAGACTATGGAAGTATCATGAAATATATCTTGACATAGATCTATGTGCCTCTGTAGCTGCACAGAATGCATGAGGACATGCATTATAATAAGTTGGGGGGAAATGATGAGGCTGGGAATTGCCTCATCTATAGACTATTTTGGATAACTGATAAACTATTTGACCCACCTTATGTTATGTTTTGATGCTGATTATGGTGATAGAATGCATTATGTATTAGTATTTACATGTTTTAAATGTTGAAGAGCATATATTCTATTTTGACTATTTTTTTGCATTTTTGACCTGTTTCAGCTGAATTATCTAGCAAATTAGGATTTATTTGAAGTTGTAATAATAGATGTTGATATGTATTCAGTTCTGAAATCATTCCATTTTCTTTCATTACCTTTTAAAAAATTCAAATGCTAAAAAGGGTGCCAAAACCTATCCAAATTAAGCTGACTATGCAGAAACAGAATATTGACCATATAAATTCCAGCCAGTTGTGCATACACAACATGGCTTGGAATTGGTCATCTCCAGCATGAGCCAATGGTGGAATAGGTCTTCTGAGGATGGCAGGAGAATTTTCACATAGTCAAAACCACTTTCCTACGCATCGGATGCACGAATTAGCACAAGAACTGTTATACTGCCTGATATTCTGGAGCAGCTCCAGAATGAGCGGAGCAAGAACAGTTTTGGTCAAAATCAACCACAAAATGGTCAAGACAATGGAAAATGGTGAGATAAGGTTGGTTTCAGCTGTCTAAGGGGTTGTTTTACTCCTTCCAACACCTTTCTCCCAATGGTTGTAGCCCAACAAAGCAAATGGATAAACTGTAGCAGAACAAATTCCTGCATATTAGGAAAATAGTTCTGAAATAGTTGATGGCATCCCTAAAGAACAACAACAACTCATATCAGCATTGTAATAGAATAATATAAATAACCTAGCTCCCATTCGGTTGAGCATATAGGATATAGGTGTAGAAGAATTCCAGAATAGATAAGTTGTTTTTATTGTAGCAGAACAATATTTTGCAGGTATTTTCCTGCACTACTGTAATGCTACTGCAGAATCAATAAAGGTGCAATTTTTCCATTATGTTGGCATTCTGAGTGAATGTGTGTGAGATTTAGATAGTTTAGAATAGTTATTTCCACCTTCTTCTAGTTCAGGGAGCAAGGGCCACTTCCAGGCCCAGGAGAAGGAACAACTTTGACAGGTTTTCTGCTCATTTCTTGTTGCAACAAATTAGCAGGAACCTGATAGTTTCTATTTCACATTTTTAGTTGTGCTATTTTAGATTGCATGTGATAATTTGTAATTATTATAGAAGTGTGTGCATGTCAGATGACCACTTAGCATAGATTCTTGCATCCTACAACATTTTTTGATATTCCCTATTTTCAACAGTTGTTTTTAGATTTTGGCATTTCCAGTTTGTATCAGTGAACTCCCTGTTGTTTCGGTTTTGCAACATTTTAATTCCTGTCCTTTGAATTTTGTTATTGTAACTGTTGGTTACGAATCTGCCATGAGGAAAGGATTTTGGGTTAATGCGCCCAGATTCGCCCACCAGCATGAAAGGCCGGAAGGAAGAGATGCCTTCCGTGCCAATCTCCGGAGAAGGCCGGCTCCTTTTGGGGGGGTTTATGTTCAAGCTAAGAGTGCAGGAAAGAGATAAATGAACAGAAAGAATATACAAATATACTTGGAGTTGGTGGGGGGGAACTAACAGTACGGCAACCAGCAATCACCAATACTTACTGCATTATAAATACAAAGCATGACTGAGAACTGCAAAATCTAAGTGTACTTCCGATACCTAAGCAGTGTACGCACAGCTACAATGGTCCCCTAGCAAACATTCTCCCTACAAGGAGAACTAACAGCACGGCAACGCATCAATCACCACTACGGACACTAACATGAGTAGAAAGCAACCTAGAGATATCAGAGCCAGGTATATGTGTTATGCAGAGATTTTAACCGCACAGCTACAATGGTCCCCTAGCAAACATTCTCCCTACAAGGAGAACTAACAGCACGACAACGCATCAATCACCACTACGGACAGCAACGTAACACACAACTGATGGAGCTGCTACCACATCTATTATATGAAATTTAAAAGTACACAAACAATGCTAAAGGCGCATGATCACCAAATGCTGAAACGAATCAACGAGCCATGACACGGGGAAGCGTAAAGCATAAGCATAAAGAAATAAAAGCAGCAGAACTGAACCAGGCATACAAATTATATTTATAAGCAGAAGCACGGTTACATTGGTTCCCTAACAGACATTCCCCTTCCACCCTTTACAATGAATTCATGGTGGGTTTTTATAGCCCGAGTCCCTCCCGTTACATTAATGGGCACAAGGTCCCGATCAAACAATAGCTGACAAAAGCGGCGAAAGAGCTGCAAATGCTGACCTTTTGTCGGACTGGATGTACCCGCGGCATGGTCTTCCTGGAAGCTGGACAGCTACGTGGCGGTGTGTTGGGCAGAACTTCTTCTTAGCAGGTATGCGAGTAGCTGGAGCAGGTAGAACCTCCAATCGGCTTTGAATGAGGTCAGCGGCACGGGTAGTGCAGCCCATGCTCGTCCTTTTGCTCGGCACGTCTTGGCTCAAATCCCGAAGGCTGGACACTTGTCGGATGATGGATGATCGTTGTTTGACACGTGTCGGCCTTGAAAGGCGGTTTGTCCAACTTCGCTTGGGATCAAAGCGTCTCGGGTTGCGCGGGCAGAAAACAGCGCGGTCGGGAAGGCCTTCATGCCTTAGGTGTATTTCTGAGTTTGTTCCCCTACTGCGCACCTGTCAAGGGCGCACTCCGGCTTCGCTGCGAAGTCGGACTGCACGAGTGAGCGGTATCTGCCGCCGTACGGACTTTGCTCCAGCACTTATCACTCTTTTGTCAGCCTGCCAATCTGCCAGTTACAAGGTGCGCCCGAGAAGAGGGCGAAGTCGGACTTCGCACCAAAACTGGGCGAAGTGCGACTTCGCACCAAAACGGGCGAAGTGCGAACTTCGCACCAACACTTAGCCATTTTTCAGGTAACTTGTTGGAAAGTTTAAAATTCAACTGAGGGGCTCCAAGAAAGGGGGAAGAAAGAGAATGTGGGAAAGAAAGAGGAAGGGAGAGAAGAAGGAAGGAAAATAGAGGAAGAGGGAAAAAGAAGAGCAGCACTTGTTACAAAATTGAAAACATTGCACCCCGTGCAAAATGTGACAACATTTACGGCGGCTCGCGGGGTGTCGAGCTCGCCTCGGCGCAAAGAATCCATGCCTTCATCCATTGGGTGCAGAGGAACTTGCCTCCCCTGCCTTTTGCTGCTCTAGTTGTTCTCCTCGCGGCAACTGTTCTTCAGATTCACTTTTGTCAGTTGCCCCCTCAGAATCACCTTCCGAAGGCTCTCCGGCTTTTGCTTCTGCTTCACAGATGCGGTCGTATGCGGCCTGGGCTTGGCCCCAGGCTTCTGCTTCGAATGGCCGGCGGTCAGCAACTTCTTCTAGTGCTGCGTGGAAAGCAGAGACCGCGTGCAGGTCGATGGTGTAGTATCTTTTTCCTAGCTCCTGGAAGTAGGAGCTGATCTTGCAACATTTGGACACCATCTGAGTGACCTGACTTTCCTGAATTGGCTCAGTCCAGCTATCAATTTCAGCTGTATCTGCTTCAAAGGACTGCCAATTCTTTTTCACCTGATCTAGGGTGAGAAGCTCGCCATTCTCAACAAAACCTGGGCACCCTAGTTCAGAAAGAGCGCGAAAGGGAGCCATACAAATGTCTCTTTCATGTTCGAATGCGTCTAACATTCGTCTGGCAACTCTCACCTCTTCTAATTTTTTGAAATATTTATGCAAGGTTACCCTTGCATCTGCCCATTCTGCAGCGAATGAGGACATGGGGGAGAATTGGAGGCCATCGCGCTCGCGCTCCTGAAGATTTATTGCCAGGTCCAGCCATTGCTTCGCCTGGCGTTCGGCCTCCTCTACCACAGGCTTTCCCTGGGCAGAAACTTCTTGAATTTTGGATGCGAAATCCAGAACTGACATCGCCTTATAGGTGTGGGGCTTGCATCCCCGCAACAAACCAGCCCGCATCTCCTTAACTTTCTTCTTCGAAAAGACCGTCGCTTGAGATGCTCTCTCTGCAGATTGCGGCTGCGCTGTTTCAAAGACTCTTGGAGTCGAGAAATCTGCTCCAAGGCTGCCTGCTTTTCGGTTGCGGCTTGTTCTTTGAGAAGCGGCCAGCTGGGCTTTAAGTTCATCTATTTCTTGCCGCGCCGCTTCCAGCTGCTCAGTGGACCTGGACAGGTCCTCTTCAAGCTGTCTCGTCTTATCCTGCAACCCGAAAAGCTCTTCCTGCTCCTCCAGACTTTTGACAAGGAGATTGTCAGCTTTACGAATGATTCCCTGAATCTCGTATCGCTTGTCAATATCATCAAAGCTCTTCTCCTTTGTCTGGAGCTCGTAGTCCGCCCTGGTCATTTCCCGGAGAGGCTTCTTCACTTTCGGGATTATCTTCTCTGTTGTAAGCACTCTCCTCTCGAAATTATACTTGGTGCGCTTCACCGGGCGGCTATCTCTTCAGGTCTCCTCCGCTTCAGGTTATGGAGGAAAGAGATAGAGTACTCTACAGCTCTTGTTGCCAGGGGCAAGTCGTCTGTATTCTGGAGGTCGTCCATGAAATCTGGTTCCCCCAGCCTAGGGTTCTGCTGAGACGTCTCTCCTGCGGGAATGGGATCAGGAGGAACCGGATGGACCTCGGAAGGATCGGCCGCTTCGGGGGCGGCCGGGAAGTGGAGATGGGAGCGGCTGATGCTGGAAGGGTTTGAAGCGGGCGAGGCGGTGGATGTAACGGTGAATGCGTGGCTTCGGCACTAACTCGGGCGAAGGGTTTGGAGTTTGACTCGGAGATAGGGAAACGTTGGGGTTACGAGCAAGGCGATCAAAAGAATGGGGGCCGCTAGAAGGGCGTGGAGACGGGGGAGGAAGATGCGGCCATGACTTGCTCGGATTGAGCGGGAGATGGAGTAGGAGTAGGACTAGATGAGACCAAAGAGACTGGGGCAGCAAACGTACCTGCGGGCTCCGCCTGAGCCGATGTTGGGTGGATGTCTGCGCTTCTGATTTCGGCGGCTGGCTTGGGACTGCCCAAAGAAACTGTCCCTGGAGCGGCTGAACGCGGTTGCGGCTCTGCGACTGGCTGCTGCACTGTCAGGCTAGGTCGCCTGATTTTCTCAACTCTCTTCCTTTTCTTCTCTTCTGGAACAGTGGTCGGATCCGGGGAAGGAGATGAAGCAGGTGCAGCAGGCGCTGATGCTCCCACGGTAAACTTGTACCGGGGTTTGACTTGCAGAAGGTCTGCCGCAACCGGTCTGCCCTCTGGCGGCGCTGGCGTCTTTTGTGCCTGAGGGATCGCCTCGGGCGTTGCCTTGACTAATTTCTTCGCCTTCTCAGGCGCCGCCTTGGAAGCCACGGGCTGCATTGGATCGACCTGGATGTCTGCTTGGGCCCACGGCGGCAGTTGCCGAAGTGTACAACTGTTGGGAGGAAGACCCTCCTTTATAATCCTCAAAGGGACCTCGGGGAACGTAACCTTGATATGCGAACGGCCGCCAGCTGTCATGATGCTGGTCATAGAGAACCGAAAAGTCGTCATCTACGGCCAGATTTCTCCTGGTGGATTTGTCGTGTTGCGTGCGGCATCTCATCTTCCAGCATTCAGTAATCTTTTCTTTTGGCCAGTTAAGGCCTGCTATCTTGGATAGGAATTTTTTGAACCCTGGAGATGAGAAGTGGTGGTCCGGGTTTCGCTTGGGGTCATATGTCACCTCCTCGCAGTAAAAATCCTGCCAGGGAGGAGAAGCTTCCATCAATTCAATTTCCCAGTCAAGGTCCACATGGACCACATCGCATCTATCTTCGGTTATATCTGCCCGGGGGCAGAGATGTGTGAACTTTCCCCTTATCCCGTACGGGTCGTACTTCCAGCGCTGCGGCAACAGAACCAGGCCAATCCGGGAAAACTCTTGCTCGAGGTAGACATGTTGTCCTACCTCAAAAATCTCAACGTTTGCCCAGGAAAGAGGATATTGAAAAATCTGTCCTCTCTTCTTTCCTAGGCCGAACTCCTCTTCAACATAGTCCATCTGCCGGGCAACCTCCATCCCGAACAGATGCTCCGAGCACCAATAGGGCAGCAAATGGGGTTTGCCCTTGAATCCGTAGATTCTGACCACAATTCCTACGTCGATCTAAAACGTCCCCGAGCTTCTGATTCAGCAAAGAGCTCGTCATTTCTCTCGGGGGGCGGGGGATTTCGCTTTCGCTGAAGACTGACATGACCAATCCCAGAAAGTTGAAGTTAAACTTGTAGTAGGACCCTTTCCGGTATAGGTCATCCGTCCAGTTATAGACGGGCTGTGGCTCTCCCTTCTCGTTGACCTTCTTCAGGTTCGGGATAGGCATCCGGGAGTGCAAATGGTACAAACAAAGCCAGGCTAGAACAGAACTGAAACGAAAATCGGTGGACTGCTTCTTCTGGATCTTGACCAGGCTGGAGTGGATGGCGTATGCCAGCCAGTCTGCCCAGTCGAAAAAGATGGGACGCTTTCCACTTCTCTGCGCTGCCGGTTCGTAGGATTCTCCACACAGGAGACATTCCACAGCGCTAGGCTAGTACGGCTGTACCGACTCATCGAGTCACGACCGAGAATCCATGCCAAAATGGTGTATAAATATTTGCTATGAAACCTCGCCAAGGGCATGGGGCCGGTTAGCCTTGTCCGGTACAAGCGGGGCGTTCGACTACGAATTGAGGAAATCCCTCATCCGTTTTGTTTGCGTGAAACGTCCCGCTTGCTCGCCCGATTTATCTTCTACGACAATTGTCTTTGAGTCATACTCCAACCACAGGGCGAAAGTCGGTTGGACGATCTCCTGCGCAGCGTGAACAAGGGTTTACTGCTGGAGCTGCAAATCTGCCGGATAGCCAGTGCCGTAGTGTCGACAATGATGTCTACCGGCTCCGGGCATTGATGGACGAGGAGGGCACAAGAATACGAAAAGGTTGGACTTGTACGCCGCTCCGAAATGGTGAGAGGGCGAAACCTTGTCGGCCCGACTCTCCACATTTGTCCGCGGCTTAGTCGGGCTCATAGAAAACGAGCCGTCCACGTATCCCGCCAAGTAATTTAACGGAGGTGGTGGGGCTTGCCCATGTTGTACTTTTTTAGACCGGGACTTTGACTTTGGCTCCGGCGGTGTTTCACTTCTGAAAACACCCGGCCGTGGTAAATCCTTGTGCTCGCTACTTTCGTTGGATTGCGCTGACATTGGCATCTTTCCTCTGTCCATCTCTCCGAATCAGCAATAATTACAAGTTCAGGGCGTCTGCAGAAGATTTCGTTATCACGGGAATAATCTGCACGAGTTAAGGAATAATCTGCGTGATCGGCATGTTTGAAAGCATCGACCCCCTTTTCTAGACAATGACGGCGTCATTAATGCCGCGCGGGAGGGGGTAGGTCGGTGGAGTTAAGTTTCTTGGGTGGGTGCGCAGGAGAATGCTTGGAAAAAGGTACCCGGCGGACGTGCCATGTTCTTTTTATTGCACTTTTCCTTGAGGAATGTGCAATCATTAATTTTGTCTTGGACGCTGCGCCATGGGTGACGTCCTTGCCGCAATCCGGGCTGCTTGCTCAAGAAAGAACCATTGGTGCGGAAACCCACTTTAAAACGGTTACAATGCGCCTTGGGCCCAGCTTGGAACCTTTTGAATATTTTATTCATTTTTTAAACCATTGCCCAAACTGGCCCAGAAAACGAGGCGCAGTCGGACTTCGCCCGAAGTTGGGCGCGATCCGACTCGCCCGAGTCGGACTTATGGCGAATTCGAACTCCGCGAAGTACGCATTGAAACTGTTCTCTTTTCTTTTCTTCTTTCTTGCCGCGCCCAAGGTTTGAGCGCAGTCCGGTTCCTTTGCAACCTTCGGAGGAGGCAAACACTTAGCATTTTTCTGCTCCTTTAGACCGAGCATACGAGCTGCGCTTTGAACAATGAAGCGAGTTCGGACTTCGCCGAATTTCGGGCGAAAGTTCGAACCGGTTTGCACTCTGCGCGGAGGTTGTGCTTGCGATTCGAACTTCGCGCAAGCCGCGAAGTCGGACTTCGCGCGAAGTCGGACTTCGCCCAAAGTTGGGCGCAGTCCGTTCTCCTTTGTGCCTTGCAGTTTTCCCTTCATTCAAGCTTCGCACTTTGGGTGGCGCGCAGCCCGGCTTGCTGCGAAGTCGGGCGCGGCCAACACTTAGACATTTTTCGCCTTTTTCTTTCTTTCTTCACTCAAGCAGCCCGAACTTCGCCCCTCCGAGGGCGACGACGACTTCATTGCGAAGTCTGTTTTCTCTCCCATGCCGCAGTTAAGCTCAAAAAATAAAAAAAAAATTAAAAGTGAAAGTAACGTACATCTTGGGAAACGAAAATGCATAAGGAAATTTTTACAAAGAAGGGCCACTCGGGCACCTTCCACGCGGTAAATTTTAAGTGGAACCCGTTAACGGGGATAGGCAGGAGCTGACCCTCCATATCCCGAAGTACATAGGCATTAAACTGGTTCACCCGGGCAATATGATAAGGGCCCTCCCGAGAGGGCATCAAACTTCCCGTGATTGCCCGGCTTTGCCTTATATGAGTCCCACTTCAGCACCAGGTCCCCGATTTCAAAAACTCGGGCAGTGGTGCCTTTTGCAAACCAGCCTTGAGTGGCTGCAATATGATCGGTGAAGGCCTGGTATGCAATTTCTCTGTCTTCTTCCAACTGCAGGAGTTGGCACAGTCTGTCGTCCACCGGGTCTCCGTTGCTCCTGTCTTCGTCCAACATCCATAGGGCAGGGATTTCAATGTGTGATGGCATGACGGCCTCTTTGCCATAGACGAGCGCATAGGGGACGTTCTGATGGATTTCTTGAACGCAACTCTATCCGCCCACAGCGCCCGGTTCAGGAGTAAGTGCCAAGTCCGCTTGTTTCTGTCAATGGTCCTCCGGATGATCTTCAGGAGGTTCTTGTTAGTAGACTCGGCAAGGCCATTCCCCTGCGGGTAGTAATTAGAAGACATCTTGTGATAGATGCCAAGTCTGCCAGTGTACTCCGTGAGTACAGCGCCTGCGAATCCCGGACCGTTGTCTGTCACAATTGACTCTGGAACCCCGAAGCGGGTAATCAGGCTCTCAATGAACCTGATGACCGTTTCTTGGTCTGCGTTCTTGGTCGGGATTGCCTCTGCCCACCGTGTGAAATAATCGGTGGCTGTAAGAATAAACTTGTGTCCGGCAGAGGAATTAGGCGAAATCACCCCAATGAAGTCTAGACCCCATTGTTTGGAACGGAGTCTCGGCTCTGAATCGGTTGAAGGGGCGGGGGTGCTTTTACGTTTCTACCGGCAAACCTTCGGCATTGATCACATTTAGAGCGGACCGCATGAGTGTCTGCAAATAGAGTGGGCCAATAGTACCCAGCTCTAAAGAATGGTGACCCCCAGGCATCCCGGAATGAAAATCTCCGAGGACCCTAGGCTGGTCCGATTTTATGACGCACCGCAACAGGATGCCGTCGATGTTTTTAAAGTAAAGCCCCTCGGGGCGAAGAGTGTACTTAAGTGCACCTAGCCGAAATCTCCTTCGTTGTGAGGCGTTCGGGTGATCGGGACATCTTCCGGTGCGAGAAAAATCTCACCAGTTCATCTGTCCAATCACTCCCCTCTGATAAGGAGTCGGCTAGGTAGATGCGTGTCGTTGTGTCCTCCCACTTACAGGCGGAGATGCCTGCTACGAGCGCTTCGGGCCAATTCACGACACAAGGCTCGGCCTCGATAAGCTTGGTGGGCCGCACTTCGATGTCGAACTCCTGGATTTTTGCTATCCATCCCGCTCTCTTGTGACCCGGTTCTCCTTGTAAGATGAAGCTTCGAACGTCCGGGTGAATCACAAAGACAGTCGTTTTGCTACGGGAGACAAAGTGCCTGAACTTTCGAAGGGATTTCATAACAGCATGAACCTGCCGCTCTATAAAATTGTACTTTTCTTCATGCGGCAGAATCACTTGGCTCAGGAACGCTATGGGGCGCTCCTCACCATCGTCTCCCTTCTGAGTCAGGACTGCAGCGTAACTTTCGGGTTCTCCCACTGCATACAGGATGAAGTCCTTGGAGTAGTCCGGGTTTGTCAACACTGGAGCTTGCGCAATTCGAGCCTTGATTTCCTCGAAGGCTTGCTCTCTCTCATCGGTCCATTCATAATTTGTATCTTTTTTCAGCAGTTCGGCCATAGGCTTGATCACTGTGCGAAGTCCGGAATGAACTTCCGCACGAAGTTAATCGACCGAAGAAGGGCTGCAGCCCTTTTTATCGATGGGGGCGGCAAGCGAACGAGGGCTTACGCTCTGTCGGGGTCAATGGCGAGGCCTTCCTCGGAGATGACATGTCCCGGCAGCTTTCCTTCCTTTACCGCGAAGACAGACTTCTTCGGGTTTATAGAAATGCCGAACTCTCGACACCTCTCAAATATTTGCCGTAGGTGCGAGACATGATCCCCTCGTTGGTGAGAGAAAACAGTCATGTCATCAAGGTAGATGACAATAATCTTATTGAGCAGCTCTCGGAAGGCCAGGTCCATGGCCCTTTGGAATGTGGCACCGGCATTGGATAAGCCAAACGGCATGCGGCGATAGGCGAACGTCCCCCACTTGGTGGTAAACGCCGTCTTATGCTGGTCCTCGTCTTTGACCCAAATCTGGTTGTAGCCGGAAAATCCATCTAAAAGTGAAAATCTGTGGGCTCCAGCAACGATATGTAGAATACGGTCGATTTGGGGAAGCGGATAGTGGTCCCTGAGGGAAGCCTGATTTAGGTTTCTGAAGTCGACACAGAGACGAATGTCGCCATTCTTTTCCTCACGGGCACCAAATTCGCGACCCGGGATGAATGTTTGATGGGGTAGATGATCTTGGCCTCCGGCATCTTCAAGAGCTCGGCCTTCATCATGGCCTCAATCTTCGGATTCACGGCCCTACGCTTCGTCGGAATGGCTTGGCGCCATCCTCTAGCTCAATGGTATCTTTGGATGACGGTTCTGTCATACCCCTTCAAATCCTCGTAGCACCCGGCCACGATGTCGGGGAACTCCTGGCACAGTGATCTGATCTGCTCAAGTTCCTCCGACGTGCAGTCTGTTCCGACCTTGATAGTTTTACCAGGTTCAAGTTCCAGGTCAGCATACTGCCTCGGGTCTACTTTGATCCTGTGAGATATTGCTCTGTCATTTTGATCAAAGAGACTCTCTAATGTAATCAGTCCTTTTGGGACATGATTATTCCTTAAGCTGTATCAACCCCTCATATTGCTCGTCATCGGGGTCTCTACCTTCGATTACACACACTTCGTTAACCGGGGAATGTGACGATCTCCTCGTCCTGGCTGAACACCTGCCAGTGGGTGTCCTTATCAGGCACAGAAGGCCTGTAGATAGTGCGAACCGGCTTCGGTTTCTGGACAACGTCGTCAGCCGGAACGTACCTGGCTCCAACAGACGCCAGAATATCAGCGTGTTTGTTTTTCTCACGCGATATTGCCTTGACATTCAATGAGTCGAATGACTCCATCAGGTCCCACACCCGGTTGCGGTACGCTCTAAGATAGTGCTTGTTTGGATGCGCACTTCTTCGTAACTTGGTGACACACCAGCTATGAATCTCCGAAAATCTGCGGGTGTTTGATTCCGAGCCTCTCCGCCTTTCGCAAACCCAAGCACAGGGCTTCGTATTCCGCCGAGTTGTTAGTGCAGCTCCAGGCCAACCTGTAGGTATAGTCCTTCTGGATTCCGGTTGGAGAAACCAGCAGCACTCCTGCACCGGCGCCATTCTTGCATCGCGCGCCGTCAAAGAAAAGCTTCCACGGCTTCTCGGGTGCAGGTCCTACTTCTTTCGCGGTGACATGTCAAGCCTTTCGGGCTGTACAATGGAGTAACAACCCTGCTCTGTCCCAATTACGGCATTGAAGTCCCGCAACGAGAACTCATCTTCAAGCTGTAGCACTTCGAAGGCTTGCTCAGTCAGCTCTACTGTCACTAGCTCTTCCTCTGACAACTGGACCATACAGTCCATCTCTCCTCCGGGTATCTTCTCTACTAGGAAGGTGGAAGGCTTCTCATTGAAAATTTTCAGTCTCCTTCCTTTGAAGGGCACTTCCATGTGTGAGTAGTCTAGAGGCAGGTACCCGCCCAACTTCGCGGTGAACTCCCGAGAGAGACACATGCCGAAGTAAGGTTCCAGGTCAACAACCACGACCTCTTGGATGACCACGATGTCGAGGGCCTTGTGCAGTCGGATAGGGATGTCCTTTATGACACCAAGCTGTCTTGACGGGGGTGCCGTCTAATTGCGGCACGCCTTGGCTGCTCCGTGTGTATTCCATCCCGATCTCATCGCGAGACGGCCTTCGGCATCACGGTCGAGGAAGCACCGAGAATCCACCATGCGGTTGTGAACTATGTGCCCTTGCATCCGTAAAGACGGATAAAAGGGTGGCGGTCTGTTCTTCCCGGTGGTGGAGACTGTCAAAGGTTGAACCGGGACAGCGGGCTGTATCGCTTGCCGCTCTTCATGTTCTTCGGTGATTCTTGCGGCGAGATCCACGGCACGGGAGCGAGAAGAGCATCGTACATGCTGATTCTAGCGGGTGTTCTTTTCAACTCGTCTACAATGTCGTAGCCCGAGGTACTAGCTCCTTCGCTTGTTTTGCCGGCTCATACTTCGTCCGATGCTCGTTGGGTAGCCTCAACTCGTTGTCTCTTGGTCGAGAGACGGGTACTTCGACTTCTCCTGGGCTTGTTCTTTGGTTTCAGGTGGAGGGTGAGAGTACGGGAGCTTTAGCCGGAGTTGGGGCCTTTGCTGGAGGTTTGGCTGGAGCAGCGGCAGCCTTTGCCGGAGAAGGCTTGGCTGGAGCTTTATCTTTGGATGCCTTCTCCTGGGCTGTGTAGGGCCACAGCCGCTTGTACGGTGGCAGCCCACCGGGCTGCGGTTTTCTCTTCTTGCGTAAACTTGCAAAGGCTTGGCCGCATCTGCAGCTTTCTTTTCTTCCTTGGCGGGCGGCACTAGATTCTCTTATGGGAGGGCAAAGTTGGCTTCGCCGTCCAAGATCATGTACAGTTCATCGTCCTCTATGGCGCTGCCGGCCAAGGTCTGGATGTAGTGCTGGTGCAAAGTGCAGTCTTCCTCCGAATGCGGGTCATTGCACGTAGTGCACCAGTTAACCTGGTCGGGAGGACCAGGCGGGTCTTCTATAGCAGCATTTCTCGGAGGCGGACGCCTCTGCGGCTGGTGTTCTGGGGCTTTGTCTTTCGTCAGCGCGGGTGGCGCATATGGCCTCCTAGGAGCAAGGTCCATCTGGGCCTGCTTCTTCTTCAGAGCGGTCATGTCATTGGACATGGCATGATATCCCGAGGCCAAAGCCCGCACCTCCTGGAGAATCGTGTTCTGAATGCTACTGTCAGGAGGCGGCAACTGTGCCGGTGGAGGCAATGCGGCTAATGGAGGAGGGTTAGAATAAGGTGCGTACTGCGGGGGAGCAGGAAGCGCTGGAAAATGCGGAGCGGGGAGGAGGCGGGTGAGGGTAATGCAATTGAGGCGGGCCGTAAGGAGTTACGACCGGCGCTGGATTCCACTGCTGCTTGGGGTTGCTGCCCTGATGTGGACGGCGCACCACCAGAAGCAGGAGGATACTGGGATCTAGGGAAGTCGGGATGAATGGGTTCCTGCACCCTGGACGGGAGTCTGCCGATGGAAATAATGTCAGCTTCAGCTTGTTGGGCAGCCTCGTACAGCGCAGGAAACTCGTCTATTCTGGCGATCTTCAGCGACAGGCATATGTCTGAGTTGAAGGATCTCAGATAGTAGTGAGCGGCCATGCCGGTTGAAGGCCGAAGTTCGCGAGGTACCCGTTTCCGGGATCTCGCAAACCTGATGTTAAAATCGGACACCTCCTCTTGAGGATGTCTCCGGATAGCTTGGGCCCGATGCGGTAGAGAAGTAGGGTCAGCGGACTCGTTGCATCCTTTCACGAGCCTTACGGCAAGGCTGGGGCCACCCTGTGATGGATCCCTACGGCGGCGATCTCCACCGGTAGAGAAGCTTTCCCCTCGGGGAAAGGGCCGCAGACGGGTCTTCACACTCTCATCGGTAATAGTATGCAATGCGGCCAGGGCAAGGATGTCCTGGATGTGCTCGTACGCCGTCTTACCGTAGCCGTCGTATGTGGGAATAGACTTTAAAGCAGCAGGGGGCACAGCTTGCTGTCCGACCAAGGCCAAGGGCCCCGTAGAGTCCACCGCCGGGAAGAGATCATCGTCATTCTGCTGTTGAGCAGCCATTTCTTCTTCTTCTCCTCCGTCGGTTGTGTACTCGGTGTCGGTACTTTCCGAGGATGCAGGTGCTTCTTCTTCCTCGGCCTCTTCTATTTCGTACTCAGCTCCGCCGACTTCAGCTTCGGCTTCTTCTTGGATTTCAGCCTCGGCTTCGTCGACACGAGCTCGCGGATCAGCCAGCCTGGGAACTTCGCCTCGGCGTTGATGTCCGGTTCGTAGAAGTCGGGCGGGCTTCTCGGATCCCTTGCTTGCCACCTTCTTGTGTGCATGAAGGTGCTTGGGACCGGTCTTTCGGACTCGAGAGGATTTGTTCGTGCAGAGTCGCCAGGTGTTCAGATTTGGAACAGCAATGAAGCGAACACCGGTGCTTCAATTCTGTCGGGGGTGAGAAACTTCCTTGTCTCACCAAGTGCTCAGGAACCACTGTCAGCGCCGGGTGGAGACTGATCAGAAAATCTCTCGTCAAATGTGGGACCCGTGTCCCACCGGGCGTGCCAGAGAAACTGTTGGTTACGAATCTGCCATGAGGAAAGGATTTTGGGTTAATGCGCCCAGATTCGCCCACCAGCATGAAAGGCCGGAAGGAAGAGATGCCTTCCGTGCCAATCTCCGGAGAAGGCCGGCTCCTTTTGGGGGGGTTTATGTTCAAGCTAAGAGTGCAGGGAAAGAGATAAATGAACGAGAAAGAATATACAAATATACTTGGAGTTGGGGGGGGGGGAACTAACGGTGCGGCAACCGGCAATCACCAATACTTACTTGCATTATAAATACAAAGCATGGTGAGGAAGCTGCAAAATCTAAGTGTACTTTCGATACCTAAGCAGTGTACGCACGGCTACAATGGTCCCCTAGCAAACATTCTCCCTACAAGGAGAACTAACAGCACGGCAATGCATCAATCACCGGAGCTACGGACACTAACATGAGTAGAAAGCAACCTAGAGATATCAGAGCCAGGTATATGTGTCATGCAGAGATTTTAACCGCACAGCTACAATGGTCCCCTAGCAAACATTCTCCCTACAAGGAGAACTAACAGCACGGCAACGCATCAATCACCAGCTACGGACAGCAACGTAACACACAACTGATGGAGCTGCTACCACATCTATTATATGAAATTTAAAAGTACACAAACAATGCTAAAGGCGCCTGATCATCAAATGCTGAAACGAATCAACGAGCCATGACACAGGGAAGCGTAAAGCATAAGCATAAAGAAATAAAAGCAGCAGAACAGAACCAGGCATACAAATTATATTTATAAGCAGAAGCACGGTTACATTAGTTCCCTAACAGACATTCCCCTTCCACCCTTTACAATGAATTCATGGTGGGTTTTTATAGCCCGAGTCCCTCCCGTTACATTAATGGGCACAAGGTCCCAGTCAAACAATAGCTGACAAAAGCGGCGAAAGAGCTGCAAATGCTGACCTTTTGTCGGACCGGACTGTACCCGCAGCATGGTCTTCCTGGAAGCTGGACAGCTACGTGGCGGTGTGTTGGGCAGAACTTCTTCTCGGCAGGTATGCGGGTAGGCTGGAGCGGGTAGAACCTCCAATCGGCTTTAAATGAGGTCAGCGGCACGGGTAGTGCAGCCCATGCTCGTCCTTTTGCTCGGCACGTCTTGGCTCAAATCCCGAAGGCTGGACACTTGTCGGATGATGGATGATCCTTGTTTGACACGTGTCGGCCTTGAAAGGCAGTTTGTCCAACTTCGCTTGGGATCAGAGCGTCTCGGGTTGCGCGGGCAGAAAACAGCGCAGTCGGGAAGGCCTCCATGCCTTAGGAGTATTTCCGAGTTGTTCCCCTACTGCGCACCTGTCAAGGGCGCACTCCGACTTCGCTGCGAAGTCGGACTGCGCACAGGTGAAATCTGGTATCTGCCGCCGTACGGACTTTGCTCCAGCACTTATCACTCTTTTGTCAGCCTGCCAACCTGCCAGTTACAAGGTGCGCCCAGAAGAGGGGCGAAGTCGGACTTCGCACCAAAACTGGGCGAAGTGCGACTTCGCACCAAAGCTGGGCGAAGTGCGAACTTCGCACCAACACTTAGCCATTTTTCAGGTAACTTGTTGGAAAGTTTAAAATTCAACTGAGGGGCTCCAAGAAAATGGGGGAAGAAAGAGAATGTGGGAAAGAAAGAGGAAGGGAGAGAAGAAGGAAGGAAAATAGAGGAAGAGGGAAAAAGAAGAGCAGCATTGTTACAAAATTGAAAACATTGCACCCCGTGCAAAATGTGACAACAGTAACTAGGTTTACTTTATGCAAACTGTGCATTTCAATTCTGCAATGTTTATTTTCTGTTGTTTCCAGTTCTGCAATACTTCACTTCTGTCATTTCAGATTTTGCAAATTTAGATAGTTTCCTTTTTTCTTGCAAAGTTTTAATTCTTGCAATTTCATTTCTGTAAGGGCAAATAGGATTCAATTTCAGTTTATAGGATTTAGAGGTGACATCAAACCCCCAAACACTAACTGTTTCACCAATAAAGCCATCTCCTGAATGAACCGATCCTTAAACTGCTTACATTTCCTATCGTATACAGACATTGGACACCGCCCTGGATTGACAAGTATAATGACTAAATGATGAATAATTGACGACACTCATCAACTTTCAACCCTTTGCTGGTCAGCATACTTCTTTTGCTGATTTTGTGCCATTAAAATATTGTCTTTGAGGATTTTTAACATATTCTGATGTTCTTGGATAAAGTCTTGTGCTTTTGGAACCCTGCTATCATGTAATAAAACATCAACAAGGTTAGGAGCATCATAACTATAAAGTGCCATGAAAGGTGTCATTTTAATGGACAAATGATAAGTGGTATTGTAGCAAAACTCAGCCATGTACAACCATTTGACCCAAGCACTTTGCTGCCCTGAAATGTAGTTCCTCAAGTAACCCTCCAACCATTTGTTTACTATTTCCGTTTGTCCATCTGTTTGGGGATGGTAACTAGTACTTGGTGTCAATTTTGTGCCACTAAGTCTAAAAATCTCTTGCCAAAATGCACTCATACATTTACTGTCCCTATCACTGATTATTGTTTTAGGCAAACCATGCAATCTTAGGACTTCCTTGAAGAATATTTCAGCAACTTGTATGGCTGTATATGAGGATGAAATAGCATAAAAATGTCCATATTTTGTTAGCCTATCAATAACCACATATATACAATTCTTTCCTTGAACGGTGGGCAACCCTGTTATAAAGTCCATGGAGATACTCTCCCACTTACCACTTGGAATTGGCAATGGTTGTAGAAGACCAGCACTCAATGTGTTCTCTGATTTATTTTCTTGGCATGTAGAGCACTCTCTTACATGCCTCATAACATCATCTTTTAACCCCTTCCAAGAAAATTTCTCCCTCACAATTTTGTATGTCTTATAGAAGCCCGGATGCCCTGCATATGATGCATCATGTAACGCTGAAATCATTTTGTCTTTCAACTTGGATTCCGGAACAAGAAAAATTCTGCCTTTACAAAAAATCAGCCCATCATGTACTCTAAATTTAGCATCCACAAGTGACCCATCAAGTAATTTGGAGGTAAAATCATTCTTAATATATTCAGCCATCAATTTACTCTTCCAATCCGCATTAACAGCTGAAAATGAGTAAAACAAAGGTGATCTGGAAAGTGCATCAACAGCAGTGTTTGTTTTACCTTTCTTATACTCTATGTCAAAATCATATGCTTGCACTTTTGTTATTTTGTTGTCTTTCATTTAGGTCCTCTTGCCCCAAGAAATGTCTCAAGCTGTTATGATCTGTTTTGATTGTAAACTTCCCACAAATGAGATATTGTTTAAATTTTGATAATGCATGCATAATTGCTAACATCTCTTTGTCATAAATGCTGAAAGTTCTTTCTGTAGGAGTTAGCTTCCTGCTTTCAAATGCAATAGGCTGCCCCTTTTGCATTAGGACAGCCCCTATTCCCACACCTGATGCATCACGTTCAATCACAAATGGCATGGAAAAATTAGGAATGGCAAGTGTAGGACCAGTAGTCATTACCTTCTTTAAAGTCTCAAATGCATGTTGAGCTCCTTCATTCCACCCAAAGGCTCCTTTTTTAGTCAACTCTGTCAATGGGGCTGAAAGTTTAGAAAACCCTTTTATAAACCTTCTGTAGTAACTACATAGACCCAAGAATCCTCTCAATTGAGTCAATGAAGTGGGAGGAGGCCATTGTTGAATTGTTGAAATTTTGTGGGGATCCATGTGGACACTATTGTGGCTGATTATGTGTCCTAAATACAAAATTTTCTCCATACCAAATTCACACTTTGACTCCTTGGCATACAATTGTTGTTTTTCCAATATGTCCAATACAATATCCAAATGCTTAAGATGCTCATCCCATGATTTACTATATATGAGAATATCATCAAAGAAAACCAAAACAAATATCCTCAAGTAATCTCTGAAAACATGATTCATTGTGGATTGGAAAGTTGTTGGTGCATTTGTAAGACCAAATGGCATCACTAGAAACTCAAAATGTCCATAGTGGCATCTAAACGCTGTTTTGGGAACATCCTCTTTCCTTACCCTTATTTGGTGATACCCACTCCTTAAATCAATTTTTGAAAAATATTTGGCATCATAAAGTTCATCAATCAACTCATCTACTCTAGGAATGGGATACCTGTTTTTAATAGTCTTCTTGTTGAGTAACCTGTAATCAATGCACATACGAAGAGTCCCATCCTTTTTCTTGACTAAAACCACGGAAGAAGCAAAAGGACTGCTACTTGGTTGAATATGTCCCATGGCTAGTAACTCTTTGATAGTCTTTTCAATTTCATCTTTATATGCACGTGGATGCCTGTATGGAGTGATCATTATTGGTTTTGTGCCTTCTTCAAATTCAATCACATGCTCAAATCCTCTATGTGGGGGAAGTCCCTTTGGCATATCACCAAAAACAACACTATGCTTGTTTAAAATTTTCTGAATTTGTGGCGGATAAGTTACCTTTATATTTGGTGAAGAAGTAGGAATGCCCTTGATGGTGTAGATGTAAGCACTCCATTCAAAATCCCCTTTTTTTATTACTCTTTCCATACGCTTGGCTGAAACATTATGCAACTCATAGTCTTTGATTCCCTTCAAAACTACCTCTTTTCCTTGGTACTGAAATTTTAATTCTAACTTTTTGTAGTTAGATGTGACATCACCCAAATTGTAGTACCATTGTGCTCCAAGCACTATGTGTGGAAGACCTCCCATAGGAAAGACATAAAAGTCATGCATTACCTTATATTCACCAATAACTAACTCCATTTGCTTCACAACTCTTGTACATGGAGAAATCTCTCCTTTACCAGTAGCCACATTGAATCTTGCAAAGTTTGTAGTTTTGATATTCTTCTTTTGCACAAAACTCTCATCCACAAAATTGTGGGTTGCCCCACCATCAATAAGAACCACAACATCTTCATTTAAAACCTTGCCAAGTACCTTAATTGTGAAGAATTGAGGTGCACTATGTAAAGTAGCCAAAGAACTACTAGTGGGTGGTACCTCATGTGATGAGGCTTCCCCATGCTCCTCCATATCATGAAATTCTTCTTGGCTGTCCTCGGAAGTGGTAGATTCCTTTTCATTTTCTGATTCACTGGCTGAAACCACTTCAATGTAATGTACTTCTCCCTTGCCAAGACATCTATGCCCTGGTTCCCATGGCTTCCTACATGAGAAACATAGTTTTTTGCGTCTCAACTCATTTCTTGTGGTTTCATCCATTTTCCTACTGTTTGGTGTAGGAAATGAAGGCTTAGAAAAAGCTGATGTTGGCTGCCTCATGGCTGATTTTTCCTTTTTCCATGGTTTAGAAGACTCTCCTTGCTTGTATTTATTTGGAGTCCACGTGGGTTTTGATGGTGCATGTGTCCCAAGAGTATTTTCCAACAAAAGGGCTCTTTTAATGGCTTCTTGGAGTGATGTAGGAGCAAAAGATCTAACCAAACCCTTTAAGGGTTCCATCAATCCATCCATAAAAAGATAAGTCACCCTCTTGGGTGAGACATCCTGCACTATAACTGAAATTCTCTCAAACTCCCCAATGTAGGAAGAAAGTGTACCTGTTTGTTTCAAGGCTGTCAATTCTCTGAAATAATCTTCCTCATCCTTCTTTTCAAACCTATCCAAGAGCCTCTCACTAAATTCATCAAATGTGGTAATGCTATCATGCCCTTGGGTGATCAACCCATGCTGCCACCAATCATAAGCCACTCCTTCCAAATTCAGAGTAGCCAACTGAATTGCATCCTCTTCAGCTATGGGGTCAAGTGCAAAATATGTTTGAAGTTTTTGCAACCAAGCCCTAGCTGATATGCCATCACTTCCATTAAAGGTAGGGACTTGCATTTTCTGCTGCCATTTCTTTTCTTTCTTGGGTTTTGGAAACATAGGTTTCTTGCTCTTCATTTGAAAATATTGTTGAAAGTTTACTGCATTTCTAAATGCTGCTGGTTTTGCATTGTAGCGAGCAAATAGGGCATCCATCTCATCATCATCACTCTCCTCTCCATGTGAGGATTCCTCATCATGTGCCAAAAACATGGGACGATTTGGTTTCTTCAAAGGGGTGCGTGTATTTACACTTGATTGGGCTGTAGTTTGTTGCCGGGGGGGTGAATTTTGGCGCTGATTTGTTCCAATATTCAAACCTGCCGCAATTTGTTGTAAAGCCTGTAACATCAAGTCCAATTTCTGTTCGGCCGGATCTTGTCCGTTTTGCCCATTATTACCCCTTTCTGCCATTTCTGCCAAACCCTCTTCTTCAATTTCTTCTTCCTCCGGAGTTATTTCCCAAGCTGGGTTTTCTTCTTGCTGATTTTTGGTTCTAGCCCTGGTCCGGTATGTATGAAGAATAGGTGGCCTTTGATTCATAGAAGAAATTACACCCAACTGAAATTTCAAAAACCTGTTCCTGGAATCTACTGGATCACCCTTCTCAGTAATAAATCACAAATTTCCGTTTTTCCAGAAATTAGCCAAATCTCCACAGGGTGGCAAGATCTTGGCTCTGATACCACTGTGATGTGCCTTTCTTAAGTTTTCATCAAGTTTATGTGCATGTGCATTTTGTCAAACAGTTTGTAACACATTCATAGTTCATTGGCATTGAGACAAACAGTTTGCATTTCATTCACATAGCATTGGCATTACTTCAAACACTTTGCAAGCATCCATATGAGAATAGAAATCAAATAGCAAACACAATACTGTGCAAAGAGGGTTTGATATTCATTATTCTAGCAAATAGAGCAAATACATATGGAGTTGAAACTCACAGTTCACAAGTAGAAGTCTGTTGTACATATTTCTTATGGCTGGCGGGGATTGTTCCTTGTGACTGGAATGTCTCAAAACTGTGACTGAGTGTCAATACTGACTGAAAGATCTTAAATCTGTGACTGAATGTCAATATTGGCTGGCTGTAGATGGAAGTGTGAGAGATGCCAACGGCAGCACTGAGGATATATGAATCTGCTGTGTATGGCGGCAGCCCCTAAGAATGTTAAACTTCACACCAAACCCTTGTGATGGCTGACGGCAGGCTTGCTGGGTATATTGTGCTTCCAATGCTAACGGCAGGCCATAAACTGAGTATAATGTGCAATAGAACAGCAATGCTCTCCCTAGACTTCTTCACAATGAACTTCAACCTGTGTGATAAGCCCTAGTTCTCCATAGTCTCCATGAAACTGATCCAATAAGCACAATTGTAAATCCTGGGTAGATTTACCATTGAAAGACTTAAGGGATTTCGTCCTTAGCCTCCAATCCAAGAGGGTTTTCGTCCTCTGGATGATCTCTTGCAGGGTTTCGTCCACAAGAGGGTTTTGTTTCAGCTTGAGAGCCAAATACAAGTAGAGAAGAAAAATGAGTTCAATAATGTGCAAATGAGCCCCCAAGTCCCCTTTTATAGATAAAATCTTATAATTCTTCATTGAGGGGAGAAACCCTAAAATGACTTAAAGCACCCATTAAATATTAAATTATATCCTTATGTCTCCTAGCACTTTATTTTAATATTTAAAACACCCCTAAGTCACATTACCCTTATATCTCCCCCTTTATTATTTTATTTTATTTTACTTTATTTCCCTATCAAAAGCCACACTAAATGAAAATAACATCACACTTAATGAAAATAACACCAAACTCACAAATTACACACACACCCCACACCACACCACACTTATATACAAGGTAAAATCCAAAACTGGGTCATTACAATGTCTAGTCACGGTGCTAGTAGTGTTGCAATGGATTCTTCCAAGTTTCCTTTGGATTTAATGAATTTCCTCCTGGGAGGTGTTGAAGGGTTCAGCCGGCGAGCAAGGCGATTCAACTCCGGATGTCCCTATTTTGAGAGAGAGAATAAGTAAGAGCTGGGCGGATCAAGTTTGACAAGAAAATTCCCAACTTTGCTGGAAAGGAGAAGAAGATTTTCATTCCTTCAGTAAGTGATGAAAGTGGGCTAGCCCTAAAAATTCCATATAAGATTTTAGATAGAGCCCAAAACAGATTGAGTAATAGTCTGATTGGTAAATTTATTGGTTATAGACCATCTATAGATCAGACTAAGAAATGGGCTAACCTCAGGTGGAAAGTTAAAGGGAATGTGGACTTCTCATCTCTTCCAAGAGGTTTCTTTTTAGCCTCCTTTTCTGCTATGGATGATAGGGATTCAATTTTTTTGGGTGGCCCATGGTTTATAGGACGTTTTGGACTTTTCCTAAGGAAATGGGCTCCTGGGTTCAAACCAGCATCCGAAAACACTGAGGTTGCTCCCATTTGGGTTAAATTTCAAACGTTACCCCTTGAGTTCTAGGAAAATGAAGTTTTAGAAGCTATTGGCAACTGCATTAGTAGCTTTCTATTTATGGATTTTGCTAATAAGGAGAGGAGGAAGATGGTCTTTGCTAGAGTTTGTGTGCTAGTTGGATCGGACAAATCTCTGCTAAGCTCCGCTAAAACAACCTCAAGTAAAGGTACTAGGATAGAGGAGATTTCTTATGAAAATAATCCTTTTGGACGTTGGAGATGTGGCAAAACAGGTCACTTGGCCAAAAACTGTAGCCTTAACAAAGATTCTGGAATTAGTCCAGAGGAGCAAGGAAGGAAGGATAAGGCCATTTGGAAAGTGAAAGAGACTAACAAAACTTTGGAGGACATTGAACAAACCCCCAAGTTAAGCCATAGCAATCCCCCGAGTGTGCAAGAAAATATAGATGTATCTTTTGTTTTAGTATTTCATGAGGGAGAAGCAAACCAAAGGGTCATGGAGCAGTTGGGTATAAGCCCCCTAGAATGTAACGAAGTTGTAGAGGACCTGGAGATTGTCTTTTCTACATTACCACTGCTATTGGAGAAAGATAATGTGAATATGAAGGCGGGGAAGGAAGGGCCAATATGCCCTCAAGTGAAAGAAGATGTGAATATGGTGAAGGCAGAGCAGGAAGGACCAAACTGTTCGCGGGAAGGACCAATTTGTGCCCATGTGGATATGGAGACTATCCCTTCTACTTTGCCATTGATCCTAGAGAAAGAAAATGTGCTTATGGTGAAGTCTGGGCAGGAAGGTCCAAATTATTCCCATGAGAAAGACCAATTAGAGATTGATACTCATGAGACTATAGAGGAACAGACTATTGAGAAAGGTCCATCCTTTGTTACTCCAAATGTAAGAAACCAAGAGTTCTCATAAAGCCCCTGAACTAGGTCGAGAAGAGTCTAACAAACTGGGTAGGAAGTCTCTCAAGGAGAAAAGTTACAAGGAAGCAGAAGAAGAGAAATCTATGGGGTCTCAAGCTACTATTAAGAAAATTCTTGCAGGTATGCAAAAGCCTGCACCCTAGAAATGAAACTTCCAAGTTGGAATGTTAGGGGCATGAACGCCCCTAGCAAACATAGGTTGTTTCAGGACCTTGTTTGCTCTTACCAACCAGATTTCTTGTCTCTCCAAGAAACTAAATTGAATCTTTTAAATAGGCTAAAATTTCATAAAGGTATTTGGAAAAATGCTGACAGCTTTCAAGAGGAAGCTAAAGGGGCCTCTAGAGGGATTATATCTCTTTGGTATTCCAATATTTATGAGGGAGACCTGCTAGCTAAAAGTGAATATCAACTCACAGTACTTCTCATAGCTAAATCTTCTAAAGTATCCTTTGTGATTACCAATATCTATACCCCCAACTCAAGTAAAGCCCGTAGAGAACTATGGATATCTTTAGGGAAAATGGGTAAGAAGTTTAGAGGTTTAAAATGGATTGTGGCGGGTGATTTTAACACCCCCTTATCTCCAGGTGAGAAGCAGGGGGGTGTGGCTGAGTTCTCAAAAAGCATGCAGGATCTAGGGAAGCTGTTAGTTGATGGTGGTCTATTTGATGTGGATTTAGATGGTAACAGGTTTTACTTGTATGAGCAGACATTCTGGTAGAACCTTGATTCAGGTCCGGTTGGACAGAGTTCTTCTTTCAGAGGATTAGTTCCAAAACAACTTCATGTTTAATATGAAATTTCTTCCTAAATCTGGATCTGATCACAATCCTCTGCTCTTTGGGTGTAGTGTGGAAGATCAGAAGCATAATGGCCCTTTCAAGTTTGAATTTATGTGGCTACACCACCCAGATTGTTATAAAGAAATGGAAAAATGGTGGAGTATTCCTTCCCAGGGTACTAAGATGCAAATTCTTGCAAACAAGCTTAAAACTGTGAAGAAAGAAGTCAAGAAGTGGAATAGGGAGGTGTTTAGAAATATCTTTCAAAAGAAGAAAGCTATTCGGTTAGAGTTGGATATGTTAGAAGAACAGATTAATAGGTTGGGTATGAACCAAACCCAATTCCAAAGAGAAAAGGAGCTTAATGTTGAACTGCACACCATAATAGCCAAGCAAGAAACCTATTTGAGGCAAAAGTCCAGGATCCAGTGGTTGTAGGAAGGTGACAGGAATTCTAAGTTTTTCCATGTCTCCACTATCAAAAACAAAATTTTTGCCCGCATTGATGAAATTCTAAAGGATGATGACCAGGATATTAGAGAGAGAAAAGAAATTGAGTGTGCAGTTGTGGACTTCTATCAAAATCTTCTAGCTGAAGGTATGGAAGAGGATGAAACAATAATTAAGGAGATGACTAAACACGTTCCTAGGTTGATATCCAAGGAGATCAATGCTTAGCTTCTAAAGGATATTGAGGAAGAAGAGGTAAGAATAGACACTTTCTCCCTCAACAAAGACAAAGCTCCAGGCCCGAACGGGTTCCAAGTAGGTTTTTTCCAAACCTTCTGGGATTATCTTTAAAGTCGGGTCAGATCCTAAAGGAGTTTAACAATACCTTCCCTGTTCTAGTTCCTAAGAAGAGAGGGTTAAAAACCTTCAAATATTTTAGACCTATAAGTCTTTGCAATGCTATTTACAAGATTATCTCTAAAGTTATAGCCCTCGGATTGAATATCTTCCTCCCCTCCATTATCTCCGATGAGCAAGGAGGCTTTGTTAAGGGTAAACAGATTTTGGATGGGATTATATCCTTCATGAATCCATGCATTTTGTCAAGTTTGGTGAAATAAAAGGCATGTTCCTGAAGTTAGACATGAGCAAGGCTTATGATAGAGTTTCATGGAGTTTTTGGATAAAGTTTTGGCTATCTTTGGTTTTTGTAGACAATGGAGAAGATGGGTTGGTAGCTGCTATAAGACTGCAAGGTACTCTGTTCTAATCCATAATAAACCAGCAGGTTTTTTAGTAGTAGTAGAGGTCTTAGAAAAGGTAACCCTCTCTCTCCTTATCTTTTCATTATTATGGCTGAAACGCTCGGCAGATACCTCAATGTTGCCAAGGCTTTTGGCCGGATAGGGGGCCTAAAACCAGCTCATAATCTTGAGTGTATTACTGTAACAACCCACCCTATTCTGGATTGTTTCCTATCTATTTTGACTAGTAAAAAAAAACACAAATTTCTTGCTCTTTTAATTCAAATATATGCTCTTTTTTTTGGTATTTTTATGGGATTTAAACATACAGTAAACTGCTGAAAGAAAGCTTCACAAACTGGAACAACTTAATTGCAAGGGAAATTACAATGATGAACAGCACTGAAAATACCCGATTTTCCTCAAGTCTGAAAACAAATCGTAGCAATCCACGTTTTGGAAATAGTTTGTGAATAGTGCCGTGAATAGTAATTTGCTACAGCGCCGCGTGAATAGTAATTTGCTACAGTGCCGCGTGAATAGTAAACTGCTACAGTGCCGCTTGAATAGTAAACTGCTACAGCCTCCAAATAAGTACCGTCTACAGGTATAAATCGCTGCTATCTCCCAACACACAAGATATCAATGACGAACCAGAAATTCTCTTTGATCTCCAATTTGCCCTCTGAATGAAGACAACCAAAATCCAATAGAGCTGATCTTTCACAGCCGTAGTGGATGTCCTTGCCGAGAGTTTCCGTTCTCAACAAGCTCGAATATGCAAGCAAATTCTCCAAAATGCATCAAGCAATATATTCAATGTTCAAGGATCTTTGGAATGAGAGCCCGACCACTTTATTTATTATTGACTCGGCTTTGGTTGTATCATAACATAACCAATGTGGGATAAAAAAACCCCCTTTTTAATAAATCCTTATGTCTCCCTAAGTCACTTTATCAAATAATTAATAATTCACTTAAGTGACTTATGTGCACACATAATATAAAGTCTATTTAATTAAATACGACTTTATAATTAAATAATTACGAGTATTAAAATAATTGCACCAGAAGACCCAAGCCAACATCTGATAGCATTTTTGGATACCCTTTTGGTCGAGCTGTCCAAATATAGAAAGCTGATTACGAAAAAAGCACGGCCCTAAAAAATAGGAAAGCTGCTCCAAGCTGACTTCCAAGATCCTTAAAGCTGCTCCCATAGCCTACGGGATCGCGTGAATAGGCTATGCAACTTGTGCCAATGCTTGACGAGCTCGGAAAGGGGACATGACGAGTCCTCCCTCCCAAAAATTGCTTGTCCCCAAGCAATCTTAGTGCCGGATCTTTGTAGAATGTCTTCATGTTCCCGGGTAGCATCATCAACGAGGTAAGTTCTTCCATTTAATCAAATATTCCTTAATTACCTTCCGCCTCAACACCTTCTCCCTGTAATCAATAATAGCTTCGGGAACCAAAATGAGTTTACCCTCCTCATCCCATGGAGGCAACTCAATAGAAGGAACAATGCGTGCACCAATCGCCTTTTTGAGGCGTGAAACATGGAAGACATTATGTATTTCGCTGTCACCAGGTAGCTCCAACTCATAAGCTACCTCACCAATCCGCCTGATTACCCGAAAGGGTCCATAAAATCTGGGCTTCAACTTCTCCTTCCCACTCTTCTTGAGAGTAGATTGTCTATAAGGCTGCAACCTAAGATAGACCAGATCATCCACCTCAAAACTGCGCTCAACTCTGTGCTGATCGGCATAAAGCTTCTGCCGATTCTGAGCCTGAAGGATATTATCCTTGAGGGACCTCAACAAGTCCTGGCTGTCCTGCAAATAATCCTTAGCTCCCACTGTCACCCAATAGAAGATCAATGAAGCTTGGAGCCTCATAACCATACAAAGCCATGAAAGGTGTCATACCAATAGTCATGTGGTGAGTTGTGTTGTAGCAGAATTCACCAAGATGAAGCCACTTCACCCAAGCTTTCTGCTGCCCTGAAACATAATTCCTCAGGTAACCCTCTATCCACTTATTAACTATCTCTGTCTGCCCATCGGTCTGAGGGTGGTAGCTAGTCTTTGGGAGTGAGCTCGGTTCCTCCTAACCTGAATAACTCCTGCCAAAAAATGCTCATGAACCGTGTATCCCTGTCGCTCACAATAGTCTTGGGTATTCCATGCAAACGGAACACCTCTCTGAAAAATAAATCAGCCACCTGAGCAGCCGTAAAAGTAGCTGAAATAGCAAAGAAATGTGCAAACTTAGTGAGTCTATCCACCACAACATAAATGCAATCCTTGCCTGCCTTTGTGGGTAACCCAGTAATGAAATCCATAGATATACCTTCCCATTTCTGGTTCGGTATTGGAAGGGGTTGCAATAAACCTGCTTTGGGTGTGTATGTTCATCCTTATTTTCCTGACAGATAGAACACTCACGAACATACTGAAGAACCTCATTCTTAAGCCCTTTCCAAGAAAATCTCTCCCGAATGCTCCTGTAAGTCTTAAAGAAACCTGAATGACCTGCAGTCGGATCATCATGAAAATCTCTGGATAACTCTCTTCCTAAACCGTGACCCAGATAGAAGAAAAACGCGACCCTTATAAAGGATCAAACCCTGTGAAATCATATAACGGTCATCCTGCACTTTGCCCTCTAGCAAACTGGATGCCCACTCATCCTCGGCATATTCTGCAATAATAACATCTCGCCATTCTGCTGAAATACCAATCACTGAACAAATGTGAGGCCTTCGAGATAAAGCATCGGCAACCACATTCGACTTTCCCTTAACATAAACTATGTCAAAATCATAAGCTTGTAGCTTGCTGACCCACTCTGCTGCCTCTCATTTAGATCCTTCGAGCCAAGAAGTATCTAAGGCTGTTATGATCCGTCTTGACGGTGAATCTACCTCCAACCGAGATCTTGCCGGAATTTGGCGAGAGCATGCATTATCGCCAACATCTCCTTATCATAAATAGAATAACTCCTTTACGCCCCTGGAGCTTCCGACTCTCATAAGCCACTGGGTGTATGTTCTGCATCAGAACTGCACCAATCCCTTCACCGAAAGCATCACACTGTAAAACGAAAGGCTGTGAAAAATCTGGCATAGCAAGCACCGGGCAAGAACACATAACTTGTTTGAAGTGTTCGAAACACTTCTAAGCTTCATCAGACCATTTGAAGGCACCCTTCTTGGTCAAATATGTGAGTGGGGCTGCCAACTGCGAAAATCCCTTCACAAACCGTCTGTAAAAACCACAAAGTCCAAAGAATCCCTTAAGCTGAGATAGATTTGTTGGAGCTGGCCAATCCTGGATAGCTTTGATTTTATCCGGGTCCATACGTACTCCATCTGCACTGATAATGTGCCCAAGATACAAGAGCTCTGTCAACCCAAAATCACATTTTGTTTCCTTAGCATAAAAGGATTCTTGTTCGAGGATACGGAGGACCTCCTCAAGATCTTGTAGGTGCTCCTCCCATGATCGTTGTAAACGAGAATATCATCAAAGAATATCAAAACATACCTCCTCAATTGCCTGCTAAAAATCTTGTTCATACAAGGCTGGAAAGTCGTTGGGGCATTGGTCAACCCAAAAGGCATAACCAGAAACTCAAAGTGCCCACAATGACAGCGAAAAGCTGTTTTCTCTATATCCTGCTCTCTCATTCTGATCTGATGGTAACCACTGCGCAGGTCTATTTTTGAGAAGAGTTGAGCTCCATGTAGCTCATCAATCAATTCGTCGATGCGTGGAATAGGGTACCTGTTCTTAATTGTTTTCTTATTTAGCTCCCTATAGTCAACACACATACGCCAAGTCCCATCTTTTTTCTTTACCAAAACCACAGCCGAAGCAAAAGGACTCTTGCTTGGTCGGATATGTCCCATGTCAAGCAATTCCTGAATTGTTTTCTCAATCTCATCCTTATGTCGCCTAGGGTGCCTATAGGGTGTAGTGATAACTGTCTTAGCACTCTCCTCCAACTCAATAATGTGCTCCATTCCTCTCTCCAGAGGTCTCCCTGGAGGAATATTACTAAACACCTTGGAGTGTTTAGTCAAGATATCTGAATCTCCGGCTGGTAAGTGGACTTAACCTGTACATCCCCTGCTGAAGTAATGAGACACTCTGCTGCCCACTCAACCTCATCATGTCTGAAAAGCCTCTCCATTCGCTTAATGGAGACAACTCGGGGTCCGCCGTCTGACATGCCTCTCAGCGTCACCTTCTTGCCACTTGTCATGAAACTCATCTCCATAGCCCTCAGGTTCATAGTGAATTCGCCCAAGGATTCTAACCACTGCATTCCCAGAATCATATGAGTATCCCCAATATTAACCACATAAAAATCATCAGTAAGATCATAGCCTCCTAACTTCATCCATAGTTTAGGGATCCTGCGGTTACACTGTATGGCTGTCCCATCTGCTACCATTACTACGAATCCTGGAAATTCTTACATCTGCAACCCTCTCTTATCAACCAACCCAGCGTCAATAAAGTTATGAGTTGCCCCTGTATCAATCAGTGTCACCACCCGCTGCCCCTGAAGGACTCCTCGGACCTTGAAAGAAGATCCCTTTTTAAAACTATACAATTGTGCAATCTGTACCTCAGTCTCTTCTTCTGTCTCCCCTGCTCCACAATTCTCCTCATCCTCCTGTTGATCTGAATGCTCTGAACCAGATTCATCAACTTCAAAATATTCTCTAGCCTCTAGTTGCTTCACCTTAACTGAACACTTGTGGCCCAACTCCCATGGTTCTCTACATCTGAAGCATAATTTCCTTTTTCTTAATTCATTGAGATCATTATCTGATAGTTTCTTAGTTTCGGTTTTAGGTGCATTCTGGACAAACCCCTTCTTATCTTTGTTATTCTGAAAAGGTTTGAAGGCTGGTTTTTGTTTCGGAACAGCGAACTCCATGCTTCTCGCCTTTTTCATGGCATCCTGTAAAGTGACTGGATCAAATGCCTTTACCCAACCACGTAGCGGCTCAGACAATCCCTCATAGAAGAGTATGATTAGACGCCTCTCTGAGATATCATCCACTTTGACAGAAATGGACTGGAATTCTGTGATGTAGGCCTCTACTGAACTGTTCTGCCTCAACTGTGCCAGATCTCGAAAATACAACTCAGGATCCTTCTTATCGAATCGATCGATAAGTAGCCGTGTGAACTCCTCATAGGATGTAATCAAATTATGACCCAAAGTGATCAACCCATGAAACCACCAATCGTGTGCAGCTCCTTCAAGATGTAATGTGGCGAATTTTATAGCTTCTTCTTCCAGCATAGGTCGAAGTGAGAGGAAATTATCAAGTTTATCCACCCATGTCCTGGCTGTACATTTGCCACTACCATCAAACTGAGGTAAAGAAACCTTGTTCAGTGCTTGGTTGAATTCTTTATGTGTTGGTCTAGCCTGATCAGTACGGTGACCACCTCCCTGTCCCATACTCCTCTACTTCTGAGTGACGTATTGGTCAAATGACCAATGGGCCCTAAGGCCTTCCGGAAGAGCACTATACCGCTGATACCACTCCTCAAACTGATCCTCTATAGGCCCTTGAGCTGTGTGCATCTCAAGTGTTGGAACTTCAGCTCTAGATAAGAACGTAGGCTGAGTCGGTCGAGAAGTAACAACTGTATGTTGCCTATGATCAGTCATGCCCTGGCTGCCCTTGCTCGGAATACGCTTGTTTGATGAGCTAGGCCCACCATCTTGATTAGTCCCTGTCTGTAGCCCCTGCAAAGTATTAGTCATAGCCATAATAGCATCTGCTAATGCTTCCTGTCCTTGTATCATCTGATCCTGCATATCCATCTGTGCCTTTGACAAAGCATTAAGAGCCCCAAATATACTAGGGTTCTCCCGATGCTGATCATCACCCATATTGTCTAGTAATTCAGTAGATCTCTTATGTCGCTCGTACTGAAGATGAAAATCTTTCTCTTTCCCTTTACCAACTGGTTCACTCATTAATTAAACCCACAAGTCGGCAGATATGACTCGCTCTGATACCACTGTAACAACCCACCCTATTCTGGATTGTTTCCTATCTATTTTGACTAGTAAAAAAAAACACAAATTTCTTGCTCTTTTAATTCAAATATATGCTCTTTTTTTTGGTATTTTTATGGGATTTAAACATACGATGATCTGCTGAAAGAAAGCTTCACAAACTGGAACAACTTAATTGCAAGGGAAATTACAATGATGAACAGCACTGAAAATACCCGATTTTCCTCAAGTCTGAAAACAAATCGTAGCAATCCACGTTTTGGAAATAGTTTGTGAATAGTGCCATGAATAGTAATTTGCTACGGCGCCGCGTGAATAGTAATTTGCTACGAGTGCCGCGTGAATAGTAAGCTGCTACGGTGCCGCGTGAATAGTAAACTGCTACGGCCTCAAAATAAGTACCGTCTACAGGTATAAATCGTTGCTATCTCCCAACACACAAGATATCAATGACGAACCAGAAATTCTTTTGATCTCCAATTTGCCCTCTGAATGAAGACAACCAAAATCCAATAGAGCTGATCTTTCACAGCCGTAGTGGATGTCCTTGCCGAGAGTTTCCGTTCTCAACAAGCTCGAATCTGCAAGCAAATTCTCCAAAATGCATCAAGCAATATATTCAATGTTCAAGGATCTTTGGAATGAGAGCCCGACCACTTTATTTATTATTGACTCGGCTTGGCTGTATCATAACATAACCAATGTGGGATAAAAAAACCCCCTTTTTAATAAATCCTTATGTCTCCCTAAGTCACTTTATCAAATAATTAATAATTCACTTAAGTGACTTATGTGCACACATAATATAAAGTCTATTTAATTAAATACGACTTTATAATTAAATAATTACGAGTATTAAAATAATTGCACCGAGAAGACCCAAGCCAACATCTGATAGCATTTTTGGATACCCTTTTGGTCGAACTTGTCCAAATATAGAAACTGTTACGAAAAAAGCACGGCCCTAAAAAATAGGAAAACTGCTCCAACTGACTTCCAAGATCCTTAAACTGCTCCCATAGCCTACAGGATCGCGTGAATAGGCTATGCACTGTGCCAAAGCTGACGAGCTCAGAAAGGGGACATGACAATTACTCATTTACAGTTTGTGGATGATATTGTTTTACTTGGTAATCCTATTGTGGCAAAGGTAATTGAATTTAAAAGAATCTTAGACCTCTATGAGCATGCCTCTCACCAAAAGATCAATTTGGACAAAAGCGAGATCTTCTTCATTTACACTAAAGTTGCTCTACAGAGAAAGGTGGCTAGAGTGATTGGGTGCCTTGTGTCAACCTTGCCTTCTTCTTACCTTGGAATGCCTATGTTCGTGGGATCTTGCAAGGCACCTCTTTGGAATGGTTTGGTTGACAGGTTTCAATCCAAACTTGTAATATGGAAAGGTAATCTCTTGTCTCAAGCAGGTAAAGTGTTGTTTTTTAAGAGTGTTCTGCAGGCTATCCCCATTTATCTTCTATCCCTTTTTAAGATCCCTACTAAAGTTTCCCAAATCATAGAAGGAATTCAAAAACAGTTCTTATGGTCAAGATCTCAAGAGAGGAGGAGGATTCCTCTTGTAACTTGGGAAAAAATTTGCCATAAAAAGAAGCATGGTGGTCTTGGTCTGAGGAGACTCAGCCTAGTTAATAGTGCTATGGCAGCCAAGGTGGGATGGAGTGCCCTAAGGGATGGTCAGACTCTTTGGGCAAGGATTCTAAAAGAAAAATATCTTGATAGCCAGGAGGATACCAGATTTCTCACAATTCAAGACCCCTATCGTGGCTCTTCTTTATGGAACCCCTTGGTGGAGGCTAGGGAGGCCTTGTGGAAGGGTGTGAAATGGCGTGTTGGATATGGGGCCTCTTTAAGTTTTTGGGAAGATGCCTGGTTAGATGACAACCCTTCAGCCAACAATGATATTTTCTCTACTATGAAAGAGGATCTAGAAGATAGATATGTTTAGAAGGTTTATGACTACATGACTTTATTGGATAACCAGTTGAGCTGGAAAGATTTAGAGGCAAGCCCTGAGAATTTGGAGGATTTAAACCTCCTTAAAGCTAAACTAAAGGCTTATTACTTAGGTAGTGTCAGGCAAAGAAACTTCGTGGTTTGGAGTAGAACTGAGAATGGTGAATCAGGGTGAAGATAGCCTATGATCTTTAGGATCATACTGTAGATAATGGTTTCCCTTGGAATAGAATTTGGGGTGGGAGAGCTATTCCTAAACTGGAGACCAGTCCAGAATAAGATCCTAACGGTGGATAATCTTAAGAAGAGAGATTTTTAGTTACCTAATAGATGCAGTATATGTGAAAAGGCAGAAGAATCAGTGGAACACATCTTCTTGGATTGTCCCTACGCTCTAAACATTTTCCAACTCCTCATCAATAGGATGAGCATCTCTTGGGTGATGCCCTCTAATATGGTTTTGTGGTTACAACAGTGGGAGAACCCCTTTTTCAGTCCTTGTCTTAATGTAATTTGGAACCTGATTCCATTTCATTTTGTGTGGGGAGTATGGTTAGAGAGGAACAGGAGAATTTTTAGAGGGGAAAAAAGGTCAGCAATGAGAAGTTTTGGAAGTATCACCCAATTTTTAGAGGAGAACGTTAAATCTATCAAGTACCCTATCAAGTTAGAGAATATTGAAGAGACTATGATAGCTAAGGCATGGAATTTAGAACCTATTAGTGGTGGAGAGGCAAAAGCTCAGGTTAGAAGTGATGTAAAATGGCAATCACCCCGAGATAAATGGTTGAAGTTAAATTTTGATGGGGCATCCAAAGGTAACCCAGGTAAGGCTGGAGCAAGAGCAATTTTGAGGGACAATCAAGGCATATTGGTGGGGGCAGCCTACAAGTTTTTGGGAATTACTACTAGTCATAAAGCTGAAGTTAATGCTTTACATCTGGGTGCAGAGCTAGCTAAGGATTTAGGTGCTTAAAAAGTTATCTTTGAAGGATACTCCTTAAATATTATCAATCTTTTGAAAAAGGAGGGAGAAGCCAATTGGCAAATTGATTACATTGTGCAAGACATTAGAGATATTGTAAAGCATTTTGAAGAAGTTGAGTTTGTTCATGTCTTTAGAGAAGGTAACAAACCAGCAGACTGGCTGGATAACTTTGGTGCCATTAAAGAAGAGGATAGGAGATGGATCCCCCCAGGGGTGGTCCATGAGGACTTAGAAAAGTTCACGCAAGAGGACTGCAGCTAATTGAGGTCCAGGATGGATACTGTTTGTCTTGCATCTAGGGGATTTTTGGCTACTTGCCCTTGGAAGCTGTGCAGTTGATGGGCTAACTTTGTGTTGTAAATGGGTTCGGGCCCTTTCAAAATCCCCTTTTTACCCTAATAAAATAAATAAGGAGGAAGCAACAAAAACAACACAACAATTTGTACACACGTGCATGGCAAAATTACACAGTAATGGCTGCATATATTATTATATACTGCTGCAACCAGCAATGTGCAATTACAATTACAGTGATCACCAAGTCTTAGTGACAATGGCAATAGAATAGCTATAACTCCATTCTCAGTTACTTCAATGGCATATCCAACATACATTCACATCAATAGAGGTCACTACCATGCGCTCTATCTCTCTCAAGAACAATAACATCAAAATGAAGAAGGGGGGCCTTATAATGCCTATCCCAGGCCATTCCAAGCGGTTCCTATAACAAAGCATCATTTACAACCGCCACCTCGCAACCTCCGAACATGCACTCATTAATATTTTCTAAGGTTCTAGCTTTAATTTTTTTTTTATCAAATCTAGTTTCACCAAATTTCATTTCATTTCAACTTTAATTATATTTTACTCTAATTTCATCTAATTTTATGCACATTTCATGTCGCATCTTACTTTTCCAAAATTACAATTATAAACTTGTCACAAATTAAACAAAACTTTGTCAAAAATTGCAATTCAACTTTTCTACAAAAATTCACTTCTTTATCTGGGAGGTAGAATTGCCACCTACAACGACGAACATATGGACCAAGCCTAGGGAACTAGAGATGGTATACGGATCAGACATGCCAAACAACTCAGATCTCTCGTAAGTATCCAATAATGATTCAGAAATTGTCGAGTTCTTGATTGTCATGTCCCCTTTCTGAGCTCGTCAACATTGGCACAGTGCATAGCCTATTCACGTGATCCTGTAGGCTATGGGAGCAGTTTAAGGATCTTGGAAGTCAGTTGGAGCAGTTTCCTATTTTTTAGGGCCGTGCTTTTTTCGAAGCAGTTTCTATATTTGGACGGTTCGACCAAAAGGGTATCCAAAAATGCTATCGAGATGTTGGCTTGGGTCTTACGGTGCAATTATTTTAATACTCGTAATTATTTAATTATAAAGTCGTATTTAATTAAATAGACTTTATATTATGTGTGCACATAAGTCACTTAAGTGAATTATTAATTATTTGATAAAGTGACTTAGGGAGACATAAGGATTTATTAAAAAGGGGGTTTTTATCCCACATTGGTTATGTTATGATACACCGAGGCCGAGTCAATAATAAATAAAGTGGTCGGGCTCTCATTCCAGCATCCTTGAACATTGAATATATTGCTTGATGCATTTTGGAGAATTTGCTTGCAGATTCGAGCTTGTTGAGAACGGAAACTCTCGGCAAGGACATCCACTACGGCTGTGAAAGATCAGCTCTATTGGATTTTGATTGTCTTCATTCAGAGGGCAAATTGGAGATCAAAGAGAATTTCTGGTTCGTCATTGATATCTTGTGTTGGGAGATAGCAGCGATTTATACATGTAGACGGTACTTATTTGGAGGCTGTAGCAGTTTACTATTCACGCGGTACTGTAGCAGTTTACTATTCACGCGGCACTGTAGCAGTTTACTATTCAATGCGGCACTGTAGCAGTTTACTATTCATGTGGCACTAGCAAATTACTATTCAGCGGCTGTAGCAAATTACTATTCACGGCACTATTCACAAACTATTTCCAGAACGTGGATTGCTGCGATTTGTTTTCAGACTTGAGGAAAATCGGGTATTTTCAATATTGATCATCATTGTAATTTCCCTTGCAATTAAGTTGTTCCGGTTTGTGAAGCTTTCTTTCAGCGATTATCTTGTATGTTTAAATCCCATAAAAATACCAAAAAAAAGAGCATATATTTGAATAAAAAGAGCAAAAATTTGTGTTTTTTTTACTAGTCAAAATAGATAGGAAACAATCCAGAATAGGGTGGGTTGTTACAGTGGTATCAGAGCGAGTCATATCTGCCGACTTGTGGGTTTAATTAATGAGTGAACCAGTTGGTAAAGGGAAAGAGAAAGATTTTCATCTTCAATACGAGCGACATAAGAGATCTACTGAATTACTAGACAATATGGGTGATGATCAGCATCGGGAGAACCCTAGTATATTTGGGGCTCTTAATGCTTTGTCAAAGGCACGAGATGGATATGCGGGATCGGATGATACGGGGACGGGAAGCATTAGCGAGATGCTATTATGGCTATGACTAATACTTTGCGGGGGCTACGAGACGGGGACTAATCGGGATGGTGGGCCTAGCTCATCAAACAAGCGTATTCCGAGCAAGGGCAGCCGGGGCATGAGTGATCGGAGGCAACATACGGTTGTTACTTCTCGACCGACTCAGCCTACGTTCTTATCTAGAGCTGAAGTTCCGGCCACAGAGATGCACACGGCTCAAGGGCCTATAGAGGATCGGTTTGAGGAGTGGTATCGGCGGTATAGTGCTCTTAGGAAGGCCTTAGGGCCCATTGGTCATTTGACCAATACGTCACTCGAAGCGAGAGGAGTATGGGACGGGGAGGTGGTCACCGTGCGATCGAGGCTAGACCAGCACATAAAGAATTCAACCAAGCACTGAACAAGGTTTCTTTACCTCAGTTTGATGGTAGTGGCAAATGTACAGCCAGGACATGGGTGGATAAACTTGATAATTTCCTCTCACTTCGACCTATGTTGGAAGAAGAAGCTATAAAATTCGCCACATTACATCTTGAAGGAGCTGCACACGATTGGTGGTTTCATGGGTTGATCACTTTGGGTCATAATTTGATTACATCCTATGAGGAGTTCACACGGCTACTTATCGATCGATTCGATAAGAAGGATCCTGAGTTGTATTTTCGAGATCTGGCACAGTTGAGGCAGAACAGTTCAGTAGAGGCCTACATCACAGAATTCCAGTCCATTTCTGTCAAAGTGGATGATATCTCAGAGAGGCGTCTAATCATACTCTTCTATGAGGGATTGTCTGAGCCGCTACGTGGTTGGGTAAAGGCATTTGATCCAGTCACTTTACAGGATGCCATGAAAAAGGCGAGAAGCATGGAGTTCGTTGTTCCGAAACAAAAACCAGCCTTCAAACCTTTTCAGAATAACAAAGATAAGAAGGGGTTTGTCCAGAACGCACCTAAAACTGAAACTAAGAAACTATCAGATAATGAGCTCAATGAATTAAGAAAAAGGAAATTATGCTTCAGATGTAGAGAACCATGGGAGTTGGGCCACAAGTGTTCAGTTAAGGTGAAGCAACTAGAGGCTAGAGAATATTTTGAAGTTGATGAATCCAGTTCAGAGCATTCAGATCAACGGGAGGATGAGGAGAATTGTGGAGCGGGGGAGACGAGAAGAAGAGGCGAGGTACAGATTGCACAATTGTATAGTTTTAAAAAGGGATCTTCTTTCAAGGTCCGAGGAGTCCTTCGGGGGCAGCGGGTGGTGACATGATTGATACGGGGGCAACTCATAACTTTATTGATGTTGGGTTGGTTGATAAGAGAGGGTTGCGAGACGGAAGAATTTCCGGGATTCGAGTAATGGTAGTAGATGGGACAACCATACAGTGTAACCGCATGATCCCTAAACTACAAATGAAGTTAGGAGGCTATGATATTACTGATGATTTTTATGTGGTTAATATTGGGGATACTCATATGATTTTGGGAATGCAGTGGTTAGAATCCTTGGGCGAATTCACTATGAACCTGAGGGCTATGGAGATGAGTTTCATGACAGGTGGCAAGAAGGTGACGCTGAGAGACATGTCAGACGGTGGACCCCGAGTTGTCTCCATTAAGCGAATGGAAAGGCTTTTCAGACATGATGAGGTTGAGTGGGCAGCGAGTGTCTCATTACTTCAGCGAGGGGATGTACGGGTTAAGTCCACTTACCGACCGGAGATTCGGGACATCTTGACTAAACACTCCAAGGTGTTTAGTAATATTCCTCCGGGGAGACCTCCGGAGAGAGGAATGGAGCACATTATTGAGTTGGAGGAGAGTGCTAAGACAGTTATCACTACACCCTATAGGCACCCTAGGCGACATAAGGATGAGATTGAGAAAACAATTCAGGAATTGCTTGACATGGGACATATCCGACCAAGCAAGAGTCCTTTTGCTTCGGCTGTGGTTTTGGTAAAGAAAAAAGATGGGACTTGGCGTATGTGTGTTGACTATAGGGAGCTAAATAAGAAAACAATTAAGAACAGGTACCCTATTCCACGCATCGACGAATTGATTGATGAGCTACATGGAGCTCAACTCTTCTCAAAAATAGACCTGCGCAGTGGTTACCATCAGATCGAGAATGAGAGAGCGGGATATAGAGAAAACAGCTTTTCGTTGTCATTGTGGGCACTTTGAGTTTACGGTTATGCCTTTTGGGTTGACCAATGCCCCGACGACTTTCCGAGTCTTGTATGAACAAGATTTTTAGCGAGCGATTGAGGAGGTATGTTTTGATATTCTTTGATGATATTATGGTTTACGATCGATCATGGGAGGAGCACCTACGACATCTTGAGGAGGTCCTCCGTATCCTCGAACAGGAATCCTTTTATGCTAAGGAAACAAAATGTGATTTTGGGTTGATAGAGCTCTTGTATCTTGGGCACATTATCGGTGCAGATGGAGTACGTATGGACCCGGATAAAATCAAAGCTATCCGGGATTGGCCAGCTCCAACAAATCTATCTCGGCTTAAGGGATTCTTTGGACTTTGTGGTTTTTACAGACGGTTTGTGAAGGGATTTTCGCAGTTGGCAGCCCCACTCACAGATTTGACCAAGAAGGGTGCCTTCAAATGGTCTGATGAAGCTCAGAAGTGTTTCGAACACTTCAAACAGGTTATGTGTTCTTGCCCGGTGCTTGCTATGCCAGATTTTTCACAGCCTTTCGTTTTACAGTGTGATGCTTCCGGTGAAGGGATTGGTGCGATTCTGATGCGAAACAGACACCCAGTGGCTTATGAGAGTCGGAAGCTCCGAGGGCGAGAAAGGAGTTATTCTATTTATGATAAGGAGATGTTGGCGATAATGCATGCTCTCGCCAAATTCCGGCGATATCTCGGTTGGAGGTAGATTCACTTGTCGGCACGGATCATAACGGTCTTAGATACTTCTTGGCTCGGAAGGATCTAAATGAGAGGAAGCGACGAAGTGGGTCAGCAAGCTACAAGCTTATGATTTTGACATAGTTTATGTTAAGGGAAAGTCGAATGTGGTTGCTGATGCTTTATCTCGAAGGCCTCACATTTGTTCGGTGGCTGGTATTTCAGCGAGAATGGCGAGATGTTATTATTGCGAGAATATGCCGAGGATGAGTGGGCATCCAGTTTGCTAGAGGGCAAAGTGCAGGATGACCGTTATATGATTTCACAGGGTTTGATCCTTTATAAGGGTCGCGTTTTTCTTCTATATGGGTCACAGTTTAGAAAGAGAGTTATCCAGTATTTTCATGATGATCCGATTGCGGGTCATTCGGGTTTCTTTAAGACTTACAGGAGCATTCGGGAGAGATTTTCTTGGAAAGGGCTTAAGAATGAGGTTCTTCGGTATGTTCGTGAGTGTTCTATCTGTCAGCAAAATAAGGATGAACATACACACCCGGTAGGTTTATTGCAACCCCTTCCAATACCGAACCAGAAATGGGAAGGTATATCTATGGATTTCATTCTTGGGTTACCCACGGTGCGGGGCAAGGATTGCATTTATGTTGTGGTGGATAGACTCACTAAGTTTGCACATTTCTTTGCTATTTCAGCTACTTTTACGGCTGCTCAGGTGGCTGATTTATTTTTCAGAGAGGTGTTCCGTTTGCATGGAATACCCAAGACTATTGTGAGCGACAGGGATACACGGTTCATGAGCATTTTTTGGCGGGAGTTATTCGGGTTAGGAGGAACCGAGCTCACTCCCAGCCACTAGCTACCACCCTCGGACCGATGGGCGGACGAGAGATAGTTAATAAGTGGATAGAGGGTTACACGAGGAATTATGTTTCGGGGCAGCGAAAGCTTGGGTGAAGTGGCTTCATCTTGGGGAATTCTGCTACAACACAACTCACCACATGACTATTGGTATGACACCTTTCATGGCTTTGTATGGTTATGAGGCTCCAAGCTTCATTGATCTTCTATTGGGTGACAGTCGAGCTCCGGGAGCTAAGGATTATTTGCGGGACAGCCGGGACTTGTTGAGGTCCCTCAAGGATAATATCCTTCGAGGCTCGAGAATCGGCGAAGCTTTATGCCGATCGGCACGAGTTGAGCGCGGTTTTGAGGTGGATGATCTGGTCTATCTTAGGTTGCAGCCTTATAGACAATCTACTCTCAAGAAGAGTGGGAAGGAGAAGTTGAAGCCCAGATTTTATGGACCCTTTCGGGTAATCAGGCGGATTGGTGAGGTAGCTTATGAGTTGGAGCTACCGGTGACGATAAAATACATAATGTCTTCCATGTTTCACGCCTCAAAAAGGCGATTGGTGCACGCATTGTTCCTTCTACTGAGTTGCCTCCATGGGATGAGGAGGGTAAACTCATTTTGGTTCTGAAGCTATTATTGATTACGGGGAGAAGGTGTTGAGGCGGAAGGTAATTAAGGAATATTTGATTAAATGGAAGAACTTACCTGTTGATGATGCTACCTAGGAACATGAAGACATTCTACAACATCCAGCACTAAGATTGCTTGGGGACAAGCAATTTTTGGGAGGGAGGACTGTCATGTCCCCTTTATGAGCTCGTTAGCATTGGCACAGTGCATAGCCTAATCACGCGATCCTATAGGCTATGGGAGCAGTTTAAGGATCTTGGAAGTCGGTTGGAGCAGTTTCCTATTTTTTAGGGCCGTGCTTTTTCGGAAGCAGTTTCTATATTTGGACGGTTCGACCAAAAGGGTATCCAAAAATGCTATCAGATGTTGGCTTGGGTCTTATGGTGCAATTATTTTAATACTCGTAATTATTTAATTATAAAGTCGTATTTAATTAAATAGACTTTATATTATGTGTGCACATAAGTCACTTAAGTGAATTATTAATTATTTGATAAAGTGACTTAGGGAGACATAAGGATTTATTAAAAAAGGGGTTTTTTATCCCACATTGGTTATGTTATGATACGGCCAGGCCGAGTCAATAATAAATAAAGTGGTCGGGCTCTCATTCCAGACATCCTTGAACATTGAATATATTGCTTGATGCATTTTGGAGAATTTGCTTGCAGATTCGAGCTTGTTGAGAACGGAAACTCTCGGCAAGGACATCCACTACGGCTGTGAAAGATCAGCTCTATTGGATTTTGATTGTCTTCATTCAGAGGGCAAATTGGAGATCAAAGAGAATTTCTGGTTCGTCATTGATATCTTGTGTGTGTTGGGAGATAGCAGCGATTTAGACCTGTAGACGGTACTTATTTGGAGGCTGTAGCAGTTTACTATTCACGCGGTACTGTAGCAGTTTACTATTCAAGCGGCACTGTAGCAGTTTACTATTCAAGCGGCACTGTAGCAGTTTACTATTCAAGCGGCACTGTAGCAGTTACTATTCACGCGGCACTGTAGCAAATTACTATTCACGGCACTATTCACAAACTATTTCCAGAACGTGGATTGCTGCGATTTGTTTTCAGACTTGAGGAAAATCGGGTATTTTCAGTGTTGTTCATCATTGTAATTTCCCTTGCAATTAAGTTGTTCCGGTTTGTGAAGCTTTCTTTCAGCAGTATACTGTATGTTTAAATCCCATAAAAATACCAAAAAAAAGAGCATATATTTGAATTAAAAGAGCAAAAAATTTGTGTTTTTTTTTACTAGTCAAAATAGATAGGAAACAATCCAGAATAGGGTGGGTTGTTACATTGATTCAGGAGGTTCAACACGTAGAGAACGAGTATGATAACGATGCCAAAGATGGGATAATTCAATTAAAGACAACCCAACTATCAAAAGGTCTTATCACATTCAAGAATATGTTCAATCCAAATGGCAGTGCCAGGAAGTGTAGTCTCAAAGTGAAGATACCGAATTACCAACCAGTTGAGATCAATGAAGGGAAGTCTCTCTTGCTAAGAAAAAAATGTACAAACTAGGAAAGGCTCCTATTCAAAAAATTATGTGCCAAGTATAATGATGTCATAGCTTGGAGTTAAGACGACATGAAATTTCATGACATGAATGTGATCGAGCACACTATTGACCTGGATCCTGGGGCCAAACCATTCAAGCAAAAGTAGAGGCCAATCAACCCAAAATTTGAGACTATGATGAAAAGGGAGCTATGAAAGTTGCTACAAGCACAAATCATCTTTCTAATCAAACACTCTACCTAGCTAGCAAGCCTAGTGCTTGCTAGAGACAAGAATGGAGATATTTAACTGTGTGAAGACTTTCAAAATTTCAATAAAGCTTCATTGAAGGATCATTACCCCCACCTCTCATGGAACAGATCTTACAAAAAGTTGTAGGCTCACAAATGTTATCCTTGCTCGATGGATTCTCGAGGTATAATCAAACTTGGGTTCGATAGGAAGATCAATACTAAATGACGTTTTCCATAAAATGGGGATATTTGCGTATTGGGGAATGCCTTTTGGGTTGTCATACAAAAGGGTTACTTTTCAGAGAGCAATGAACATTTCTTTTGCAGGTTTGTTGGAAAATATCATCGTAGCAAAACTCGGACTTGGCTCGGACTCAGAAAGGTCTTCTCGAGAGTCGGACTCGGAACTCGGCAAGACTCGGCAAAAATAAAAAATGAAAAAAAAAAAACAAATTTTTATTGAAAAAATAAGTTTTTTCATGCATATTACTTATTAGTATATTCTAACACACTTACTCAACATTCAACATTATACAAATAAAAAAATTAACAAGAGGAAGGGGCATATTCTTTCTTGTATTCATCAAAATGTTTAAGTACAAAATGTGCTTATAAGCCATGACAAAATAAAAAAGAGGGCTAGCTAGCTTTTTCATGTTCTTTTTAACTTTAAGGTCTTTTTAAATTTTGAAGAGGTAATATTAATTCTTTTTATTTTTTATATATATTTTTAAAGATACTTTAATAGCCGTGAAGTATAAGGAGACCACCTTCCCATAATTTTAACTTGAATCTCCACAATATAAACCAAACCTCATACATTGGACCACTTTTCATATATAATCTAGGATTCTCAACCTATATTCTCTAGAATGGGGACAAAGCTTACGACCACCTATTTTCTACATAGGGAGAATTAGGTGATTTTGAACGTCCACCTCTAAGCCTTTTGGTTTTATTTTTACCCTAAGATATTTGGGTCTCAAGCTTTAAAGGTGTGCACGAGAAGTACGTGCATCTACCTAGGTGAAAGAAAAGGTATGACAGTGTCAATGGAACTTTAACTTTAATTTTAAGGTGAAAGAAAAGTTAGCCATCTTACATCCAAAATTGACCATGGAAATCAATTCACCGTGGACCTCCTTTTGGAGACGTGGTGGTCAGAAGGCGTAATGAGCAGGTTATTCAGCTACGTGGACCTCCTTTTGGAGATGTGGCTTTCAGAAGGCGTAATGAGCAGGTTATTCAGCTACGTGGACCTCCTTTTGGAGATGTGGCATTCAGAAGGCGTAATGAGTAGGTTATTCAGTTACATGGACCTCCTTTTGCTTAAACTTCTCTTATAGAATGATAAGAATATAATATTTTTTTAATAATAAAATTTTATATATTTATTAAAAAATGATTTTAATTTATGACATACTTTTAAAATTAATATTGATTGATTTTTGTTTTATAAAAATTAATATTGATTGATTTTTTTTTTTTTTGAGTGTGAGAAACTCCTAAGACAAATGCGCAGGGTTGAGCAGTCTCCTCCCAATCATAACACCTGTAAAGTTAAGAGTTATGCTTACCAATAGGGAATTTAACACACAACCACCATACATCCACCCCTATATTAATTGATTTTATTTATATATTGATTGAAGAGTTGAGCAAATGAATGAACTTTCAACGAATAAGCTTTATCAAAATATTATTGTAATCTTGGTTATAAGACTTGTGATCCGCAGGTCACTTTAATCCTATATAAACAATCCTAAAAATTGAAGGTTTTAATTGGTTAAAATATGAAGGTTCTATGTTGCTCCATTTGAAATCGAATTACTTCCAAGTTTAAATACAAAAGTATTATTTAGAGTAATAAATACGTTGCACTCACTCCTACTTTAAAGAAAAACTATTCATCTTATTTGTTTCTATAATCAGGTTGAATAAATTGAACGAACAATATCTTTTATGAAAATCACTATATATATTCTATAAATACATAAATATTTAAAAAATAATAATATTGTTGTAATACTTATAAACACGTAGATATAAAAAACAACATTATTTTTAACTTGAATAACATAGATTTAGGTTAAAAAATAAATTCACCGTGGTATATAGAAGCTATCAACATTATTTTTGACCATGGAAATCAATTCACCATGGACTTCCTTCTGGAGACGTGGCCATTAGAAGGTGCAATGAGTAGGTTATCAGCTACGTGGACCTCTTTTGGAGACGTGGCAGTCAAAGGCGTAATGAGCAGGTTATTCAGCTACGTGGACCTCCTTCTGCTTAAACTTCTCTTACACGGCCGAAGTAAAATGCATTGATGGAATTATTGATTGAGACATCAACGAATCGGACAAGGAATCACAAGATGTCCACGTGTTGTGCTAAGAAGGTTGTCGGTTGGATACGTGGACCAGGAGAGGCCACCATAGCTGCCGCAAGACATCGCTCCACCAAAAACATAAAATTAATCTTCTGGCTGGTGTCCGATTGGATTTGAACGGTGCGTGACTAAATGAGGGCCCTCCTGCAGAGTGTGAATCGGGGCCACATGAATTAAAAAAAAATGACCACGCGTATATAGGAAAGCAAGAAAATGAACATGCGTCTTGAATCGGGCAGGTGTCAAGCCTCAATCATAGTTGGGTTTAGCCATAACGTGGCTTATGTACTCTGAAGAAGGCATAGTTTGTAACGAGAACGGCGTAGGAGTACCACCGTAGTTGAAATAACAACGATCGTAGGAGAAAATCAACTGTTTCGAAAAGCTTCAGGGACATGAAAATTATTACAGTGGTCGGAGAGCCAGAAAATGGTGATTTCGATGCTGACATCGGGCAGAGAATGAAACGTGGCCTCAACCAACTACTGCTAGTCGAGGGAGAAACGAGGGAACGATGAATTTATTTCCATGGTCAATTTTGGATGTAAGACGGTGAAAGTTTAACTTAAGTATTTAATTTTTTTTTTCTGGGCCAGCCGAGTCCCGACATCCAAACTCGCGAGTCCGGGCCGGACTCGGGCTCAACCTTGGACTCGGTTGGAGTCGACCGAGTCCTAGTAAAAAACAAGTCCGAGAGGGCTCGATGCGGCTGAGCCCACTCGGACTCGGGAGTCCAGCCGAGTCTGATTACTATGGAAAATATCATCTTGATATACCTCGATGACATGTTGGAAGATATTATCTTGATATACCTTCATGACATAGACAGTTTTCTCAAAAGACAAAAAACATATGGAACACTTAGAAACTATTTTTGAACATTGCAAAGAGTTTGGCATCTCGCTAAATTCCAAGAAATTCATTTTCTAGGTCCAAGAAGGGAAATTGTTAGGTCATATTGTAACAAGGGATGGACTGGCTATCAATCCGAATAGGGTCAAAGCCATACAACAACGACCTTTACCATCTTCACTGACAAAGTTTGGATCTTTCATGGGTTAGATTCAATTTGTTTCCCGCTTTATCACAAACTTCGTTGAGATGGTCAGGCCAATAACAAAAAAGCTGAAAAAGGATGTCAACTTCTCTTGGAGAGAAGAAGGCAAATAGGCATTCCAAAGCATCAAGGATGCAATCACCAAAGCCTCTATCAATCCCAATTTCTTGAAGGATTTTAGGCTGTATATATTTGGGGTAGACATTAGCATAGCTACAATTCTTATATAGAAAGACGACAAAGGGGAAAGCATCCTATATCTTTCATTAGTTAGACCCTATACAACTATGAGATGTATACCTTCATTGGAAAACAAGTGTTTGAGATGATGAAGGCCCTAAGAAAGTTCAAATATTAACTTTCACAAAGCAGAAACATGGTGTTTGTCGTTCATCCCTATGTCAAATCCATATTCCTCCAAGGAGAATTAGGAGAAAAGAGAGATAATTGGACCAACAAGATTTAGGAGTTTGACATTGAAAGTAATCCAACTAAGCAGGCCTCTATGAGAGAATCTAGCATGCTCTTGTGGACAGGAACAGATAGTGTTTATTAATGAGCCCGAGCAACCAAAGAAGTAGACAATCGTGAGACAGACTAAAATAGATGAGTGATAAGATGGAGTACCTTCTAACCAGCATGGTCCCAAGTGACAAGACAAGAATCGAGAGGAAACGTTTCAGGAGATAGGCGATGAGCTACTTTGTGATCAACAACATCTTGTTTCGAATAGGGTACCATGGTGTCCTCTTAAGATATATCTAACGGGAGAAAATAGATGATCAATTAAAAGCAGTGTTCCACGGGGACGCGTCCCCTTGTTTCCCACGTCCCCCAGGACGGGGGGATGGCAAGGGGACATTTCCCCGTCCCCTTTTTGGGGACGGTCGGAAACGTCCCCGAGACGGCCGAGGCTCGTGGCTGCCGTCCCCGGGACGTCCCCTTGCCTAGCCGTCCCGGGACGGCTGGGCCCCATGGGGGACGGCCCCGAGGACGCCCCGTCCCTAGGGACGATCCGGCGTCCCCATGGGGCCCACCGTCCCCACGGCCGGGCGTCCCCACCAAAGGGGAAAAAAAGAGAAAAATTTAAGCCCTGAGAATATTTTTCAAAGAAGTGGAAATGCAAGTGAATATCGATAAAACTAGAACCATTGTGTTTTCCCTTTGAAAATCAGCAGGCTATTAGACCTGCAATTTAATAGAGAAAATTTGTTTTGTAAGAGAATACAAAAACGTTGGCTTGAACTTCCAAATAGGCAACGTTGACTAGAAATTCCAAATAGGCTTGGTTGGGAAACATGCATAGTGAAGAGGGTTCAAGATGGATAGAGGCCACTCTATTCACTGCCACATAGATGCAGAAATGGAGAATTAGATATGAAGAATTGGTTGGGAAACATTTTTTGTTTGCAATACCATTTGAGTTAGATATGCCGATATTCTATAAGTTCACTCCATGTCAAAACATTTCGAACTAATGATACTGAAAAAGACAGGAATTTTTAATTAGAATCAACATTAAAACAACCACCCTCCAAAAGAGAGTAGTAGAGCTCTATGCATCATATTTTGTAAAACTTGTATTTGCTAGAGCTTTTAAAGTTATGGTGCAATAGATTCTTCGTCTCGTGCACATAATTAAAAATAATTTCATTTTAAGCCTAGGTGCTGCATACCCCAACAAATGTGACCAAATGCAAGTCCTAAGTACATTTGGCAAAAGAGACAGTCACAGAAGCTAAGCCAAAGGTTACCCCAACCTGTGACAGATTTACCAACCAAGAAAATATAATGTCTAAACTAAATTAAATTTTGATCAGTTTAACTATTGTACAATAGAAGTTTATATAAATTTAATAGCAATCTAACTAAATTTATAAAATTAATATAATGTATATACTATATATCTTCTTGACACCCAATTTAACATGATACAGACTAAATACATCATTTTCCCAACATTAAATGATATTAAAATGATAATATAAACTGAACTGCAATATAAATTACATATATTGAATTAATTAATAGTTTCTACTATGTCATAATGACATCATTACAAATTATTGATAATGTACATACATTAGCTCTAATTCTCTTGAAGCTTCTATGAAGCAACATACATAAATATTTTTGAACCTGTACAAGAAAGAGACCCCATAAAGAGCAGAGATGTAGCTATGAATATCATATTAGAGAGCTGCTATGAAGAATAAACCAGAATCAAAGCTGCCCAAGGAATGGATTGGACCTCTTATGGAAAAATGCAACCAAAAATAGGATATTTACTGCTAAGAGGAGCCAATTGGCATTTGGTTTCACCAAAAAGTCTAAACCTATCGTTGTGAGGTCTTATGACTATTTCAAATTTCTTATTGCTGTCATATTTGAACAGTTAGTGACTGAAAATTTTTAAACATGACAGTCTTTGTTTGAACATTGGTGGCTGAAAAAATGATGACTGTTATTACTTAAAATGATGACTGTTTGAACATTGTTTGCACTTGATATCCTTGGCTGAACCTTCAAGTTATAGTTGTTGAACTTGAAACAATTAAATGGCTGCAAATTAGTAACTAATATGAACATGAAAATGTTAAATGACTCAATTATGGCTGCACTTATGTGTTAGTAACTAATCTGAATATGAATGGCTGCACTTACATAATTGATTAGTAATATGAAATATCATTTTTGTTGGGTGTAGAATTTTGAATGTGTAGATTATTCTAAATTTCTAAAAAATTTCATTTTTTATAGTATTATACCAGCCGTCCCCCCAGCCGTCCCCGAGCCGTCCCCTAAAATCGACCTGCCGTCCCCCGCTGTCCCCGGAAACCCGTCCCCCAGGCTCGTGGAACCTTGATTAAAAGCCTATCATGATGAAGGCGGGCATTGCTTAGCATATATCACCACCCACAAAAGTTGGAGGGTGGGATATTACTGGCCCACAATCATATCAATTGCTTTCCAATGAATGAAGTGATGTAAGTCATGTAGTTTGTGTAGACAGACAAATTGAGATGTCCTTATTTGCTGAACCAGTTTTGGTATTATGTGTTATTTTGTAAATGTATGCAAAGTGTTTGACGAAATGCGCGTGCATATATATTTAATAATGTTGTAAAGTGCAATTTAATATTGTACGTAAGAATAAAGTCATGTAATTCAATTATGTCGGCTAAATTAGAATTATAAGCTATTTCGTCATGTAGTGGAAATATCATGTAATGCAAGAGCAAATGCACATGAAATGTAATTTGAGGGAAGTTATGAGGTAGTTGGAGAACATAACTACTTTTGGGTGTATAAATAACCCCCCCCCCTCATTCATTCAAGTTGTTCACCCATAGAGGATGTGCAGGCAGTAAGGAGAGCAATGCAAGGTGATTGATGCAGTCCATTGTTGTATGCAGCCATGAAGGATGTTCAGCCTAGGGTTTGCAGGTTGAGATTGTAATGCTGAATTTGTAATGCTGTATCATAAATGCCATTGTTAATACATTGTTAATATAAAACTGTTGTAATTACTGTTATCTGCTATTCCTGTCATTGCTGCTGTTATTATTGCTGTTGCAGATTTCTGTGCATTATTATTGCTATACTACAATGATTGCAGATCTCGTAGAACTACTATTAAGTGGAAATGGAACTGTTTGTGAGCATGTGAAATTTCATTTCTACAGTTTCTTTATAGGGAAGAGAAAGAAGGCTCCAATGCCACTGTAACCTATCATGGTCTCAGGGTTGTTTCAGCAATGGGGCTTAGATTTCATAGGTAAAATCAACCCCTTGTCTAGTGCACTCCACAGGTAGATCCTTATAGCCATGGATTATTTCACTAAGTGGGTAGAGGCAGTTTTGATGAAAGAAGCAAACCAAGAAATGGTGCTACAACTATTAGAAGACATCATAACCCGTTTTGGGGTACCTTCCATTGTCATCACCAACAATGCATTAGTTTTTACCAAGGGAAATATGATTCAGTTTGCACTTCAACATGGTTTCGTGTTGAAGACGTCATCAAACTATTACCCACAAGGGAATGGTCAAGTTGAATCTACCAACACGAATCTAATCAAGATCCTGAAAAGAACCATTGCACAATCCTAGAGGAATTAACACAAAGTTAAACAAGGCATTATGGGTAGACAAGGAAACCCCAAAAGCATCCACTAGACACTCACCATACAAATTGGTATATGGCAAAGAAGTTGTTCTACCCATCAACTTTGAACTCCCATCTCTGCAACTTTCATAACAACTTGAACTAGAGGACACAGGATATGACACCCTTATAGACTAGGTTGAACGAATTGCTTTTCCTCGAAGAAGAAAGAGAAAAATCATTTGCAAGGTGTGCAAAGCACCAAGCTACAATGAAGAGATGGTTTGATATAAAACCGATGCCACTTTACGTCAAGGAAGGGGACTTGGTTTGAAAATGGGATGAAGAATGAGACAAGCCCGATAAATATACAAAGTTTGATTCTCTATGGTCCAGACCATATCAAGTCATCCAAACGTAAAGCACCCTTCAAGTTGACAACTCCAGAACGACGCACGCTGCCCGTCTAGGTCAATAGGCAGCATTTAAGGCACTTGTAAACCGAGCGGTGTTAAAAAAAAAAATTCTAGTTTGGATGCTCCCAAAGTGCCACATACAATAGAGCAGGAGCAACCCCCCCTCCGCCCCAACACACAAAAATAAATAAAGAAATACCAAAAATAAATCTCATTCAAGTGAAGACCCCAAATTAGTACATTCAATACCCCCTCCATCAATCTGTTTTTAGTCCCTTCTTTTGTTGTCGTTTTCTATTTACATTTGAAAAAAAAAGTGCCACTAACTATAAAAGGGGGGTAAAGTGAATTTTAGAATTCACTTTTACTTTTCACACTCCAAGAGCTCTCATTTCCGCTTAGAGAAGTTCTTTCGCTGCCATCAATCTCCTCAATGGATTCTAATTCTATGAAAGACCTATTTGAGCACAAAGGAGAAAGATACAACACGGTTTCAGATTTCATAAAACAATGTTCGTTGTGCAGTTTTCCAACACCACAAGGTTTTGGGGACATTCTTCTTGCAACCAACAATCTACCTAATAAATTCCAATTCCATAAGAAATCCATTTGAGTGCACACAAAAATTACTTAGCCCAGAGTTTCATTTTTGGTAGAGGACTCCCAAAAGGATTTTTTTAGCAACCAGAGGGTTCTGAACAATAAATCTATCTTCAAGGCAAAAAAATCTTTAAGGCGCACAATGAAGCAGAAGAAAGGCAATGTTAGGTCCAATTCAAGGCTCTCACAGTTGCGAGTTTAAGTCGGCGTCTCGTTTTGGAACGCCCAATTTGCTTAGGCCACCTCGCTCGCTGTGCAACCTGCTCTTGTTTGCGCGCCTTGCTTTGCTTTTGAACATGTCTGATTTGCCAAAGTATATCTCATTGGAAGATCTTGGACTGCAATATCGCATAACAACAACAAATGCCGACTCTTTGGCTGAAAACATAGAATAGGTGTTGGAAAGCATGTCGGAGGGTGAAAACATAGAATTGGAGACTAGTGATGGATATAAAGAGTACAGGCCACTACAACCAAGTCAGCCCCAAAAGAGCAAAAAAAGAAAAAGGAATGTTAGAGAGAACAAAGATCCAATAGGAAAAGCCCATGGGGCCACATCATGAGCCACACTCTAGTGTCCATAGAGGAAATATCGGTATCCTCCTAGTGCAGTTAAGGAAGAGGCTCTTAGTAGACTATGAACCTCCAAACTAGCAAAATTACTAGTTCCTCAAAGTGTGTGAGTGCCCAAAATCATAGACTTTTGTGCGCGAAGGATGACGGAGAAAATTAGATGATCAGAATCTCGGGATATAAGCACGAGGTACCAATTCATATTTCCATAGAGGCCATCAGGGAGATGATGTGTAGAAGCCAGAGATGGAGAATGGAAGCCTTTCAATCTGAAATCGAACACAGTATACTACAAAAGTTATAGAAAGGAGAGATGGATTGACTTCTTGAAGACAACCAAAAAACCTTGAACAAACCAAAAAATTTGTATTTCCACCTAGGATTGGCTTTGCTTCAATTTTATCGATAAGTTCCTTCAAACGACCATTATATGACTTGATATTCTAGTCATTCCTTTGATTCTTTGAAAAAAATTCACCAGTGATCTCCATGTCATCACAAAGCAATTTGAATTCTTTACTAAATTCAGTCTTCAACTCATCCCATATTGTGAAGGGTTGTCCTCGTTTCAAGTGCCAATCCATTGCTATTCCACACAATGTGGCCAAAAACAATCATAGCCATGATCCTTCATCATCTATGCCATTGGCTTTCCATATCATTTCACATGTTCCAATATGGCATTCTGGGTATTCTTTCCCATCACCTATAAACTTTGGGCACTTCTACTTGCCTGCAACTGCAGCAATATTAACCATTGGTGGTTGTTCGTCCTCACTTGATGATCATTTGTTTGCAAACAGTATTTGGCTACTACCTTGTGCTCCCACCCTTAGCAATCTCCTTTGCGAATACACGAGCATGGAATCTGGTCTCTCAAGCACACTCTCCTACAGTTGCCTTAGTGCTTGACTCCCATCCTTAGCACCTCTAGGCACTCTGCCCTACACTTGTGTTGGTGTTACCAGTCGCTCCGCCTTATCTTGTGCACACTCCACGTTTGTGCCTTCTTCACAACTTGCACAAACGTTCTCCGTAACCCGAACCATGTTTGCTTGTTGCTCCTCCAAATGCTCTTCTTCCATTGTTAAAAATAACGTTTGCCACCTCTCACATTCCTCATTCAAACTATCCTCCAATTGAGGATTCCAAACTTGTTAAGATGGCCCAGGTACAATTTGCATCATTATTCTCCTTCCAAGACGCTCTCCAGCAAACCCAAACTACCTAAGCCTTGGATTTGATATCTCAAGGGCTGTCTAAGGTCTCATCTCACTTTTGGATTGACCAGGGGATGGCCTAGATGGCCCACCCTATTGGCTTGATGACCTATGAATTGTCTAAGGAAGATAACTCCCCCCTCTAATATGATTGGTAAGGAGGCCAAACTGCCTCCCCCTTGGCCCTATTGATCCAAACGACTTGCGGGTCTTGACATCCCTTCAAGATTGCCCGAATAGCCTTAATCGAAAGCTCACCTTGGGTCATCAGGTAGCGTTAGCAAATCACTTCGACTTCCCAAGGAACCATTCAAGTTATTTGGTGGATTTGTTCTTCTCCAATTCATCCACTTTTATACTTCTCCTACCTCAAAGTTTATTCAAGTTTTGCTATTGAGGTACCTGTTGTATCACCACATTCAGTATTAAGTTCACAATGCCTGTTGGCTGGACAACTTGCTGCCTTCTTGGTCTTCTTCTCCTCACCCTTCTTCTCAGTTCCAATCCTGAACTGGCATTGCTCCAGCCTTCCTCCTCACTACTTGAACTCGTCAAGGACACACTACTAGATTAATTTCCCAAGTTCCCAACATCTCCTACTTTACTTTGCAATGTTTACCAAGGCACTTCAAGGATATCGTGTCATTCCACTTCACTTGTTGCAGGTCTGCTAGCTGAATTGGTAGTTCAATTCTAGAAATTCAACTTCCTGCACATAGTCACCAACAATTCCCAACACTTGCTTGTCTATTGCACACCTTTGGGGGTCTCTTTTGGACTTGTCCCTTCTCCATAAAACAACTTCTACCAATTGCTTGGTTATCCTACTACATCCTCAATAATCTTCATGTATGTTGTTTGTAACTCAACTATCTTGGTATTCAATTGTTCCCTTTGTTCGCGCGATTGCTGCATTTCCTCATGCATCCTCTGTTGTGCACGTCTAATGGTTGCTAGCAAACTCATTCCCTCATATCCACTTCCATCATTTTGAGGTTCTTGTTCTGGAAGTTCTTCTCGTCCAACATATATCACCGCCATTCGTTGTATGTTTTCCACATTCAATGATCTCAATCTTTGCTCTTCTTCAACATCTGGGAATTTGCCATGCACACGAATTTGTCTACGCTCCATAGATCGAGGATGCAATTTTTGTTGTTCTATGACTAGTTCCATGTCAACTTCCTGCTTACTTGTGTTCTCTTCTTCATACAACCATGCTATTACTTCTACAAGTTTGCTATCATCTGAATCACTCACATTTGTTGCATATCATTTGCTCTAGTACAACTTGACTCTCCAACCTCCTAAATAGAAATTCCTTGGAAGGATCCCAAAGATTGACTTGGTGCAACTATCTGACTGCCCTGATTCCTCCATCTATCAACTCAAAATTAACCAAGTTCACTTGCACTCACTTTATATGGCTTTAACTTCGAACCATTAACTATCTCAAGATAGTGTCCCATCAAGTTTCTTCAACCTTATTGTGCCATTGTTCATCACTTCTACTTGGAAGGGTCCAAGCCATAAAGTCTTCAACTTTCTTGGCTTGATTTCACTCTTGCCATTAAACATCAACACTAAGTCACCTGCCTTCAAATTCATCTTCTTCAGGTGCTTATCATGCCACAATTTTCGTTGATGTTGGGCAACCTTTGTGGCATGTTGTGCCTCCCTTGAATCTCATAATAAACAAGACACTTGAAGATTGTAGCACGACGAGAGTATTCCATAGTTGGAGGAACAATTTGAATGACAGATTTAATAATCAGCTAGGACTCTTCACTTGTACTACAATCACAACAATTGCTTGTACAACAACATCACTTGAATGACAACACTTGGTCTGCGACTTTCACCAATAAGAATAGCAGATGATAAATGAATATGAGTAGATCTTGTATTAACAATAGCCTGTACAGTTAACTACATACAACAATGGAACATCTCCTTCCAATACCTACATGCTTCAGCCAACAACCACCAGCCAGCCTCCCAATAACATCCACACTTCGACCTTCAACACAATTACTCCAATGAATGAGAGAAGGGTCTTATTTATACAACTAAAAAGTAGTTGCAACCTCCAACTACCGAACACCTCATAATTTTCCTAAATTACATTTGACATGCATGTGACTTACATTTACATTTCATTTGATGACTCCCTTTATGATTTGTCCGTACACAACTAATACGTCATTGAACATCATCACATACAATTGTGTATGCACATTTTGTCAAACACTTTGCGTACAAACTACAAAATAACACACAATGACAACTTATTCACTAATTACGCAGACATATCAATTTGCCTACCTACAAAGATGAAATATTCTTCAGTCTCCACCTCGCAAATAGAGCAAAGATGACATGCCCTATCCTCTCGAGGAATATGGTGGTCTGTCTCCACCTGCAACTGATGTGAGCATACTTTGAGTTGACCAAGAGGAATCCTAAGGCTGTGTGTCCACTATTGCTCGACATAATTAGGATGATTAAGAATGCCATTCTTAGTTCTCATGAAATGCTTATTGTAGAAGGCCAACTTAGGACTAAGTGACTGAAATGGAGAGACCCAAGTGATTTGAATATATTGCCGATGAATATCATCTTTGATTGCTTGGTTAGAGGAATTCAAACCATTTGATGTTGCAACGTCCTTTGTCATAGGATGTTGGAGACTACTTTTGGCTAACTTTAAGATGAGGTGAGGGTCACCTCACTCGTTAATTGATCTTATTCTTGGTTGGTATGACTCTTGACAGATTTGCTTGACCCAAGACTTACAGAATATGTTTCTCACAATGGTGATGTGAGCTATTTGGATCAAGAGAAACATATAAGTTTTCCAACAATTGAAGAGGACTTCTCCAAAAACTGGGGTAGTATTGAAAAATCTGTTATTGAGACTAAAGGAATCCAGAATTCTCAAGAGAAAAAAATCTTCGCAAATAGCCTTCACTTTGAAGACACATTCGAAATTAAAACACTTAAAACAAGGAAGGATAATCCATTTGAGATCCCCTGTCAAATGGATGGGAAAATCTTAATATTGATGGGACATGGAACAAAAAATTAAATTCGGCAGAATCTAAGGTATAACATAGATAAGGTGGAGATTATTGCTTTTTAAGTAATCCCATTGGAAACAAATTCTAAGTGTCATGCAAAGAATAAAAATGGTTTCTAGACTAAAGCAAGCAAATGAATCTAGAATTATCAAGCTCATGGTCAAAGGTAACTCGTGACTAGTAGAGGCAAGGAAGGCTTGCTTCACCTTTACTCCATGTTGACTTGTGCATGTGATGGAGACAAGCACCCAAGTCTGTTGTCTGTGACTCTGTAGAAAGGATGAACAAATTAAGCATGTTCTTGAGTTCTATTCCAAAGCTTAGTGCGTTTGGCAATTGATTGTAACCCTTTAAAAAAACTTTTGTGATGTTCTGGTCAATGTAAAGTAACTCTCTTGAATTTTCTAAAGCACAACGTTTCATTTTATTAGAAATCTTATACTTGTACAGAAAGAGTATACTGGAGGTTTTTCAAAGGTGAGTTTTCACTGCTATTAGCATGTGGTTCAATAAAAATTGTGGTTGTCCAACTTGGGCCATGCAGTTCTAGCATCAAGATAGCAAGTTTGCCATGGGTCTTCAGTCCTTGACCATTTGTGGCAGTTCCTTACTCGCTAACTTAATGCTTTCAACACAGTTAGTTGGGTCCCAACTGAAAATCCACAGGCCACTCACAACAGCCATATGAAAATTTGATAGGTTGTTAGACTAATTTTGAGCACCACTTTGATGAAGCAAGCAAACTCCACACTTCAACATTATGCATTACTATTATTGAATGTCAACATAACTTTGTGAGTGTAACATTGAAAGCTGCCACATTAATGTTGCTGATGGTTACTTGAGACTAAACTACAATAACTGCATAGATAATGTATAATACATACAAAGTATGACAGACACTAAGATAAGATACAATAATTCTATTAATGTCCGGAGACGGCCAAAGTAGGCCAAGGGGACTCGTTGAATCATATGTTAGCCCATCTCCGCATTAAGTTGTAGCATTCTGCAGCAGTTTTAAGGACAGTACAATATTCATTCATTATTTTGGTTTTACTCATGTATTGCTTATAATCGTGACATATTTCTAAAATGTCAACAGTTGTCAAGTATACAAAAGTTACCTGCTAAGTCAGCCACAAATGAGTGGAACTCCCACTGTTATGTAATACCTTGGCAATCTCTCAAAATAAGTATCAGCCTGACAGTGGAGATGGCGGGAGGTTAGTGAGTGCTCTATGAAGCTGTCAAGACAGGCCATAAATATAGATGATAAATTACCTCTCTTCATTATGCAGATCAATTTTGACTGCTGCATGGGGAACCACATGGCCTCCAACTTCTCTTGTTCATTGGTTATCTTGATCACAATGCTCAGAGGCACAATTGGTGTTGATAATATTGATTTCCATGGTTTGGCAGCTATCTATATATCTATCTATCTATCTATCTATCTATATACATATTGGAATAGATTTCTATATAGGTATAATTTGTACGCACATAGATCTTTACCTATATATATGAGAGAGAGAGATGTGTATTTTTTTTCCTGATATGGATTTATTGCTCAAGCTGTAGACCTTATGAGTTTTGCCCATGAAAAAAACTACCTTACCATCCACCTTTTTTGCACTGAAGCTTTTCTGTCCTAGTATAATGCAATACATCTATCCATAGTACCATATACATATTCTACAGTACCATGGAAAATATGAAAGCACCCATTCTATGCATCATAGTGTAGAAAACCAAAGTGCTCAATGACGACCATCCATACCCATACATAACCTGATTCTAATCCAACACGAAAGTGCTCATTAAATCATAACTCATATTTGTAATCATAATATCAATTCCATTAGATGTAGAATGGAGTCAAGTAGATGTGGGAATGAAAGACAGAAATGGAACAAGTTTTAGGATATATCATAAAATTTTCCGCTGACTGTTGTTTGTCCAATTATATTTGTCAAATATGATTCGTGTAAGGTAGAGAATCGCTTATGTTCGGACATTTTTGATAAAATTCAACAAATCTAGTAACACTGCCTACATCTATCCCTCCGCTAAAGTTGGTCGATATCCTTGTGAACACTTACGTACTGGCAACAAGGTGAATGGCATGAGGTGTTTCAGTTGAAACATAGTAGCGACAGCAGCAGATGGCATTGAAGAAAGTATTAATGGTTTTAAGGGCTGCCAGCATATATGGTTGAAATTTTGGGATGAATTCCTTGCAGACAAAATGCATAAGCATGTTCAATATTCTTCTATACTTCAATGCTCAAGCCAGATCCAACAGGGCTTGGGGGAAGGTTGAGGAGTTGAAACAAGAAAAATATAACAGCATCTATACTTCTTAGCAACTAGTCCTCACCATGATGAAAAACCAAATTGATAAATTGAAAAAAAATGTTGAGCCTCATTGGCAGATTTTGAGCCCCTCGTAGTCAGGCTGCAGAACAGATTGTTCAAATAAGGAAGCTTTTATCTGTGTTACGGTGGAATATTGAAGTCATGCAATTCACAATATGCCACACAATACAATACAAGGCAGTAAAAAAATGGAATATTATGCAAAGAAAGAAAGTCATCACAGTGGAATATCAGGTCATATACACAATGCAATATGCAACCATAAATAGATCAGGGCATGAGTCTATTGCAATCTTCAATAGGTCTGTAATAAAATCCAGAAGAATAGTTGTGGCCGAGTCACATGAATGTTCAAGGCCAAAATGGCTGGATACGTAAAAATTGGGGATGAAGGGTGACAGACTACAACCATTTCACCCATCCAACTACTCACACACAACACAAGATTAATGTACCCCTAAACACCCATGACAACCAAATACGAATCATGCCATTTCTACAGCATAACAACAGAACATAAGAGGCTTATGACTTCAGTCAACACTACTGCCTAAAGCATCTATTTGAATTAAACCTTTAATCATGCAATTGGATAGGATGGGGCCAAAAAGAGAAAAAGAAGGCAGACAAAAGGAAGTTACATCAATGTCCACAAGTGACCAAATTAGGTTAATTAGACTCAAAAATAAGATTTGATTACAAGAGCATGAAGAAGTCAAAAAGAAGTGTTCCAAAGTAAAAAAATAACAGAAGCAGATCATGTAGATCTAGGCATGCTGTACGCCCTGATTGCTAACATTGTTTTGGGCATACTGACTAATATCAATAAACGAGATACATGTTGCATAGAATGAGGGAACAGACTTGATGTGGCAAAGGATAAGTTCAAGATTATCAAGCAATGACTTTCCCATGCTGCAACCATTAGATTTCCAAATCCATGGATGAGTGACATCCAGCTCATCAGTAAACAGAAGTTGATCAAAGAGGTTAATAACTTTTCAATCGAGGGAACAGTCGATTAAGACAGATGGGTTCCCAACATCATAGGATGATCATGATCTCAAAGTGAGCTGGGTCATACTACATTTGTTGATACTCGATAGATCATTTGTGAAGGTACATCACTTTGAATAAACAGCTTTGAAGGGTTAACTTCACTTGAATATCAGAAAACAATGTCCTGTTTGCAATGACATAGCCAACCACACTCGCACCTCCCGCATGTGGAAAATAAGTGAACTTGGAGGAGTTAGGAAACTAAGGAATCCTATTGAGAACAAAGAGGCCATGCCACTCACAGAACTAAATCAAGTGTTTTCCATAAACTGTAACAGGATGGTTCTCATCAGCAGAGGTCCTGATGAATGCAAGATCCTTGAGGTAAGAGTTCGAAGAGATAGAACTCATCCTTTGTAAGATAATGAAAAGGTGTCTGGCAGGTCCCAGCACACACATTGAAGTCACCTAAAAGAATGACATCACCCACTGATGAATATGTAGAAATCTTGGGGTAGATATCCAAATATGGGTCACCATCAAAGTGGATGACAAACATTGACAACACTGGAGGAAAATAACATACTGCTATGAAGATGTCTCTAAGAGGGGGTAGGCCCCTCTTGATCTAAAATCACATATATCTGGACTGCTCATCTGATGCGACCAATGACACATGCTAGTCTCCAAATGAGGCAGACCACACTACCCGAACCATGAATGCCACCTAATCGACATGTCTCATGTCTTAAAGTAGAAACCCAAAAGTAACCAGTGACAGGTGGAAGAGATTGTTTTGGGCTCTCATGGGTCTCTCTAATAAAAACAAATCTTGCGAAGAAATAACATCCTGAAATGTACTCGAGGAAGACCATATCGTCCCATTACAGTTCCAACAAATGACCAGAGGCTACTACCTAATGAGACCACATTTTGAATTTGTCATAGTATACAAAGAGGGCTCAGAAGGTTGCTTTAAAAAATGTTTGTAACAGTGGACTTCATATGGCATTCAGCTTTCCGCTAGACTGTTATTGGTAAATAATGACAACTTCTTTAAAATTTGGCCATCCAGATTATCATGCCAAAGCTGACTGAATGCAGGCAACCAAGTAAGCAGATTGTTGCTTCACAGAAGCATGGTCACTGAAACAAAGCAAGAGGCCACAGTATTTTAAACAGAATGCCAAATTCTATTAAACCAAAACCCTGGTTCAGTGACACAGAAGATAAGGGTATCTTACTGGTACAACTGTATTGATTAGGCCCATTTCCATTGCTTCCTTGGCACTATAAAATCGTGAAAGAAACCACATTTCCCGAGCTTTTTTAGTCCCAACCTGAACAAAGCAATTAAGTAAATGAGTTCAGCAGCATCCTTGGTAATGCAGAAAGAGAGAAACTAAAACCATCTCTTGTAACATGCCATTTCCTATAAGCATAGGATTTAGAAAAGGGACTTCCTCATCAAGTTTACAAGGTCCTCCTCACCATATTGGAATCACAATATATCAAAACCCAATATACAAATCTAACCTGCTTTGAGTTCTCCATCTGGTTTAGTTTGACAAAAAGAGTCTACCAAATTGAGTATGAAAAAAATGAAAAGCGTCTTACAAAAAAAAAAAAAAAAAATGTGATTTATCATATGCTATAGCTAGCAATTTTATTAATCAAAATACTTTGGTATATGCGTGCTGAAAAAGAACATTCAACTAGATGTAATGTCATGTCCCTTTCCTAGCCAGTCAGTGGATCACACGGAGTTAGCCTACTCTTGGGTTCCCGTAGGCTATGTCAGGTGTTGGGGATGCCCATTGGAGGGTTTGCAGTCGTCTTCAGTCTTCAGAAAGCTTTTAGTTGTCAGCTTTTTGGGTCAATCAAAGCCTTGGAGTATGGACTTACTATTTTTAGTAAGTCAGTGGATTAGGGTTTCAGACATATTGGATAGTAAAGTGAGACTCTTTGGTGAAATGGGTGTCTGAATCTACTTCTAGTTTGTGGATTGGAGTGGCAAAGGTTAAGAGTTTTTAATTGACGAAGTTTAATTATATTAAATTTAATTAAATATTTAATTTAATATGGTTTACTTTAATATTTTTATAAAATGGAGTTATGAGATTATTAAAAAAGTCACTTAAGTTATATTATAATGTTATAAAGTGACTTATTTTCATAGCAAAAAAAGGGATGCCACTCATATGAATCTTATAATGTTTTATTATGTAAATAAAGTGAAATTTAAAAAAAAAAAAAAACATTATTAATTCATATTTTACCCACCAAGGAGGTCAACCCATTCGAGAAGTTATAAAAGCACATCCAAGGCTTCATTTCGGGCATTCTTGGCTTGTTATTTACTGGAACAAACATTGTGGAGACTTGCAGAGTTTTCTGGCAAGGGTTTTCAGCTTGTTCGGAGACGAAATCCTCCAGCAAGGACATCACTTTCGGGATTGGAAGACATCCTCAGAGTGATTTAGAGCATTTCCGTGACAGGGAATGTATTGTGCTTCGATTGCAGGTGATTCTTGAAGGTTTTAGAGGAGAAAACATCAGATTAATTGCAGATACATTTTATTGGCATCATTTCAGCAAAGGTCATACATTTTTCAGCCTATTTTCAGAGCATTTCATTGGGATTCAAGCTAGGGTTTGTGAGCATTAATTTCGGTGCCATTCTCCTACAAACCTAGCGTGGATTTTGAAGTTGGTTTCAAGGGTTTTCAGGCAGATTTGAGTATCATCTTTGCTATTGTACTTTTCCGGTACCTGTTCGTACAGTTTTAGCAGTTAATGTGAAAGTTTTGGGGCTGAAAAAACACCATTTTGCATGTGGGTATTCACAGAGTTGGAACAGCAACAAATGGGTATGTTTAATTTGATATTTTGAAGACATTTACCCATTTGAGTATTCTAAATAATTGTTGTAAACTTGCAGATTTGAAATTATAAGATTCTTGATTGAGGGTTTCCTCAAGAAAGCTAAATATTCAGTGTTTATGTTATTAAACCTATTGCATGTTTATGGGTATTGCATAAAATTGATTATTCAGTGCTTAAATCATCCGGGTATCATTGCATGTTATAGTTATGGTTTCTACTCACCTGGGTATTAATGCATGTAGCAAATTAAGTCATAGTTTTGCAAGACAAATCGAAACACAAAAAAAAAAAATTATTATCCAGATTTGGGGTGGAATATTGCACTAGATCTGAACCTTGCTCTCTCTAAACATAAATAATGATTGCAATATCGATAATTCATTTAATCTTAAACACATGAGAAGCAAGACCAGAGAGTCAAACATACAATTTATCTTGAAGATATTACATTTTATAGTGAAATTTGTATATAGCTAAGCTTCTGAATGTTGATAAACTACCCAAAGACAATAAAACTTGGAACATAAGAGCAAAATTCTATTTCTCATTGATAATAAATTCAAACAAAGATAACCAATATCAATTGACACAAACGGATGCTACATTTAGTTTTCTCATGAAAATACTGTGTTTCAAGTTTTGCTGGGTATTGCTGTTGACTGTTCTACAGAACTATCTTCTGTTTCCTGTTGAATATAGGTAAATTTGGATTTTAGATTGAAGATGAGTAATTAATATAGCCTGTCGGCAGCGTTGCTCAAACTATGAATGTTTGATAAATGTGTCAACAAATTTTCTCAGATCTATTTGGTTTGCATTTAATACCAGATTGATTACAACATTTCTGACTGGAAGAATATTCTATAGGTCAGTCCTCACACTGAACTGCTCAAGTCTCCAAAGATACAACTCAATGTTTATCTGTATGGAAGACAGACAAAAATATTCTAACCATCGCCTATCTATGCATAGTGTAGGTGACATATGCGATGTTATGCCAGCTCATGCGCCACCGCAGCAGTGAGTCATCTAGTACATGTCATGAACACAAATAAACACTTGACCCTGTACATAGTTTGGAAATGTGTAGTTGTTGTCAACAGGTTGTAGCACACGGGTGCACAACACCTTTTGTAATAAAATTAGTAGGGGGATCAATTTTCATTTTTCGTGTATACAGAGATCAGTGGGTAGTTGGTAGGTAGACCATTACCAATTGCCTTCTCCAATAATCCTCTTGTATATGCACCTCCATTGCTTTCTTATGTTTAGTATTTTGAGTAGATGGAGACATTGGATATAGTGTACATTGATTGTTATATTGCTAAGTTAATGTGCATATCATTCAAGTATTGTAGAAGAGTTGTAATGCATACTGATGGATTGTCTTTGTGATTGATGTTAGCATACATGTTTGTAAGTTATGTCCATTTCACACAATTGTACGTTATTTTCAATTGTTGCACGAAGTACAAAACAATCGTACTATGTTTGGCATTGTCACCGTAATGAGTCTAGATCAGGAGACTATAATGACAAACATGAATGTGTGACCAAACAATTGAATGTATGAATTTCCATAGTGTAGACGGATGTGGATGTGGATAGTGACGAACAAGAGGAGAGCCTATGCACAAGTCCAATAAGATCACACAATATACAATGCAATCAAAAAAATAAGGTGGTGAAGACAACGTGACTGGGGATGAGCAACAAGTTCTGATAGAACCACAGAAGCCCCTTCCACGTATGGAAAGAAGTCTAGAAGGTAAGCCTTCTGCAAAGCCCCCTTGTAACGAGGGAAGAGGTGGAGTGCACACACCTTTGTCCATTCTTTTTGAACAAAGACATAGGATAAGAGTGACGATGTTGTCCTAACTGTCTGAGTGATAGAGCGAATCTTGTTCCCAGAAATCAAATATGTGTGGCCTCCTTTAGAAGAGGGAAGTACCCAACTAGAAGACATTGTCTCTAATCTAGGGTTTGCTCCTCCAATGGAAACCAAAGCTAGAGTTTTCTGGGTTTGCTTCTCCAACGGAAATAGGAGCTAGGGTTTTTTGGGTTTGCCTCTTCAACAAAAATTGGAACTAGGGTTTAACTAGAGTTGGGGGTTTTGATCTAACATGGAAACTCCACCTTTGCATGCTCTCCAAACAGTGTTAACTCCCAAACTCAAGTACAATTGCCTCAACAAATGGATTGCAAAAGTCAAGCATTTTGGCATTGAGCTTCAACGACAAATATCACAACTCCAAAACCAACTTTGCATGAAGGACGCTACCATTGAGGCCCTACAATGTCAAGTCTAAGAACAAGGTAAAAATATTGTCAAAATGGAAAAATCTGAACGAACTCATGCATCTCCAACCAATGATCTTCACCATCTTCAAGAGGTAATTCGTGATATACAACATAAGCAAACGAAGATCCTTGTCACACATAGGAATCTCAAAAACAAGATAAACGCTCATCAATAGTCTCTTCATAAATAGGTTGAAGAACATAATTCATGGGTTCAATTGGTTAAGGGGAAAAAGACTTTTCCCATTGTAGAGTTAGTAGTACAAGCCAAATTTAATGAGGAAAGGGCACATCAAGTGAAAGTACTCAACCTTCGAGTTCAAGGTCTTCCAAAGCCTACTGATCCCTTAAAGGTAGGACATGATTTTTTGCATAACACATTGGATATGAAGGATGCTATCCTTGATCGGGCTTGGGTAGCCCGTAATTGTAATGTCCCCACTCTAGTTGCTCATTGAGCAATACATAGACTTGCCTATTCATGCGGTTCCGTAGGCAAAGTCAGGTGATTAGGAACCAACAGTAGTTTCTATTTTTGAGCAGAGGATGTGGATTTGCTATTTATAGTAAATCAATTTTGGATGTCATGACCAGGAGACAGTGGATTCAGGTCCTTCATAGCATTGGGGTTCCAGAAGTACTCTCAGATATCGGTTTCGAGCTCATTTGGATGATCAAGCAAGGAAACTTACTATTTTTAGTAAGTCACTATTCTTGGCAGGGGGGCTGGAAAAGGATTTCACGACCGGATAGTTTGGCGAAATGGGTATCCAGATCTATCTTCAGATCTCCGGTCCGATATGTGGAAGGCAATTATTTTAATGCCTGAAGTTAATTAAGCGTTAAAATTACATTATTTAACGTATTCAAGTGTTTGGCATTAAAATAAACTAAAAGAGCATTATATAGTTATTTTATTTAAAAAAAAAAGAGGGAAATATGTTTTATCCCACATTTGCAAGAAAGAAGGCAAGCTCACCGGAAGAATAGAATATAAAGCAACACAATGCTTTGGGGAGGGGGGATTATCTTCTACTATCTTATTATTTGCGAATGAAGTCTTGCAGTTTGCAGGAATTTGAAGCTTAAGCTTGTTTGTGACGAAATCCACAAACAAGGTCATTGATCTCGGGGTTGAGAGACACCCTCAGATTGATTAAAACACAAATCGATTTTCAGGCGGCACTATTCATCTACACTGTTCACACGGCACTATTCATCGACACTATTCATCTGTAGTTGAAGACGGGAAGTATTGGTGGAGTTTGAAGCTAAATTACATTTCCAGATTTTACATTCTCTCAGCTTGGCTGTACAATCTCAAGAGGGACGTGATCGCTGGGAGGAGCAGAAACGCTCCATTTGGGGGCTCTAAGTCATATACATTGTGATTTTCGGCTTAAAGGGTACTCAAAAATAAAGGATATATGCTGAAGAAGTCTGTACTTTGGATTTTATGATCAAAATATGAGGATTTATGTATGCTAATGAACATTTCTAGACTTGTATCAGACTTCATTTTATCCGGGTATTTTCAATATCTCGCAATTTCCTCTATTGGGTTTGTTTATTTTAATATAAAGAAGCTTGTGTCCGAATTTCATTGTATTTGGATTTGTAGTGGAAAAGTTAGAAGCTATTTTCATTTCCAGCAGTGTGTTATTTATATTCAGAAAAAAATACACAAAAAAATATATATATATATATTGAAAAACAAAAAAAACAATCACAAACCGAAACTCTTAAACCAAGGGCAGAAATTTGGTGTTCAGAAGAGGGTAGCTCACTACAGTAATGGCACTCTTTTAATCCAATTCCACTCATATGAGGAATGTTTGAGGGCTTTAAGAGCCAAGAAGAACTTTTTTAAATTTTCCACAAAAAGCTACTTGGATGAGGACCTCACACATCTTCAAAAGGAGGAACTACAAAAAGCATGTGCGCAAGTGATAGTTGCTCGAAAGGACAAGTGGGCAGTTACTTATGACCGAAAAGTTGTGATTCATGACTCCTTTCCTTCATGGTGGTCATGTCCTTAGCCTATAAAATTAAGGTGTTCTCAAGTCCCAGTAGATAATAGAAGCCTCTATGCCGCTTGTTGGAATTGTAATGGGGTGATATGGTCTTTTCTAGGTACATTCCAAGATATTACTTCTTCACGAGATCTCATTTTTATCACAAAGACCCATGACAACCCAAAACGATCTCTTCCACCAATCAATGGTTACTTTTGTGTTTCTGCTTTCAGGCATGTGACACGATCAAGTCGTGTTTGCAGTTCAGGTGGGGTCATATGCCTCATTTGGGACTGCCTTTGTCAACATGTGTCATTGGTCATGTCAAATGAGTACTATAGATATATGTGGTTTCAGATCAAGAGGGGGCCACCCCCTCTTAGAGACATCTTCATAACAATATGTTACTTTCCTCTAGCATTATCAATTTTTGCCAACCATTCTGACAGTGACCCATACTTGGATCTCTACCCAAAGATTTTTACATATTCATGAATGGGTGATGTCATTCTTTTAGGTGACTTCAATGCCCGCACTAGGATCCACCAAGCACCTTTCCATGATCTTACAGAGGACAAGTTTTGTCTCTTTGCACTCAACCCCAATGATCTTGCGTTCACAAGGACCTCTACAGATGAGAAGTATCCTGTTATAGCTTATGGAAAACACTTGATTCAATTGTGCAAGTCACATGGCCTCTTGGTTCTCAATGGGATTCCTCAATTTCCTAACTCCTCCAAGTTCACTTGTTTTCCACATGCAAGAGGTGCAAGTGTGGTTGACTATGTCATCACCAACAAGACTTTGCTTTCTGATATTCATGGCTTTTAGGTATCTAGCCAACTTCCCTTGGCTGATCATGCAATGTTTACTTTCTTCATGAGTTCCTCCTCTTTCACCTCTCCATCTTTTCCTTCTCCATCACCCAATCCTACCAACCATCTCATGGTTCATTTTGATTCATGTTTGCCTGATGATTATGCTACTCATCTCTCCCAATCGATGTCTCAATACTACTCTCTTAATTCCACCACAACAACAACCAAATATGAATTTTTGTCTCGTAAGTTATGGGATGCAGCCCTTGAATCCTTTCCCCACACTTTTCCTCAACCAAAGCCTGTTTGTTGCATTGGTGCTTTCCCCATGAATTGTTTGTATGATGAGGACTATAAGTCCATGCACCGAAAGCTTTGTTTTTCTCTTATCCATGAGCCTACAAGTCTATCTTCCACTCAAAGGAAATATAAATGCCTCATTCGACGTAAGAAGCAAAAGTTTCTTGTCATTATGCATTGTGAGCTTCTAGATGCTCTTCATCACTCTCCCAAAGCCTTCTAGCGCAATCTTCTTCCTAGGAAGCCCCATCCCATATGCATCAATCACAAGTCTTGGGTATCCCATGTTAATTCTTTATATAATATCCCAAGGCAGCCCACCATTCATATCTCTTCACCCCCAACATCATGTCACCTCTTCGCTTCAGGGGACATCAAAAGAGCTATATATAAATTTAGCACTAGAAAGGTTGTCACTTTTGAGCAATTTCAGGCTGAGTTCTTGAAGTATGGTGTTGAAGCTCTTGGCTATCCCATTGCAGAATTGTTCGATGAGGTTGTTTGTTATGGGTTCCCTACCTCCTGGTCACAGCATATTACCCATCCACAAATTTAGGGTCTATTTAGATCCAAATAACTACATAACTATCATGATTGGGCACACATTTGCTAAGCTTTATGCAACAATTTTGAATATGAAACTCTCATAATTGTTGGGTCAAGGCAAGCTTAGAGCGAGAGGGAAGGCTGGTTTAAGAAGGCATCATCAGACTATTGATCATGTTTTCACTCTCAAAGCTATCATTGAGGAGGCTCACCAATGGTCCTCTAAAGTGTTATGTTGTTTTGTGGACTTTAGAAAGGCCTTTAGCATCGTTCTCAAGCATCTTTTATTTCATAGACTACATGACATCGACATCTCAGAGCTTTTTAACACTGCCATCAAGAGACTATATGAGATAGTTGATGGCAATCTTCAAACAGCTTTGGGTCTCTCAAAGGATTTCCAGAGCACCATTGGCATCAAACAAGGTTCTCTCTTTCTCCTTCACTCTTTGGGATCTTCATTGAAGAGCTTGAAGAATTTATTTGTCAATACACACATGTTGACGATGGTTGCCTTCTACATCATGTTTTGATAGCTATATTGCTTTTTGTAGATGATGTTGCTCTTCTTGCTCATACTCCTAAGGGTCTACAAAGACAGTTGGATGCTCTTGCTTGTTTTTGTGACTTAAAATAGCTAGCAATCAATCCTAGCAACAACAAGGTGATGATCTTTAACTCATCAAAGAGTACCCTATCTAAGTTTCAGTTCTTTTATAAGGGCGATTCCATTAAGATCACCACTACTTACACCTACCTGGGGATTCAGTTTACAAGTCCTTCCCTTAATCTTCAGCCAACTTCACAATCATGTCTTTGCAGGGGATGCGCATCTCTCTCAGTCTTGGAATGCCAATGCTTCCAACAACACTTTTAAGACATACCTACAAATATGCATCTCTTTAATTGCATCATTAGACCCACAACCCTTTATGGATACCTTTATGGATCTAATATTTGGTGTCCAAGTCTAGGGTGCATTGATTAGGCTCAAATTGAGAGGGTCTAGACTATTTTGCTTCAGCAATTTATCCGATGTAAAAGAATAATTCCCCAATGTATTGTTCAGGCTGAGTTTGGCATTCATCCTCTTCATCTTGAGAGTATATTCAGAATTAATTTTCAGCTTCAGCACCTTAGTTCCATGGGTGACTACACCTCCGGCCAACAGAGATACCCATTTTTGGTTCTTTGCTCCTCAAAATGCATTACCTCTAGGGGCTCTTTTGGTCGTCATCGTGGCTGGTACTCAAAACTTATTTCTCTTCTTCAATCAATTGGCATCTCAATAGATTAATTACCTCCTTTCAAATACTCCTTAAATGCTCCTCCCCACAGTCTTCCTAATAAGAGGGTAATTAATCAAGCAATCAAAGATGGTGTTTATCGATAATATATTCAGATCACTTTGGTCGCTCCATCTCAACCTCTTAGTCCTAAGTTGAAGGATTCCTCTTGGTCAACTCAGAGTATACTCACATCAGTTGTAGATGGAGACAGACCATCATATTCCTTGAGAGGATAGGGTATGTCGTCTTGCTCTATTTGGGAGGTGAAGACTGATAAACATTTCATCTTTAGGTGTCTTGTTTATTATGAGACTTAAGGGAGGCACTATTGCTTGTATAGAGACTAAGGTGGATCACTTGCCACTTTTTTTAGCTATCCTAAACAAAGATGCTTGGCTCTTTACCTCAAGGACGATATGATTCTTTGGCATCGATTATTATAGGGGAAACAGACTACTACTCAACCAATCACCTCATTCTTTCACTCTATCTCAATAGTTGAGAGTAATAAGCGCTCATTGGAAGCTATAACTATCCAAAATATTAATGACAGATATGTGCACCCTTGTCTACATACAAGAGTGGCTACTAGGCCTTCAGTTCTTTTTTCTTGCTTGCGACAAGACAAGACTGCAGTTCTTCAATACCAGGTTTTGGCCACCCCTCATACCGAGGAGTTGTAGACAGGTGCAGCTTACTAGTTTCTTGTCCTCTTCTATTGGTTCCGCAGCCATGGATGCTAGAAGAGTCTTGAAGGATCAAACTCCATGTCCTCCTAGGACTATCCAACCAGGCCCTTTTAGTCCTAGCCATTCTCCTAGAAGCATCATTAGATCCTATGTTGGCCCTTCTTGGATAGTCGGTGACAAGGACTGTGCTTCTACTTTACATCCCACTATAGTTTAATATTGGCACTTAGATCCATTGGAGCTCCTTTCCATCTCTATTGTACCTCAACTTCTAGATCTCTCTTAATCATTTCTTTTAGAATGTTTTGGTTTATCCATTTTGGGTAACCCTCGAGGCTGCAATTTTATACCATACAGTTGTTCCACTTTAGAGTAGTTTACACTATAGATTCTTTACCGTAGTACATTGTGATCACTACAATGCATTGTAATTTGTAACAACTCTTTACAATGAGTCCCATTGGCCTACTTTGACAATATGTGGACATTAATAGAATTATCTAATTTTATCTAATGTGGAAGTGAAAAACATTAGGAGCAAGCTTGGTGGAAGACGATGTTGACCAAAGACAAACAAACGACAAACATAGAATGTTTTGATGAAGATGCACACGCAAAGAATGTTTGCATGTATAAACTTCATGTAGAGAGGGCATTTTCAGAAACAAATAAGTTTGCTTAAATGAAGACAAACATGATAGAGCAACTTATGCAAGTGAACAAGGTATACAAGTGACCCCAACATCAACACAAGCATAGGAGGGAGTGTCTCGAGGTGCATGATATGGGAGTCCGATAGAAACACAACTACAAAGAAGCATGTCAGGTAGTGGTTGGAGCTTTATTACTTGACTAGAGCTAGTAGTCATCTATTCACAAAGGTGGTCATGAAATAATCAGCACGAAAATCAAGAGGCGTTTAAGTTTTGAACAACTGTAATAAAAGAGACCATTTGTAGACAAAGATGTAAACCAACGAGGACCAAATGTCAACTTAATAAGACTATGGAATAGCACATGCATTCATAGGGTACTAAAGAATACCCCTAAATTTTATTTCTACCTTACAAACCTATATTTTTATTTTTATTTTATTAATTGTTTTAAATAAACCATGTGTGGCTTCTATTGGGAGCCACACCCATCAAAATAACAAAACATTACATTGTTGTCAAGTTAATTAAACTATATCCAGCTTGCCTTTCTATCAAAGATATTCTTCATCATTGTCAAACCACTAAGTTTTCACAACCAACTCCTTGAAATCATTTGCATCAAGAGATAAAATTTTGCAAGACCAATTGCCTTCTAAAATTTAAATTTTGCCAAGATGATATCTGCTACTCAATTTCCTTTTCTATAAATATGTTGGCTATAACAACTTGTCAATTCCCTAATACTTCTTTTTTTTAGGGATCTTATTCATGCCCCTAATATTCCAAGATATCATTTTCATTATCACCTTTTGTTTTTATCTGTGGGCTTTACCCCACTTCTCGTTAACACTTGCGATATTTGCTTTTGTTTTCCCATATCAATATCCCTATAAGTTTCCTTTTCTATTTGTTTTCGCTTCTTGGGTCTTCCTCTTCTTTTTTCATTCCCACCTACAATTTCATCTCTATCAATCTCTTCAATTTATTTTACTGTTCATAGTGAGACTTATCATCTATAGGCTTGTCTTGCTTTAACAGATTTGAAGTGCAAGGAATAACCTCAATAGCACTTTCTTCTTTATGTTGGCCTAAAACCCTAAAGTGCAAGTGTGTTCCTCCATAGTAATAACCTCCTTATGCTGCCCTAAAAAACCCTAAATTACTAATGATATCCTTCATCCACGTTTCTTTATTATGCTGCTCTTAAAAACCTAAAGTGTAAGGGATAACCTCTACACTAATTTCATTTCTATTGCAAGGAGAGGATTTTATACTACTTGAGGAAAATGAAGGTGATTTACCTAGAATAAACTTGACCTCTTCTGCCTCCTTTGTTTTAAAATTTTCCTCCACATCTTCCTTTGTACCTTTAATTCCTCTTGCATTTGAACTTGTACAATGTACTTCCTTATCACTTGTATTGAGTAGGTCTAATGGTAAGACTTTGAAACTTCGAATAGAAGGTTCAAGGTTCAAATCCAATGGAGGGTAGAGTTGTACGCCATACTTCAGTTTTGGTTGGATAAATATAGATTGGGTAAATAACATCTTCTACGAGGGTAGTCTCATAAGGTATCTAGTGGTTGATCCATGTGAACTATGATGGCCTTTGTCATCTAATGTTGTAGATAGGCTTTCTTTGCCTCTTTTTTGGGAGTAGAATATCCTTGATCTACTCCAACTTCTACTACAGTATGATCTCCTTGCTCCATCTTGAAGTTTATCTCATGTCCAAAAAATTCTCTTTCTCCATTGTTTTCACTTTGATATCTCTTGCCATGTGTCCAATCTCATAACATTTGCAGCATTGAAATGCATTTTTTCATAATTCATTTGTTGATCCCATTCTCTCGATTCAGCTTTAACCTTAATGGACTATAGCAAAGATTTTGAAATATCCATAGCAACAAATATTTGAATATATACATCATACTTTCACTCCTTAGCAGTTGGTTCCTCCTGGATGAATTTCCCCAAGGTATTGCCAATATTCTTCAAAACATCCTTATTGACAAGCTGATATAGAAGCCCAAAAAGCCTAACCCACATTGAAAGCTTTTTAATATTTTTGTCTCGACAGAAAAATTCACTCCATGGTCTTAAATATAGAACATCTTTCCCTTTAAAGCATGGGCTACCACCCATTATTTTATCCCTAATTTTTAAACTTGGAAAGACGATGAGGAAAAACTTTAGGAAGAAAAGTCATGGAATATTTTGGAATTCAATCCCCAATTCAACTTGATCCAAATTTGAATTTCTGAAAACCTTGGCAATATCCGTGGAACTTACAAATTAACCCTCTACTTTTAAGAACCATTATATCATGCTCGATCATCTCATCCTTGATAATCACTTCTACTATAACATTTGCTCCTTCAAAAGGACTTGCCAAATATTTGATCTTCCTCTTATCTCCAGATTGGGCATCCATACTTCCCATTAGGGCTTTCAAATATGACCTTCCTTCCATACTACCTAGCTTTTTCCTCATATGAATCCTTTACTTTTTTAAATTTCCCAAAGATCTGGAGCAAGAAAATATGAGGGTTCTTGACTCACACTTGCTTCCTATTTTTACTCTCCATGCTCTTCCCTAAATATCTAAAACAAGAAAAGATAAGGCTCGCTCTTGGCACACACTCGTTTTATTTTGTATTTGTAGATTCTTATTCCTATATTATTAATACCCCACCTAATGCATTTTTCAAATTAATATATCCCCTATTTTCTCAATTGGTTATATGGGATTGAAACGGGCCCCACCCGTATTACATCATCAACAAATAGTTGTATTACAACAAAGCTTGGATATTATCCATGTATCGCTTGGCAAGATTTGAACCTTGGTCTCCTCAAATTTTGAGGAATCTAACCAGTTGAGCTAATGCCATTTGATTATATATATCCCCTATTTTCAGAATGCATCCTATTTGTATTTTTAGATTCTCAGTCCTTTTTTTAAATAGTTTATTTTTTTCAATTGGTTATATGGGATTGAAACGTGTCCCACCCATATTACATCATCACCACATAGTGATATTACAACAGCTTGGATATTTATCCATGTATCGCTTGGCAAGATTTGAACTTGGGTCTCTTCCTTAAATGTTGAGGAATCTAATCAATTAAGCTAATGCCATTTAATTCATAGTCCTATATTATTAATACCCCCTCCTAATGCATTTTTTAAAATAATATATCCCCTATTTTCATGGTACCTTTTTTATTTCTATCCCTATGATAAGGGTAGTTTTATTTTCAATGGCATCCTTAATTCCACCATCTATGAATGAAATACATACAAGACTGCTTTTGTTCTTAATGTGAACTTGAATACCATTGAAACCCTGATTTAATATTTTTTAATCTTTTCAATCTTCCATTGTAGTACAAATGTCGATAGAGATCATAGTAGCAATATCTCTATTTTGGAGGATGAAATATGAAGGGGAATATTTTTCTTGTATTTTATATGACCTCTTCCCCCAATTAATATAGCTTAAATTTAATTTAATTACCCTTATAGTTAATAGTATAATGCTTCTAATGTATTTCACTTTAATTAACCCAATATGAATCCACATGGTATGGTATTGGGTATATCATGGACCCCTCTTCTAATGAGCACACCACCAACAACTTTGAGAATGAACATAGGACTAAGACAATCACCAATGGTTGCAATAGAGGTAGGTAACAAGAAGTGCTCAAAATTCTGTAGCGATGGGAAAGAAGATCCTATTCGTCATATCAGTACCTATGTCAAAATCCGACAAGCAAATAAAGTCACGGATGAAGTAATATGGATGCAACTATTCCCAACTACCCTGAGAGGTGTAGCAATTGACTGGAATCTATTCTTGCAAATTCCATTCAGCACATCATATGGTCTCAAGAAAGACTTTGAAAATGAATTTTGACTCGTGTATTAACATAGAAATCATCGACATCTACATTACTAGGCAGAAGAAAAGATGAAGATGTCAAGTCATACATCTGTCGTTTGAAGGAACTCATCGCCAAAACAAAAAAATCAATGTGTTGATGAACTATAGAAAAGGTGGTTCATGGATGGACTTCTTTTGAAGTTTTGTAAGAAGATGAAGGTTCTACCTCCAACATTGTATCAAGAGGATTTCGACAAAGCCTTAAACTTAGAAATGAAATGAAGACAACAAGGGCCAAAGGAAGTTAGAGTTGAGTTGAGAGTAGCTTCAATAGTGAAAAAGATGAGGAAAAGAGCAGTGCATCAATTGAAGAGCTTAGGAAGTATGTTGCACATGATGCATGAACTAAACGAAGAAAAGAAAGAAAAGGAGAAACATGATAATTGGTGTACAAAATGTTAGACGGAGGGACAATCTTGTAATGTTCCCTTCTATCAGCTAGTGGGAGCACATAGAGACTAGCCTATACACGGGTTCCCGTAGGCTGTCATATGGATGAGAGCCTTTGGAGATATTTGAGACAGCTTTTGGATTCTTAGAGCTCAGTTTTGGTGGTCGTTCGGGGTCAAACAAAGCTAGGATGTTGGAATTGCTATTTTAAGCAATGTTGGGTTTTAGGGTTTCTTGCCGAGCGGACAGGGGGATGTTGTTATACAACGAAATGGGTATCCAGAACAAGTTTCAGTTGGTCATTCAGAGTTCCATAAGGCAGAGTTTTTAAAGCGCGAAGCTTGGTTTTATTAAGTGAATCATTAAATTCATTTTATAAAGTTAAAACTTTATATTATAATTAAAGGGATGTGGGAATTAAAAAAAGAAAGAAATATGTTTATCCCACATTGAGCGCGCAAAAAGGAGTTTTCCAAGGAGGAGCCTATTTATTCAGTGACTTGGTCTCATTTCGGGGGTTGGATATGTTTTTTATTTTGGAGAATTGTGTCGGTGGCTGAATTTCTTCTCCGACGGGACGGAAACCCCGAAGGTCTTCCTGAGGACGAAAACCCTCGGGTTTGGAGCTGGACGAAAACCCAGTTCTGTGCAGGTGGATTCATTCAGGGTTCACGCTTGTGCTCGAATGGTTGCAGATTTTGGTATGCATATTTTGGATGTCTGGAAATACCTTTTTGGAAATATTGTAATTTGTGCCCTAGTTATGAAATCTGAAAATTGATGCATATTGTTGCAATTTGGGTAATTTTTTATATGGCAATTGGAGTTGTTCTTGTTTTTGCAAAATTTATTTCAGCAATAAGATTCGAATCAAAAAATTTTAAAAGTACCAAATTAGGGGGGACATTACAAATCCCCAACCAATTGCCTGAAGCATAGCTACTATAACATATTCAAGGTACACAAACACTAGGTGTTTGTTCAATTTAAAAAGTATGAAGAATCACACCTTAGGACTTCAAAAGCAAGTTGAGTAGAAACCTAGTACCTCGAAGAGTGAAAGTGGTGCAACAAGCTACAAATAATACAACAAACACCAAGGAAGGAGAAATGATGGTCAAACAGGTGATCAATTAGGTGCAAAGAATGGGAACAACTTTTAAAAAATATAATACAAATGGGAGACCAAATCTTCAATAATGCAAATGTCAGATGTAATTGTCACCAACGACACGAGAGCTAGTACATGGATGATGTACAAGTGGTGCAAACCAAGTAAACATGGGGAAGACAACTGCTAAAGAAACCAAGGGATAGTCAAAATGTTAGCTTGCTCGACATGGAAGCACTAAACATGGGAACAAAGTAGGTTCTTACCATGACTTAGGCATAGGCAAAGAAGAAAGCAAAATATCCTGAACTAGCTATGAAGTGGAGGAGATGGTAAAAGGCTTGAGTGCATGTAGAAGAGGAGATGGAATAAAAAAAAATAATCAAGGTGACCAAGGAAGAGAAACTATAGATAGCAACACTAAGAAAAAGTGAAACTATATGTAAAAAGGTCTACATGTTGTACATCAAATGAAATGTCATGTGGATGCATATGGAGCAGCAAGGAGGAGGAGCGAGAGGTCTAGGGGCATCAAACCCTAGGTGTGGGACTTCAGAGGGCAGATCAGCAGACGCGGCAGGTGGGGGCTCTGGCGAGATAGCAGGCCCCCAGGCGGAGGATGTGGACAAGGAAGTTCTATTGGAACCGGTCCAAGGGCGTTGGGCGGATGCGGTTGAAGATTTCTCTGAGGGGGACCAGGACTCTATGCGTCAGGATCAAAGGAAGACCCAAGAAGGAGACAAAGAGAAACCTGGCAACTGGAGACCTTCATATCTTAATGCTCTTCGCGGTAAGCAAAAATTATCCGACTCTTGTTTTAATCTAAAATCTGTCAATGGTAGGTTGCACGTCCCGGATTCCTTAGCTCAGCATGTGGCTATGGAGGGCAGAACATCTCTGGTGGCTAAATTTATGGGGGTGAGGCCGGACATGGAAGTCATAAGGAGATGGGCCATCCAAAAATGGCAGCCAAGGGCCGGTATGATGATTAAGGCTTTACCCAAGAGTTTTCTTTTGGTGACATTTCAATGTGAACAGGACATGGAAAGGACTCTCCAAGGAGGTCCTTGGTTTTTTGGGAAAAGGGGCTTGTATCTGAAGCGTTGGTCCCCCGATTTCAACCCCGCACTCGAGTCTTGGATTTGGCTCCTATTTGGGTTAAGATGCCGGGATTACCTCGCTTTCTGGAACGAACAAATATTGGCTGGGATAGCTACGGAGATTGGAGAACTAATAGCTATTGATCCCGCAACCTTGAGCAAAACAAGACTCCTGTCCGCTCGCATGTGTGTGTTGGCGGACCCGAGTAAAGAGCTCCCTAAATCCATTATTTTGTCGTCTATGTTTGGCATTCATACTCAGGTATTTGAATATGAAAATATGTCTTTTAAGTGTAGTGTTTGTGGGAAGGTAGGGCACCGGGGTATCCACCGCATTTCCAAGAACCAGCCCCCACTCCAAAATACCGATCCTCAAACCCAGAATAATATCCCTCCCTCACAGATCTCCATTCCTACCCAACCTGGGCCTCAAGGACGTGGAGCTCGAAATCTGAATATCAGAGACCCTGTTCGCCCTATTGTAAGCAAGAGGCAACGTTTTAACCCTCCTCCCAAAAATTCCTATGCCCCAAAACCCTCTCATAGGGGAGCTGGTCCCTTTGATGGGAACCCTCAAGCTCAACCTGCTCCTAAGATGATACAGCAAGCCTCAGAGCCAAATCACAAAGGAAAGAACCCCATAGATCAACGCCCTGGGCAAGTAAGTTTGATTGGGTGATACGGGAGGCCTATGGAGGCTCGGTGGAAGTGGTCCCATGTACTGCAGAGGAATTTATGGGAAGAAATTCCAAGGAGATCAACATCCGAGTGGAGAACAGTTTTGATGCATTAAATCATTTGAAGGGAGATCAGATGGACAGCCAAGAAGTGGAATCCGAGGTAGAGGAGACTCAAGAGAAGGATTTAGAGGAGAAAAATCAGAGGAAGGAGCAGGAAACTAATAATACGGGCAAGGATACTCAGGAGGAAGAGGTGAACCACCAAGATCAGTGTAACCCCAAAGCAGGGAAAAAAGAATCTACTAATCAAGAAGCTAAGAGCACGGAATTATCTCCACTGTCAAAAAGACCAGTTAACCTGGAAAGCCAGATTGTTACCCCAAATACCAAGACTGACCTACCCAAGATGGTTACTAGAAGCCAAGTGAATCCCAAGGAAATTCAACCTAGAGCGGATGTATGGGGATATGGTTCGGTAGGAAGAGGGAAACCTAGCAATGCTGCCTTAAGGCAGAAAGAAGCAGAGCGAGGAGTGGCTGATGGCACTCAAGCAATATTGCTCTTTGGGGCGAAGGCTCGAGGATCCAAAGCCCATAAATGAAGATTCTTTCATGGAATATTCGTGGGAGTAATCCTGGCAAATATAAGAGCTTTGTATGCTCTTAGACAAGAACACAAACCGGATATGATTTTACTCGCAAGAAACTAAAATGGAGGAGAGTAGAGTTATTCCTTTTAAGAATAGGACTTGGCGAGAAGCTGAAGTAGTAGGCCAAGAGGCCACTGGAACAGCAGGAGGGTTACTGGTTATGTGGAACAAAAATGTGATTGATAGTAGAGTGATTCTGATGTCTAGTTGGTTTATTTGTCTCTTATGTGTGGATAAAACCACGCAGGAAGAGTGGATCTTAACGAATGTATATGCTCCAGCTTAGACAGAGGACCGAGAAGGGTTCTTTGGAGTCGACTAGCTGAATTGAGGGAGACGGTCCCCAACTACCCTTGGATTGTGGCGGGGGATTTCAATTGCTACCTTAATCCTCTAGATAAATTGGGGGGCTCTCAAAGAATAACTCCTGATATCTACGAGTTTAGAGATTTTGTTGAGCAACATGAGCTGATGGATGTGGACCTGCGTAGATTCTCCTATACATGGTCTAACAAAAGATTGAAGGAAAACCAAATTCAGATAAGATTAGATAGGTTTCTTCTTTCTCAAGAATGCCTGGAGAGGTTTGGGGACTCTTCATTAACGGCACTCCCAAGAATCGGGTCTGATCACAACCCAATTCTATGGGAAACAGGGGAGGACTCTAAGAAAAGATACATCAGACCCTTTCGATTCGAACTTATGTGGTTCCAACATCAAGATCTCAAGGATCTGGTTGCCCAATGGTGGGACAAAAAGTATAATGGTTCGAAACCGGCCCAAGTGGCATGTAAACTAAGGAATGTGAAGGCTAACATTAGAGAGTGGAACAAAACTTCCTTTGGCAATATTTTTGTTAAAAAGGCGAAACTAAAAGACAAGATCAATGAACTACAGGAGAAGCTGAAGTCAGAGCAGCTTACAGAGGATCCGAGAAACCGGGAGAGGGAGTCGTTAGCCGAATACCACACGATGCTAGGATTTGAAGAAACCTTTTGGAGGCAGAAATCCAGATTGCGTTGGTTAAAGGAGGGTGACAGAAATACAAAGTTCTTCCATGTCTCTACTCTTCGCCACAGGAGTACTAACAAAATTAAGGAGATCAAGATGGCCGATGGGTCTAACACCAAAGATATGGAAGACATAAGGAGGGAAGCGGTTGAGTACTTTAAATCGTTGCTAGAAGATGTAAATCCGACTATTGAAGAAGAGGACTCTCTGTTGGCAGCCATTCCACCCCTCATAACTGATAATCTTAATGGATTCTTACTTAGTCCTTTCACAAAGGAGGAAATCAAGAAGGTCGTTTTTGACATGGATGGTAACAGCTCCCCAGGACCGGATGGCTTCCCTGCAGCTTTCTTCCGGAAGTTTTGGGATATCCTAGGCAATGATGTAGTGGAAGCTATAATTGAGGCTCAAAAGGACATGGAAATCCCGGAAGGAGTTAATGCTACTTTTTTAGTCCTCATCCCTAAACTAGTGGGAGCAATGGAATTTTCCAGTTTCGCCCTATCGCTTTATGTAACACTCGATGAAGATTCTCACAAAAACAATCGCCAATAGGTCGAAGGTTATCCTTCCTTTCATCATTGATATGAACCAAGGTGGCTTTGTGAAAGGGCGACAAATATTGGATGGTATCATCACAATTCATGAGGTTATTCATTCAATGGTGACTAGTAAGGAAGCCGGTATGTTACTAAAGCTTGATATGAATAAAGCCTACGACCGGGTCTCATGGCGGTTCCTCACCAAGATTTTGGGTAAGTTTGGTTTCTGTCCCCAGTGGATTAAGTTGATTTTTAGTTGTATCTCTACTACAAGATTTTCTGTCATGGTGAATGGGTCACCCTCCGGTTACTTTAAGAGTGAAAGGGGGTTGCGACAAGGAGATCCTTTGTCTCCATACTTGTTTATTATTTTAGCGGAAGCATTGGGTAGGAACATTTCAGCAGCGGTGGCAGATGGTCAATTGGAAGGTTTTAAACCAGCCTCAACAGCAGAGCCAGTGTCTCACCAACAGTTTGTGGATGATACAATCATTGTGTCCAAAGCCTCGGTGCCTCAAGCTAGGAAGTTGAAGAGAATTCTAACCAAGTATGAGACAGAAGCAGGACAAGACATAAACTATAAGAAGAGTAGCATCTATTTCTTTAACACGCCCGGTGGGAGGGAGGAAAGAATAGCTAACCTCTTCGGTTGTGGAAAGGAGCTTCTACCAAGAACTTATCTAGGCATGTCTATGTTCGAAGGAAGAATGAAGGCTACTTTGTGGAACTCAATCATTGACAGGATCTCCAAAAAGTTAGCAGGGTGGAAGGGCAGCCTTCTCAGCTCCGCAGAAAAAGCCTTATTAGTTCAAACTACTTTACAGAGCATTCCAATTTACTGCATGTCTCTATTTAGAATGCCTACAAAGGTCCGAGCTACATTGGAGCTAATTCAGCGCAACTTCTTGTGGTCAGGTTCAGAGGAGAGAAAGAGAATTTCGTTGGTAGCATGGAATCAGGTGTGTGCAAGCAAGGATCAGGGGGGCCTGGGGTTAAAGAGAATGAAAGAATTGAATCAAGCTCGATTGGCAAACGAGTATGGAGATTTATCAATAATGATCAATTGGGATGGGTAAAACTTCTTAAGGCAAAATATATCGGAAATAATCGGGACTTCCTGAAAGTCGATAATCTCCCTAGAGGATCCTATTTTTGGAATTGTTTGCTCGAATGTCGGGAGGTAGTCGGGAAAGGCATCGGATGGAGAATTGGTAATGGAAGACAAGTGGACTTTTGGAAAGACCCGTGGTTGGAAGAGGCCCCTCCGAAAGATAACTTAGACCTTCGGGTCCTCCAACATAAACTTTCGAAGGAAATGGGAGGAAAAGTAGGGGATTTTATTGTCGTAGCACAGAAACTTCTTCTTGGAAGAAAATCACAGTTCATAATCTGTCAGAGCAAGAGAAGGTGGCCCTAACCAAACTCAATGATGCTTTAAGGGTGTTCCCGATCATTCCTGGGGGAGGAAGAGACAAGGCGATTTGGGGCAAAACTACAAGTGGGATCTATTCAAGAAAAACTGCCTATAAGTTAATCCACTCGGGATTCAATGGCTGGACTCCGACTTCTGTTATTTGGTTAAATAATTTAACCCCAAAAATAGCTTTCTTCTTTTGGTTGGCAGTTCAAAATAAGATCCTGACAACAGATAATCTGCAAAGGAGAGGTTTCCAATTCATCAATCGATGTATCTTGTGTGAGAAAGCAATAGAATCTGTAAGTCATATATTTCTAACTTGTGATTTTTCTTGTACAGTCTTCCAAATGATCCTGTCCAAATTTCATATAGATTGGGTCTGTCCAAATAGCATGTCTGACTTCTGCATACAGTGGGCTTCCCCCTTCCGGGCAAAGCTTTTGACTTGGCTCTGGAAGCTCAGCTTACCCCATTTTTTATGGGGGATATGGAATGAGAGAAATAAGAGAGTATTTAAAGGACGTAAGAAAGATCCCGAGGTTATGTGGCAATAAAATAATCAGAGCTTTGAAAGAAAACCGGAAAACTTTCTTCTTCAAAAATGAGACCATGTCTCTAAGGGAAAGGAGGATTTTGCGGAACTGGGGAGAGGAACTTCCAGACCTAGACATTACAACCAACCCACGGGATGGTGTCAAGTGGATACCCCCACACAAAAGTGGGTTAAGTTTAATTTTGACGGGGCAGCTAAAGGAAATCCGGGGGCTGCAGGAGCAGGAGGAGTTTTGAGAAATGAGGAAGGAAAAGTGGTCCTTGCCTTTGCAGAGCCTTTGGGAACTCAAACAAATCATTTTGCAGAAGCCCGAGCCTGCATGCAGGCAATGAGAATTTCCAGACTTGAGGGTTATAAGGAAGTTATCTTTGAAGGGGATTCGCTTAATATAATCAAGGCAATTAAGGAGGATAAAGACCCCAGCTGGACCATATTGGAGCTTATCCTAGAAGCAAAGATTCATAAATCTCATTTGGTTAATGCCCGAATCCAACACACCTTCGAGAGAAGGGAACCAAAGCGGCGGATCTAATGGCAAATATTGCAGTTTTGTTGGGGAGATGCAAATTTGGAAGGATAACTTCCCTCAAGAACTATTGGTGTTGGTTGCTAGAGAAGAGCTAAGATCAAACCTGTTAGAGCATCAGGAGATCAGAGGGGCTGATGATGAGTAATCCGACAGATGGAATTAGGCAGAAAAGGCATCCCATTTGCTGGGGCCTGGGAGGTGACAAGTGTACAAGACAGACAACCTAGTGTTAGTAAGTGCTAGGTGTTGTTTGGTTTTTGTTTTATCCTGAATAGTCAAGCGACAAGTATAGGACCGTGGACTCTAAGTATGGCTTAATGTGAGTCTTAGAAAGATCCATTTTGTATTTTGATTATACGGGCTTGATGCTAGAACCAGCCCATTTTGACTTTGTAAAAGGTTTGTGGACCTTATAACCACCTCTACCTTATACCAAAAAAAAAAATGAAATGTCATGTAAAAATGGTCAAATGAAATGTAATGCGGTCAAATGGAATGTCTGGTAATTCAGACGTAATGTAAATGCAGCCATCATTTGTAAACAATTAACATTATGTTAATTAGCATTTGACTAAGGCTGTTTTAGAAAAGGTAGTTTTGGTAGTTTTGTCCTGTTAGTTTTGATAACTACTAGGTCCAAAGCATAAATACACCCCCTACATTTCAAATTGTATCCATTGCATTAGGAGAGCAAGTCCATGTATGAGGGAGAGATGCCAGATTGTTACAATGAAAGGTTGGGCGTAGTATTGTTGCAATCACAAACTGAATTGTACATGATTTCCAATGATAATCCAAAACCATTCGCTTGTGCCAATTGTGTCTCCATTGATGTTGGTATTAGATTTCTCTCTCTTTGTCATAGTTGTTGTAGGTAGGATTGCTTAAATGAATTTGGACCACCTTCAGGCGAGCGAGTCAAGTTGCAAGAACCGACATCATCATAAGCCAAGTGGCGACATCCTAGCCAATGTCGTCATAAGCCAAGTGGCGACATATTGTCGACGTCGTCATGACCAGACTATCGACATCAGGGGGAACCGACATCCTGACTATCATCATGACTAGCACCAACATGGATGAAGCTATCATGCCGACATCCTGAACATCGTTAGTGTAATGCCATCACATACAAAGCCATCATAAGCTATGCCGTCATGAGTCGTGTTGTCATGACATCAATAATTCTCCATCATGCTGAATGTTGTCTTGGAGGATGCCGTTAGGACTAAGCCATCACAAGAATTTACCGTTTGAAGTTGGACCGACATGCCAATTGTCGTCTGAGCTGCACTGTCATCATTGAAACTTTGCCAACACAAATGTTTTTCTTTGGGAATCATTTCCAATTCTCCTCCCACTAACTCTCATTCCCTTGTCACGGGAATCCTCATTGTTGTCTACAGAAACCACTATGGTTACAATAGATAAGTTGTCAATGTCTCAAAGCTTAGATATGCAGTTATTACAATCAAGCATACATATCAAAGTGGAAACCCTATTTTGGACAGTACCAGACTTGCAAGCAACCATGGGAGAGTTAGTGCACACATCAAGAAGAGGAAAAGAGAACTATAAGATATCACCACCAAGGGTAGGAATGAAAGACCAATTTATCAACTCGACTTCGTTGTACCAAATATATTCGAACATCCCTTGACGTGTGATAATTAACAATGCTTCAAGCATGAATGTGCTCTTAGAATGAACATGTAAAAATTTGAGTGTGTCAACCTTGTAGCCCCCAGATTTTCAGTTATTGGAAGCAAATCAATATTAAGATGACATGTGTGTTGATAGGATAGAAAGTCACCATTGTCGAACAGACATTCACGTTGGATTCTGTGGTGATCACTTTACAGAATGTTGCCTAGGACAACTTGCTAGGTTGTGGTTGGTTGTGCATGGCAAAGGTCAACCACAATTGGGACAAGGACCACATAACATTCAAAAAGGACCATCACAAATATACAATCAACTTGCAAAACCATTCAATGTGTGAGGACCTCACGTCCTAAGATGAGTCGGATGTTTGTACACCCATGATAATGACAAACAAGAAAGACTGACATGGAACCGAATGCAGATGGCATTCTAAAATTGGAAGAGTGCATGGAAGATTAAGGGCAATCGTATAGTGGTCTTCTCCATTGGCAAGTGGAGGACTATGAACTATTTTAGCCAACGTGCTTATGTTTTAATTTGCAAGAAGAGAAGGGAACATAGGAGAAAGGCAAGATGATGGTAATCAACATCTTTGAGTGTGTAGCAACAAGTTTTGATATGGCGCCTTATCAAGCACCATCTCAAGTATAGATGGATGCATACAAAAATGAGTACACAAACAATTTCGATTGTATAGTTATTTTGTCATTTTGCACAGTAATAAATAGTTAGCACGCAAAGTGTTTGTCATTATGTCACCATGTTGTGTTAAATGGCAAATATTCCCCATGTTGTGTTAAATGGCAAATATGTTGTCATGTGTTAAATTGCAAAATTTTGTCAATATGCATGCGTAAGTTGGAAGATAATCAATTGTCATGTAAGGGTCTTAGTAGGTAGTTGGCAAACGGGTGCAAGGAAGTTGTGCAAGTTACGCAACTACCACCCTTGCCCGATGCATTATATATATCATAATAAATAAATATAAACAAACACAAAGAAACCAAGAACACAAAAGAACTTGAAAGAGAGAAAATATTTACTGGAAGATAAAATGAAGAGAGAACATATCCTTCTATAGTAAAGGAATGACTTAAATCCTAAAACGACATAATTATACTACAGGTCATTAATACAACACTAAAGCATGAATTAGACTAAGTCAACAAGTTACTTTATTAATATGCCCAATTCTATGGTCTAGATGACCATTATGAACTAAAATAACTCTAACATCCTCCCTTAATGGTCATTCTAGAAACTACACCAAGTTTGTCTCTAAATTTTACAAATTTATCTAGGCCAAGAGACTTGGTGAAAATGTTTACAATCTGGTCCTGAGTTGGGAAATATTTCAACTAATCTTCTCAATGTTTCATCCATTCATGGAAGACAATACAATCGTTGATCATAATACTCGAGAAGAGGAACAAATGAACCTGGAGTGGCTATTCGGAACAAAAAGAGAACTTGTAATCGAACAAAGAGAATTGAAACCTCGACCTATGGAATGTAGAAGATTACAAGTTCGTGTGATATTTTCGAATAACGAATGCAAAGATAGACTTCAAACCCTCACGAACGTTGCGTTGCAAGAAAGAGAATCTAGTGCAAGAGAAAGGAGGGATGGGGCTCCAAATGAAGAATCAAGGATTCTATAACAAATGATCAGGGAAAAACATTAGTTACAATAAGAATATGAGACCCTAAGAATGTATAATACGTGACTAAGAGAACAAGTGGTTCATGAGTTGGATGAAACAATGCAATGGATAAATGAAAGAGAAGAATTAAGATGAGTAGAGCTAGATGAATTCGAACAAGGGCTAGAAAGACAAATATAAGAGTTAAGGGGAAGCACCAATGGCAAAAAAGAAGCACCATCAAAAAGTAGCCTTTTCTCTTTAAGCTCTAGCAATCTGTCTTCAGAAACACTAAGAATTCAATTGAACATTGAAAGTACTACTAGTACTACTTCCCCATTGATGAGAAAGTCCAGAAGGCATAGAAACATGATGTCACAAAATCCTCATAGATAGGGGCAAGATGAGATATAGGAGCTACAAAGAAGAAGCGAGGATAGACCAAAATAAGCTCTTCCTGATTTCATAGAACATCAAGTGAGCAAAGAACAAACTATTGTTTATGGAGAGATGTTAGGGAGGTGCCAAAACAACCTAGGAATGGAGGATGGATTGAAGACTCAAGTAGTGATGAAAATCTTCCTAGAGACCCCAATACTTCATACCCAAGTCCCAATCATGCAAGAAGGCAAAGGGACGAACCTCGAAGTCAACAAGTGAGGGTACGATTCCTTGAAATGGTTCAAGAAGTTGAAAATAATGAACCACTAATGCCCTAGGAGCACGAGGATGAAAGAGTAGAAAATAGTTCAAGTGGCAATAGCGAACCAATAAGAGGACCACAATGGAGACCAGAAGTACAAGAGTATCAAGATGCAACTAGACAATTGAGAAGACAAAGAAGAGAAGTGAGAAGGTTGCAAAGATGAGTGCAGGAAACATCCATATGGCCTATGTATACAACAGACGAAGCAAATGATTCTAGAACTGACTATGACTTCTCAATCCAGTACAGAGGTGCACTGGCATAATGTGAACCACAGAGACAATTTGAAGAGGCAAGATGGCGTAGACGATTGTTGAGGGTAGATCGAAGGTTGTGAACTCTAAGGCAATTGTCACCTGGAACTCAAAACTGCGAAGGGCAACCAACGTGAGTAGAATTACTAGATTGAGCAAGAAATGGAGGTAACTTGAGCAATCCAAGGGGATCGAACGGTCTTCTTGGTAGCCCAAGTATACCTGACCAAGGGGGAGTCCGGTTGATCTCCTTCACGGTAGCTCGAGGTGGAGAAATTCCCTTCCTGCTACCCATAGGTCGACTGATCAGCAGACTAGACCACAAGGACTATTTGCAGATATAGTATAAAGCAACCAACAATCATGAGTTCATGAGGATGGCCCATCAAGACCACCTCCTCGATCCCATGGAAAACAAAGATATCATCTTGAACGACTGAGAAACTAGACGAATTCCGGACTAGAGCCCAAGTACCACCAAGGACCCTAATTCCAAATCTGACACGCTAAGGAGAATTAGAGATTAGGAGGTATGATGGCAACCGGAGACGAAGGAGACAACCTACAAACAAGACGATAGTTTGTCATTAGGATGACGGTTGAGTAGTCAACCATCAAGATGACGGTAGAGCAGATAGCCATCAAGATGATGACAGAGCAGGGCAAATGGCCGACATGAGGATGGCAGGAGGAATAGTCGTCATGATGACGGAAAAAGGGAAGGTCATCAATCATTCAACCATCTACAAACAAAGCAAGATGCCATCAGCTAGATAAAGAAAGGGCAGATTGGTGTATTATTAGATCTAGAAATAACCGACAGACGGATCCGCAGTCGGAAACACCCCAAAACCGAGGAAATCGTTGGAATAGACAACAGATAGAATCAATGTATGATGACAACGATTAAGTGAGGGAAGTTGCAGTCATAGACAAGAGGCATCATTGTCAACAAAAACATTGGAAGTTCGCATTGGCATAGCCATGTGATTCACACAACACCAGTGACACATGGCAGGGACCCACGATGTAAAGTGTAAATAAGAAAAAGACAAAAAGTAGAAGACAAAAAATAAGAAAAAGCCAAAAATCAAAAAAAGACGAAATAGGAAAAAGGACAACAATTGCATGCAAGGTGGTAAGGTGGCGAACATGCGGTAGTCTAGACACGCAGTGGCAATTAACAAATGGTTTGCATGGTCGGCAATGGCATCAAACGAGGGTTATAAATAGGGATGGCCAAGGAGAAGAACGCACATTGCAAACAAGCGAAGTGAAGATTGAAGCAATTGCACAGTATCCAAAGCAAGAGCTTGAAGACTCAATTGGCAGAAACATTTGTGCATCATCAAATTACCACACCAAACGAAGGGCGCCATGAGCTGCAGAGAAACTGGCAAATATTAAGGCCTCGTGAAGAATTACAACAATTATCCATGCATCAAAAAGGTAATTATGCTAACGCATTCGTAGTCAAATGCATCAATTGATAGGTGCAGCCAAGCCAATAGCAGGAGAGTGGTTGTCAAAGGACAAAGGTGTGAGGCTTGTGAGCGACTAACGACGCGCTTGTAAAAAGTTCGCAACTGCGAGAAATTAGAAGTTGTGGTCAACAAATTTTTGCCACCATTAGGTGATCACCATCTTAGATCAGCAAAAACAGAGCACCCTGAGAGGACAGACTACTGTTAGATGAGTCGGCAAGAACAGACTACCGTCGGCAAGTCAGCTGGAAGGACTATCGTCAGATGAGTCGGCTGCAGAGACTACCATCAGACGAGCCAGCAAGAACAGACTGCTGCCAAGTGACTCGGTTGGGAGGACTATCGTCAGGTGCATCGGCAGAAGAAGGGATTGTCGTCACAAGTCGGTAGCAGTAGTGTTGTAAGACACGTTGGCAAAGTCGTTAGGCAAATCGAAATAAATAGAAAGCAACCGTCACAACAGTCATATAGAGGATTGTCGTCGCAGACAGAGGTGCCGCCACCGTCACATTGCAGATTTAGGAAGTTGTTGTCATTGTGGTTAAAGAAAGGCTGATTAACAAGAAGAAATAAGATGAGTAGAAGTCACCCAATTCATACCAGATTGACATATCAGAAACAATATGGAAAAGAAAAATCACACGAAGAACTGCAACAGGAAGTACCACTGGAGTCGATATGTGAAAAACGACTTCAGAATCACCAGGAGCATTCCCATGCTGGTGGAGTGGCACGCGGATAGGAACAGAATCTTGAGTAGGGGCAAAACTCAAGGGAAACAAATACATTCCCAAATAGTTGTTCTGGAACTAAAAGAAAAGGAGATTCGATAGCCCAAACGAGAGCAGATATCTCTCTATCACTTGGATTCATACCACTGGGGATTATTGCAGGCAGTGGTGGGAGCGAATGCCACCAAAAAATATGATTCGACAAAATATCAAAGATGCAAGCGTACACTTTATACTGTAGGTCCCTAACTTCGACAAAAAATTCAACAAAGAATATATGTTGCAAATGCTACTAACATATGTCCCTGCAAAACATGTAAATACGGTGCAAGTGGGAGAAGGAAGCCTAAATATCTTCTTTTCAGCCGAAAGTTTCATAAGGACATTTGGGTTGCCAAAAGGAGGACAGCCAATAGTAAAAGGAGTCGATTCCAAGAGAAGTCAACAATTGATTCAAAGTGTCACGAAGTTGAAGAAAGAAGAGATTGACGCATTGATGTCACATGGAAGCCGCGAGGTGAAACCAAACCAACTGAAAGATAAGGGACTCCAATGTATCATGAATGTACTTATGGCAAGACTATCTGGGGAGCAATGAGCCTCGAAATTGCCTATCTGGCTGATACCCTACTTGCAAGGCATTGAGAAGGGTGTAGCTTATGATTGGGCAACTTATTTGGCAACACAGATTCAAAATTTTCTGATGCGTACCACCAAGAATTTTTTGATGGTCTTCTTTTGAATGCTATTTATAGGGTAGGCATGGATATTCCCGGATTAGACCCTCCTAAAGAATTACCGGAGTTAGCACCAACAATCTTCAAGTGGATGGATTCCAAACCTCAGCCAAAGAAGAACACTTCAAGCAAAAAGCAAAGAGTGAAATAAGGGTTCATCAAAGTGTCACTCGAAGAAGAGCCAATGGAGGAATTAGATGGGGAAGAAGTTCCACCACCAGTGAAAAGGAGAAGGAAGTTTGTACCACCAGTACCGTCGCCATCACAATTGTCAGATTTTTCTCAAAGGATAATGGAAAAGATTACAAAAATTCAGGTTGTGGTGCATGACATTGAGCAAACATTAGAGCAAGAACAAAGAAGAACTTGATAAATTTCTGCAATGGGTTGGAAAAGGGAAATGGTGGTTCAACATTTCCCACATTTATCAAGAACAACCATGGGAATTACCAATGGAAAGCATTAGGACCATGGAAGGAATAAGGGAACTACCACAAGGAACACTGACACTTTACCTGGAGCCTGCTCAAATTTACGTAGTGGGTCATGGAACTCATGCATCTTCTGAAAGCATGGAAGGAAGAAGACCACAAGTAGAACTAGTACCAGAGCTGACTTTGACGTATAGCAAAATGAATTTTGTGGTACATTTGATATATTGGCTAACTGAAGGAATTAAGCAGCTCCACTTGGTTAAGCAAAACCTTGTGCAAAAGTTGCAAGCAACATAAGGCAGTTTGCATACAACAAAGGAAAAGCTACGGAAAACAAAACAGGTGAATCATGATCTTGCTCAGTTGAATGAAGCTATGAAGCAAATTCAAGCAACTCAAAAAGAACTGCATAATCTTCATGAACAACTCAAGGACAGGGAGAAGATCATTGTGGAGATGGAAGAGAAACTGCTGCAACAGCAATCGACAAAAAACACTATTGCTACAACAGCAAGAAGAATTAGTCGCTTAGAAAAATCGATGTGAAAGAGCCTTGTTGATTAAGGTTGTTTTAGAAAAGGTAGTTCTGGTAGTTTTGTCCTGTTAGTTTTGATAACTACCAGGGCCAAAGTATAAATAGACCCCCTACATTTCAAATTGTATCCATTGCATTAGGAGAGCAAGTCCATGTACAAGAGAGAGATGCCAGACTATTAAAGTGTAAGGCTGGCCGTAGTATTGTTGCAGTCACAAACTGTACCATACATAATTTCTAGTTATAATGCAAAACCATTCACTTGTGCCAATTGTGTCTCCACTGATGTTGGTGTTAGATTTCTATCTCTTTGTACTAGTTGTTGCAGTTAGGATTGCTTCAACAGATTCGCACCACCTTCAAGCGAGCGAGTCATGTTGCAGGAACTGACGCCGTCATAAGCCAAGTGCCGACATATTTTCAATGTCGTCTTGACCAGACTACCGACATCAGTGGGAGCCAACATCTTGGCTACCATCATGGCTAGCATTGAGATGGGGGAACTTGTCATGCCGACATACTGAACATCGTCAATGATGTGCCGTCACATGAAATTGTCATAAGCTATGTTGTCATGAGTCATGTCATCATGTCGTCAATCATCTGCCATCATGCTAAATGTCATCTTGGAGGATGCTGTCAAGACTGAGCCGCCATAGGAATCTGCCATCTGAAGCTGCACCGACATGCAAGTTGTCGTTTGAGCAGCACTGTCATCATTGAAACTTCGCTAACAAAAACATATTCCTTTGGGAATCATTGCCAATTTTCCTCCCACTAACTGCCATTCCCTCGCCTCAGGATTCCTCATTGCTGTCTATAGAAACCACTATGGTTACGATAGATAAGTTGTCAATGTCTCAAAGCTTAGATATGCAGTTGTTACAATCAAGCATACATATCAAGGTGGAAATGCTATTTTGGACAGTACCAGACTTGCAAGAAACCATAGGAGAGTTAGTGTGCACATCAAGGAAAGTAAAAGAGAACTATAAGATGTCACCACCAAGGGTAGGAATGAAAGACCAATTTATCAACTCAACTATGTTGGTTACTGACATGGGAAGCAACTGACATTGTTGTATCAAATATATTTGAACATCCCTTGACGTGTGATAATTAATAGTGCTTCAAGCGTGAATGTGCTCTTAGAATGAACACGTAAAAATTTGAGTGTGTCAACCTTGTAGCCCCCAGATTTTCGGTTATTGGAAGCAAATCAATATTAAGATGACATGTGTGTTGATAGGATAGAAAGTCACCATTGTCGGACAGACATTCACATTGGATTTTGTGGTGATCACTTCACATAATGTTGCCTAGGACAACTTCCTAGGTTGTGGTTGGTTGTGCATGGCGAAAGTCGACCACAACTGGGACAAGGAACACATAACATTCAAAAAGGACCATCATAAATATACAATCAATTTGCAAAACCATTCAATGAGTGAGGGCCTCACGTCCTAAGATGGGTCGGATTTTTGTACACCCATGATAATGACAAACAAGAAAGACTTGACATGGAACCGAATGCAGATGGCATCCTAAAATTGGAAGAGTGCATAGAAGATTAAGGGCAATCATATAGTGGTCTTCTCCATTGGCAAGTGGAGGACTATGAACTGTTTTAGCCAACGTGCTTATGTTTGAATTTGCAAGAGAAGGGAACATAGGAGAAAGGCAAGATGATGGCAATCAAGATCTTTGAGGTGTGTAGCAAATAGTTTTGACGTGGCGCCTTATCAAGCACCATCTCAAGTATAGATGGATGCATACGAAAATGAGTACACAAACAATTTCGATTATATTGATATTTTGTCATTTTGCACAGTATTAAAAAGTTAGCACGCAAAGTCTTTGTTATTATGTCACCATGTGGTGTTAAATGGTGAATATGTCCCCATGTTGTGTTAAATTACAAATATGTCACCATGTGTTAAATGGCAAAATTTTGTCAGTATGCACGCGTAAGTTGGAAGATAATCAATTCATGTAAGGGTCTTAGTGGGTAGTTGGAAAATAGGTGCAAGGAAGTTGTGCAAGTTACGCAACTACCTCCCTTGCCCGATGCATTATATATAAAACACCAAAGAACTTGAAAGATAGAAAATACTTATTGGATGATAAAATGAGAGCACATGTCCTATAGTAAAGGAATGACAAACCCTAAAATGACTTAATTATACTTTAAGTCATTAATACAACACTAAAGAATGAATTAGATTAAGTCAACAAGTTACTTTATAAATATGCCCAATTCTATGGTCTAGATGACCATTATGAACTAAATAACACTAAACATCCTGTTGGCAATCGAATCGGCCTAGATATAGATTTTCTAAGTCTACAGCGCCCTAGACCCACTGCCGAGCATTGAATGTCCGAAGGAAAGAAATGTCCTCCGTGACAATCTCCAGTGGGGCTGGTTCCGAAATAAAATAAAATTTGTTTTGAGATAAGGGTTAGGGAAGGTGCTAAAAGAGAAGGAAATTACTAAAAGGAATGGGAAAAGAGGCTAAAAGCTTGAAATACGGGGGTGATGGACAGGAAGCACACTTGAACCAACAACAATCAAAACAATAAACTTTTAACAGAAATCGACACTAAATCCTCACTTGCATAACCTCCTGGGGTATTCCAGAATTAATACTTCACCAACAACTAAATCCAAAAACAGAATTCAAGCTGTATGACAAAATGACTAACTTCATAGAAATAACATGATAGAAGGCATACACAAAGACAGAAGATTCAAGACCGGAACCAGAAGTCTGTATTTTGGAAGCAGATTTCAAGATATACGGCTGCTTTCCTAGACAAGATTGTCCATCCTTAGTTACAGAGAAAAATGCAGCTTTTATAGAGGTCTCCGCCTCTCAAAGCATTAATGCTCAACCACTTCTGCGATGATGACCGGTAGATTTGATCCGGAACCGACTTAACAGCATTAAATTTGACCTTGCAGATAACTCAACATTGAATGTATAAGGTTCCATTGATCCACCATGATCGGACGACTCAAAGCGCAGCTTCGGGGTCGGTTGGGCAGTTCATGACGGTTCTGGGCAGCTTTCGCTGTGTTTGGGGCCTGCCTGGAGTTTCGTTCCATAACTGGAGCGAAAATGCCCTATTGCTTTGCCTTAGAGATTTCAACCTGCTTTCTGGCCAGATTTTGCTCCACAAGTGGAGCGAAGATGCTTTCGTGAAAGAACCTTGGCCTTACACTTAGGCGATTTGTGCCTTTTCTTGAATGTCGCTCCATGGGTGGAGCGACAGAGACTTTCGCTCCACTTGTGGAGCGACAACAATTTTGACCGTTATTTTGACTTCCTTTGAGTGTCGCTCCCTGGGTGGAGCGACGAAGGCTTTCGCTCCATTGGTGGAGCGACTGGGAGTTTCGCTCCACTAGTGGAGCGACAACTTTGACCAAGATTTTGACTTTCCTGGACTTTGACCTTTGCGACTCTCGAGAAGGAGCTTTCGCTCCTTGGGTGGAGCGAAAGTCTTTGGTCAGCATGCACTTAATTCTTTGGGGGGACTTTCGCTCTACATGTAGCGAAAGAACTTCGTGCTTTAACCAAGACTTAGCAATTTGCTCTCTCCTTAATGGGAACTTTCGCTCCGCAACTGGGAGCGAAACTGTCCTAGCATTGTGTTTGAAAGGGCAGCATGCTCTGAAAATTGCCTAAGTTTTCGGAAACCATTACCATATGCACCGAGTTGGAACGAACTTGCAAAAAACAACCTTAAGCAGAAAACACATTCACAACATCGCCCATGCTAAAACATTTACAATTTTGCATGCGAAACGACAGGAAAAGTGCAAAAAAACAGAGAAACCACGGGATCCGAAAGAAAACAGTTTTAGCAAAAGGAGACAGCTGGTGAAAACACAGCAAAAATAACATCTTGACCATTTTTCATGGACAAAGAGAAGTTTTACAATGATATAACTCCCAAAACTGCATACAACCTAAATTTCTACAAAATGTGGCAATTAGGCCAACATCTCTAGCGGCTCGTGGGGTATTGAGCTTGCCTCAAAGTAAAGATCACATGCCTCATCGTTGGGTTGCAAAGTCATCTTCACTTTCAGCATCCTCGGACTGCTCCTGCTCATCGTTGCTGCCTAGAAGTCCTTGAAGTCGGTCCTCTTACTCTTCTTTCTCCTGTTCGCCTTCTGCCTCCTCCAGTCGGTCTTTTTCGTCTTCATCTTCTTGCTCGCCTTCTTCCTCCTCCTCGGAATCTAGCTCGCTCTGCTGGGGGAGATATCTCTCCAGAGAGCTCTTAAACACATGTTCATATACTGCGGAAGTGTCGACCAAGCGGTCGAGGGAAAAGGTTGGCTGCTTCTGGAGCTCCTGGATCAGGTAATGGCAGGTCTCGATGCGCTCAATATCAGCCAGATCCAGCCTCCGATCGAACTCCTGCAAGCAAGACTCAATTATGGCATACTTAGCCATGAAAGGCATCACCTACGCATCTGAAATCGGGTCTTCCCAAGCGTCAACGTCTGAGGCGTTGCTGACAAATGCTGCCGATACCGGCTTCAACTCCTCAAGTGGAGGAATATCCCCTTCAATGTCTGCGAAGCTGGGGATGCCGACTTGCGCGAGGATGTTAAAGGGTTGCATCGGAACATCCCTCTCGTGCTCCAGGGCATCTGAGAGCTTATGAGCTTTCTTGATCAGCTCGAGCTTCATGAAGAAAGAATGCAGGGTCATTTTCGTTGTTGCCCAGGATCGAGCCAGAGAGCCCATAGGAGTAAAGTGGGCATCCACATTCTCAATTTTCCGCATCTGCATGGCTAAGTCTAGCCAGATATCAATGTCTGTCTGAGCAGCTGCTAAAATGGAGCTGCCTACAACAACTTCCTCCTGCGCCTCCCTGAAAAAGGTCAAAATCGTGAGTCCCCACGCAGCTCTCGCAAAGAAATTTGTCAGGAACTGCAGGCGCATCTCCTTGATGCGCTCCCTAGAGAACGCGACAGGCTGCGACGTCTTTCTGCTAACTCGGCCTGCAACTGCTGGACTTGAACGGTCAGCGCCTGCACCTGCTGATTTGCTTGGGCGCGTGCCTTGGAATGCTGATCGCACACCCTGAAATGCTCATCGACCTTGGCCTCTAGCAAAGTGACGTGCTGTCTCAACTGCGCAGCTTCTGAATCCAACGTATCAATCTGCCCCTTCGCCTTTGCCAAGGCCTCCTCAAGCTCAAGGCTTCAAAGAAGCGCTCCTTGTAGTGCTCGCCATGAAAATAAAAGGAGGCCATATCAAGTGCAATATTTGGGTCACATTGTCACTTAAGATGGAGCTAAAGTTGACCCTAAAAAGATTCAAGTTGTTCAAGATTGGCCGAAGCCTCACACTCTCAAGGGACTTCGAGGATTTTTGGGACTCAAATGGTATTACCGCAAATCTATCCAAAACTATGGAAAAATAGCAGGTCCTTTAACAGCCATGTTAAAAAGAATTATTTTACTTGGTGAGACCTAGCTGAGAAGGCTTTCTTTGACTTAAAGCATGCCATGACAACCACCCCAATGTTAGCAATGCCTGATTTTTCTAAACCTTTTGTAATTGAAAGTGATGCTTCGGGAAATGGCATAGGGGTCGTGTTGATGCAAGAGGGAAGACCATTGGCCTTCACCAATAAAGCACTTTCAAGCCAAAATTTGGGCAAATCTACTTATGCAAAGGAGATGCTAGCTATTTTGCATGCGGTTAATCATTAGAGGCCCTATCTCATTGGGCATCATTTTTCAATCAAAACAGACCACCAAAGTCTCAAGTACTTCCTAGAACAACAGGTCGCCACTCCTGAACAACAAAAGTGGGTCTAAATTAATACGCTATTATTATGAGATCACATATAAAAAAGGAAAGGAGAGCATAGTGGCTGATGCACTCTCCCGACAGTTTGAGGATCAAAGTATATTAAATGCTATCTCTTCTCCCATACCTCAATGGATTAATTCTCTTAGAGAGGACGTGATCAAGGACTCAAGATTGCAAACTTTGATCACCAAACTTCAAACAGAGCCTAACTCATGCTCGAGATACACTTGGGATGGACAAGATTTGAGATATCTTGACCACCTTGTTATTCCCCAAACTTCACAACTGCAGGAATTTATCTTTAAGGAAATGCATGCCTCACCAACCGCGGGACATTGTGGGTTCCTAAAGACTTATGAAAGGATTAAGCGTACTTTATTTTGGAAGGGAATGAAGAAGGATATTCAAACTTTTGTGGCTGAATGTGACATGTGCCAAAGAATGAAAGGAGAAAAAGTGCATTCCCCTAGAACTCTTCAACCCTTGCCAATTCCAAAACAACTATGGACAAATGTTTCCTAAGTTGGGAGGAAAATCAGTTATTCTGGTGGTAGTGGATCGTCTCACAAAGTATGCTCATTTTTGTTCCCTCTTCCATCCCTACACAGCCTCCATAGTAGCCCAAATATTTCTAGACTCCATCTTTCGTTTTCATGGTATGCCCACATCTATTGTGTCCGATAAAGACCCTACCTTTACAAGTCATTTTTGGCAGGAACTGTTTAAGTTGCAGGGAACTCAGCTCAAAATGAGTTCTCCCTATCATCCATAGACGGATGGCCAAACAAAAATTGTTAACAAATGCTTGGAGACCTACCTTTATTGCTTTGCCTCTAAACATCCTGCACAATGAGGAAAGATTATATTTCAAGGGTTTGCAGACATATTGTGGAAAGATTATATTTTTAAAATATTGTAATCTGAACCCTATTTTGAAAGAAATTTGAAAAATAAAATTGTTAGTTATTTTCTGTTTCTTGGAGTTGTATTTTCTTATTTTAAGAAACAGTATAGTGTCCCAAATATTAAAAATATCAGAACTGGAGGGGACATTGCAAATCTGAACGCTTAGGTCCGGGGGTGAAAGCATGCGAGGTAATAGATGTAGGCTTGGGCATGTGACGGCCTTATTTCTTGAGGGACCCTTCTCCAGGTTCTTCTAAACCGAATATTAAAATTAGTGATGCTCTCCTGAGGATGCCTTAGAGTAAAGGAAAACTGAGTAAGCAGTAAAAAGGGGTCTCCTGGGTCATCAAACCCTAATATGAGGGGTTCAGCCAAGTCAACCCAAGCCCTGATGCTATTGTCTTCTAAAGAGCAATAACATGTTAGCACTTCCCCTCAAAAAGACAGTGCAAGAAGTCTGACCATTACATCTTCAAATGCAATATTGTAAATGGTAGCCAAAGCAACGACATCTTGGAAATGCTCGTAAGTTGTTTTTCACTACCATCATAAGAGCATAAAACTTTCAATGCTGCCTGAGGGATTTCATGGAGATCTAGAAGGTTAAGGGGCCCAACACTATTCCAAGCCGGATAGATTCGTCCAACCATGGCTTCAAGGATGATGTGTTATGATGACTGTGGAGTCATTGCGTAAAATTCAAGGAGCTCTCTTGGCCTCCAATCTTCTTATTGTGCCATTCTGTTACCACACAATTCTTGAGCTCTTTCACCAGCGAAGTTGCCAATTTCTCTAGTTCTTTGACGGTGGAGTCGCCAAGTAATCAAGTCTCTTGATCTTAAGGAGCAAACTTCACCAAGGTTCTACTCAAGCATGATAATAGATTTGGGTTATATTCATGAAGGTGAGATTTTGGTCCCAACGGGTGTGCCAAAAACTTTTGGTCTGAAATCTGCCTAAGTGGATGAGATGTACCTTGAATCTCGGCCAAGGTTGGATGACTAGGATTTCTCCTAAGATCAACCTCCGAAGAAGACCAGCTCCTTATGAAACTAATTAAATGTAATGGGGTGTAAGCCTAAAGTGAGAGATGCTAAGAAATGATGCAGGGTTAGCAATTTGATTTAAGGGCGGTCAGGATTCAACTAACAGCAATGGAACATACCACATTAGAGATTTCACATTCAACCTAAAACACGGCCTAACAAACCAGCTATCAATAGATCATCACTAAATGTAGCCTCGTTAAGATTATATTATGTATTCTTCAAGCATTCCAAGTACTTAATGAAAAGTAATCCAAACAGCAATCCAGATAGCAGAATTAGCCTAACAAAATTTGTTATTCATCAAGCATAAACAAAATACAATTAAAAGCATAACTCACATTTCCATAAATTCCACGAAACTCCATTGACAGAGGTGCAGACATCAGTTCGAAGAAGAAATGATATCCAAACCTACTTGACAAAATGTCCACATGATGTTGGAAATTTTGATGAAGTAATGTTTTTGCAATGTACATCAGCCGTCAAGATTTAATACACGCTGATTAATAATTCTGAATAAAACGATAAACTTGTATAAACTAGCCACCATGATTAGTTAAGTCAAACTTGTTAATTAGTCTGATACTGGTTTAAGCCAGACTAGTTAATTAGTCTGAGACTGGTTAGTTATGTCTTAGAATGCTTGGTTAAGGCATTAACATAGGGACAATTGGGACGATTGAGCCTGGTTGGTTGCAGTAATCGCCAAGGCTGTATTATAAATACCCCCCTATTCATTTTTGTACAGACATTCATGATCTATTTGTTGAGGAATCAATACAATAATCAGTATTGTTCTAGTGTCGTGCAGATTTCTGTGTGAATGAATTGTCTTGTGTTACAACTATCCGATTGATGCAGGTTATGGACTATATTGGAGTAGACTGGTGTTGTGTTGTATGTGTTGTGCAGAGTTACAAGAGGGAGCGGCCAAGAATTAGTTCATGTTCGTAGGATGAAACATGAAGTTGTAGATTGGTGCTTTGCAAAACCCATCTACGCCTATCCGTTACCCGTCTAGGCCTAGATGTCCGAACCGCCTGTCTAGACTTGCAACTACCATCTAGCGTTCAACCCCTCTGGACCTGTGACTACCCATCTAGGTCAGCCTGTCTACATTCATCAGTCATTGATCACCCGTCTAGAGCTGACTAGTACAGTTTAACAACATGTTTTGTAGCCAAGTTTGCCAGTCCTTCCCTTCCTAAACTCCTGTCATTCACTCGTCTCAAGAAGGCACTCACCCTTGTCTACATTTGGAGTCGGGCCTAGATCAACTTTGGGTCAAGGAAGAACTCAAGTGACAAGGCAAAGAGGTGAATGACAAATTCCATGCTACAAGGCCAACGAGGAAGGAATCAAATACCACTTAGGAGAAGTGCAAGACTGGAAAACCAGAGAACACAAATTCAAGACGAAGTTTCACAACCGTAGGTGGAGCAACTGTGGAACCCTTTGGACGATGAGAGTTCACAAGCAACGCGAGAAAGGTGGGAAACATTGTTTTTGATAGCAAAGAACGAAGTACAAATAGCAGAGGACGTACCTAACATTAGAAGTGAGGAGCGAATGGTAACACCTGACCCAATGGAGAGGAGTTGGCCACCAGGTACAGAAGAGAGAAGTTTTGTACCAGAGCAACCATGCGTGGGTTCTTGGGGAGGAATACCAGAACCACACTTCGTATACTCACGAAGAAGGTTGGGAAGTAGTGACATACGTGAATCACAGAGAAGGCTATTTGAACACGTACTTGAACGAGATTTTGAGCCACCTACCGCAGAAAGGGAATGGAATAGAGCTCCACAACAATCATCATCAAGTGATACGCACAGTGGGAGTCCCAATGGCAAATGTTGCCAACCGAGCAGGCAAACAGAAATGCCCACCCTTCACTGGGGAAGCGAAAGAAGAACTAGCATGCCACATAGGTAGTTGCATCGCAATTTGGGGGTCAAATGTAGTATCGCAACAAGCAGAATGGTTGCAATTGTTCCCTACCACCTTGCGAGGGATGGCTATAGATTGGTATCTAAAAAGATAAAATACCCAACCATTCACACAATGGAATACTTTAAAAGATGCATTCATAGAAGAATTTTGGCCGTTGAGGGATGACACGGAGATTATCATTGAAATATTTGCAACGAAGCAAAAGCCAGACAAAGATGTCAAAAGTTACAATCGGAGATTGAAACAATTGGTTGATAAAATGCAAATGCCGACGACAAATGAGATGGTGAAACGTTGGTTTTTAGACGGACCGTTACCTAAATATAAGAAGAAAATGAAAGCGGTACCATCCTCCACATACAAAGAAGCTCTCAAAAAAGCAAAGAATTTTGAGAGCAAAGATAAACAAACAGCCTCAAGAATCGGAGGACATTCAAGGAATGACGATTCCGACAGTGATACAAAAGACAGTCCAAAGCGCAATACACTCCTTTAGAAGGGAATTTAAAATTACAAAAGAAGTTAAAGGAGAAGTGAGGAAAGACCGGAAGGATATTTGGTGCTCCGACTGCAAGATAGAAGGGCATACAAATGTCAATTGCCCAAAGAATGCATATTGCAATATATGTGATATAGCAGGGAATCCGGTGGCTAATTGTCCATTTAATTTAAAAGGTGTGAGGCATCAAATTATGACAGTTCAACTGGAGGAACAACCAAATACGTCAAGAAACGGGCAAGGCGCAACGAGCAGCGGATTTAGAAATAATCGCCGAGGTGGAAGACAGGGTGGACAAAGTTGTCTACAATATGACTCCGAGGGAAGACCAATCATCCAATGTAGGAATTGTCAAGAATGGGGACACCTTGCGAAGAATTGCCCCAAGCCTCAAAATACAGGCAATAACAATGGTAGCAACGCTACCCAAATGTGTAGATGGTGTGGATCGGGAAACCACAAAGAGGTAAACCGCCCAAACAAAGCAAGTATGAGTGGCATGCAAAATGTCAATTGGATTGACATTGGGGAAGTGGATACCGAGATAGACAAAGAAAAATAAGTCCTAGCAGTAACTAGAGCTCACGCTAGGAAGATGGAGCAATATCTGAATCCTGCCAAGGAGAAATGGTGATGACAAGAAGCTCCGGAGATGATCAAGATGGAGTTAGACAAAGAAAAGCAAGAAAGGCTAATTCAAGAGAAAGCCTTGAATACAATAGAGATCGTGACAGATAAACGAGCATCAGTTGAATGCTTGGTAACATAGGTACTCAATACAACTTTGGAAGTAAAAGTATCAAGTCTATTTAGTGCAGTACCTGAATTATATGCTATAGTCGGGGAGATAATGAAAACAAAGAAGAGGGAAGAAGTAAGACAGGTAGCCAATATCAAGCAAGCACAATTTATCGATCCTACAATACTAATGATTGAAGCAGGAAAAAAGCCAGCTTTGGTTCACATGGAGATATTGGACCATAAGCTAAATCAAGTTATCATTGATGGAGGATCGAGTGTTAATGTGATGCTGGAGAAAACATGGCAAAGTATTGGCCAACCAGCACTAAGATCTCCAAATTTCAGGTTATATGGAGCTGACCAATATGGCATCGAAACAAGAGGAGTATTGATGAGCCAAAAAGTGTGGAACAGGATTTTATTTTGGATTTCGTTGTAATTGCTATGCAGAAACCTGCATATGATGCATTACTCGAACGAGGGTGGTTAAGAACAGCAAAGGTAAACTACAATTGGAAAATGGAACATCTTGCCTTCAAGAAAGGCCAACACAGGTACTTGATTAATCTAAAAAACCAAGCAGTAAGCCAAGATATTACAACTTCAGACGAATCGAAAAATTCCTCATCAAATGGAGAAACGGGATATGAACCAGATGATGAAATCTTGCAATTAGAAGAGTGCACTGAGGACGAGAATGATGAGGATAAAGGCTTACTCCACTGGCAGACAAAACATTACGAAGTGTTCTCTCCACAATGCTTATGCATCAATGCAAGAGACGAGGTCCAAGAGGATGAAAAGAAGGAGCCCGAGGAAGGAGAGGGCCAAAAAGGAAATCAGCAGTAGAAAAGGACAAAGAAACGGAAAAGTGGAAATTTCCCAAAAAACTTCGCAGAATATACGATGGGAGATACGATAAGTGAAGATAAGCCAACCCATCCTTTTGATGTACTAAAAGCGGTAGAACCTGAGGCCATCAAGTACAAAGGACATAGGATGATTCAGGTCAATTTGGAAGAAGAAGGTAAAGAGAAGATGATTAAATGGGGGGATGACTGGGACCTTGTACTAAAAGCAGCAGCAATCAGAATTTTGCAGAATATAAGGATGTCTTTGCTTGGACATACAAGGATTTGAAGGGAGTACCACCAGAGCTATGCGTATATAAGATTCCTTTGATTGAAGGTGCACAACCTGTAAGGAGACCGTATAGGATGAACCCAAAATACGCAGCCCTGGTGAATGCCGAAATAGAGAAGATGCTGGATGCAGGCATAATATTCAAAGTTACGAGTGAATGGGTATCACCAATAGTGATTACCTTGAAGAGAGAGGCAAAAAAAATCCGGATTTGTGTGGACTTTCGGAGCCTCATCCCCGTAACTATTAAAGATCCCTTCCCAATCCCTTTTACAAATTCCATTTTGGAGGAAGTAGCCGGCCACGAGATTTATTCATTTTTGGATGGATTCTCAGGGTATAACCAAATAAGTATTGCGATGGAAGATAAGTTGAAGACCACTGTTATAGTGGAGGATGGGATATATGTTCATAATCGCATGCAGTTTGAATTGTGTAATGCACCAGCTAAGTTTCAAAGGATCATATTATACATCTTTGATAAAATGTCTACAACAAACTTCAAAGCCTTTCTAGATGATTGGTCCCTATACGACAAAACGCAGGAGCATTTGAAGGCACTGGAAGAATATATGAGCTTGTGTAGGAATGCTCGGATATCATTAAATCCAGGCAAGTGCGTATTGATGGTACCATATGGGAAGCTGTTAGGGAATATTGTATGCCAAGAAGGTTTGAAGCTTGACCCTGACAAGATATGATACTGCTGATGGAAGAGCCACATGATGTAAGTTCAGTAAATACCTTCTTAGGGACAGTGGGGTATTATAGAAGGTTCATCAAGAACTATGCACAAACTTCTCATCCGCTAGATGCTCTTCCGTGCAAAGGTGTTCCTTTCAAATGGGCGGAGGAGCACTAGGAGGCTTTTGAGGGATTGAAGGCACACTTGGTAAAGGTGCCTATCTTAGTTTACCCCAACTAGGAAAAAGAATTCCATGTTCATGTGGATGCCACAAACTTTGCAATTGGCTGCGCATTAACTCAAGAAGGACAGTTCAGATAGGATCAGCCCATAAATTTTGCAAATCGATTATTGTCTAGGGCGGAGAATAATTACAGTACAACATAACACGACGCATTGGGAATGGTGTACGCAGTACAAAAGTACAAGCACTATTTATTGGCTACCCATTTTCTTTTTATGTAGATCACCAGACGTTGTTGTACTTGATTAATAAACTGATGATTTATGGACGAGTAAGTAGATGGCTCGTCACTCTGCAGGAATTTGTGTTTCGGGTGGTAGTGAGATCAAGGAAGAAACACGTGAGAGCAGACCAACTGTCGAGGATTCGCTCGGGAGAACCTGCATAAGGAGAAATACAGGATGAAATCCCTGACGCACAATTATTCATCATAAGTGCAATATCGGCATGGTCTAAGCATATCGGGGAATACTTATTGACAGAAGATCTGCCAAAAGAGATGATGGCAACTAAACAAAGAAAAGTGATTACGAAAGCGGCACCTTTTACATTGATTGCAGGTTTGCTATATAAAATGGGGGAGGACCACATTCTGCGACGATGTGTAATGGAGGACGAAGTGAAACAAATATTGAAGGAGGCACACGAGGCAATGGCAGGAGGCCATATCGGGCCAGATGCAACAACTAGGAAAGTGATTTTGGCAAGGCTATGGTGGCCTACCCTTAATTACGATGCCAAGAATTATGTCAAGGCATGTGATACATGCCAAAGAACAAGGAAGCCGTTAAAAAGAGACTTCATGCCATTGCATCCGTTGCAACCTCAGGAACTCTTCGAGATATGGGGTTTAGATTTTGTGGGACCTTTGCGAACCAGCCATAAGAAAAAATGTCGATATATCGTAGTAGCAACAGGATATTTAACGAAATGGGTAGAATCAAGAGCCTTACCTGATAACTCTGCAAGAAGCACGACTTGGTTTTTGTATGAGCAGGTTATCACGTGGTTTGGAATTCCTCTTCAATTGACAAGCGACCAAGGAGGCCATTTTGTTAATGAAATTATTCAAAATCTGACAAACGAATTTAGGATTTTCCATTCCTTGTCAAGTCCGTATTACCCCAAGGCAAATGGGCAAGCAGAGGCAACAAATAAGGCCCTGGTTTCAGTTTTGTAAAAAAAAAAGGCGTAGAAGGAGCCAAGTGGGAGGAGCGTTTGCCGACAGTTCTGTGGGCATAAAGGGTGACCTTCAAACCAACCACAAACCATACACCCTTCCAGTTAATGTATGGGCAGGAGGCAGTGGTACCTATCGAATTTCTGGTACCTAGTTTGAGGATAGCAGTGGAGACC